>JAPXFQ010002877.1:1865000-2397452 GCA_028564705.1 Apricaphanius iberus
GGTTGCTTCTCCCCAAGATAAGAACCAACAGACTTAAGAACTCCTTTGTCCCACATGCCATCAGACTGTATAACTGCTCTCTGGAGGGGGAAGGGAGGGGAAACAGGAGGACAAACGAGGGGGGAACAACTAAGCTGTAGTGCCTCTTCACTTCACTGTGTAATACTTCCTGGCAATTCTTTTTCTTTTTGTTAATAGTCAACGGTGCAATAGACGTCAATATCTATGTGTCAACGGTGCAATAGACGTCAATATCTATGTGTAATTTAAGTGCAATTTCCTTGTATTTTTTATTTTATTTTTATTATTCTATCTATCCCTTTGGTATATTTTATTTATACATGTCTTGTATTTATATATGTGTACGTTCTGTAACTTGTCGGTGCTGTGCTACTGGAAACCGAATTTCCCAGAGGAACCCGCCCGAGGGATTAATAAAGTTTTTATCTATCTATCTATCTAATTATAAGTAAAAAAGGCGTTGCTAAACTCCAGCATTGTTTGAATAAGGATTCTATGCTAAGTTTTGTAAATGAGACCCCCAGTCATTTTCTCTAGGTTTGCTTTGTGCCCGTCTGAACTCTGAGGTTAGTCACTGTTGTCTGGCTCCACTGGGGAAAAAACGTCCAACTTTACATCTTCACAGGAGCTAAAAGCTGTTGGAACCATCTCTTTCTTTTTTTGGCCCAAATGTGAGGTAGGCTGTAGTCCTAACCCTGATCAGAACCTAAGAAGTTACTTTTTCTTCTTAGGTTCCACCCGTCCCAACATGAATAGGACTTCTTCTGCCAGCCATGTCTCTGCAATCAAGAATACGTACATACCCGGGATTACTGTGATGGTTTTCAGGGCTCGAAGAACTCTGAACGTCCTCAGTGCAGAGACATTTCCCAAGTCAACGAACTCGGTCAGGTATCTGTCAAATTAAGACATCCTTCATCATCTTCACATTCACCTTCATTGTCATTAGACGACACAACTCTTTTCAACAAATCTGCACAGGCATTTTATTTGATTATTATTACGCCATGCTGATGACCATGAAGTCCAGCCAGTTCCACGGGTCCCTCAGGAAGGTGAAGTCTCCCACACAGAACCCTCTGGACAAAACTTTGACGGTTGCCTCAAACGTGTAGATGCCTGTGAAAACGTATCTGTCCAATGACAGGAAGAGATCATCTGAGAAAAGAACCCGATGTACTGAGCAGCTGTTGGCATGTTCCACACAGGTCAAGGGTCACAGCAACCTCCTGGGTTTGGTTTTCAATAGAGATGCACTTATCTGAAAACATTGCCCAATAATATGACTGCTAACCAATATTTATTAATATTATATTTACTTATAAAGTATTTATATACTTTCACATGACCACACAAATATGCCCCCGCCTTCCTGACACCCAAACAGCAACAAGATGGAAATAAACATGGGCTGTTAATGTCGACCTAGTCTTACTTCTCGCACCAATACAATATGGTAACAAATGAATAACTTCAGTTAATACTGATGTTGATATCGATAGTTTTCAGTGTTGGTCACAGACAGAAAACTCTGAAAGTCATAATTCTCTCATTTTCAATCTGAAGTGGGAGAACAAGTATTTCACACAGCTGATTTTGGAAGTTTCCATATTTGTAAATGTATGTAGAGGTCTGTAATATGTATCAAAGGTATTCTTCATATATGAGGAACAGAATCTAACACAAAAACACAGTGGATGATTTTTTAAAATAATTTCCATTTTATTGAATGACAAAAGTGTTTGATACATCCGACAAATAGAACAAAATATTTGGTACAGAAACCTTTGTTTGCAGTTACAGAGATCAGACGTGTTCTGTAGTTCTTCGCCAAGGGCCGTATTCACAAAGACTCTTATCTTACCGCTAGGCGTTACTCCTAACTCGCGCTAAAAGGTCTTACGTAGGAGTTGTCGTCTAAAACCTATTCACAAACGCACTAAGAGCTACTTTTACGTAGGACAAATCCCTAAAAGTAAGCTAATTTACTTTAATTTACTTGCAGAGATGGTGAAGTTTAAGAACGAAAAAACGTGAAATGCATAATATTATGCGACATACTGGCGTCCTATCCTAACGCCTGCTGATAGCTGGGATAAGCTCCAGCCACGCCTCGATGCAACCCTGAATTGGATGAAAGCGGTATAGATAATAGATGGATGGATGCATCATATTAAGTGAGTGTCTAATGAGCACACCAGCCGCATCTTCAATACCCCCCCCCCCCCCCCCCCCACTACCGTGAAAAGCACCTCCTGAACTGAAAATAAGCGGCGAGAAAAGAACAAGGAAGCCTAACTGGTCGCAGGACCAATTATTACTACTGGCACAGTTGGTACTGGAGAGGAGGACGGTACTCAAAGGGCGATTCGGAGCCGGGATTACGAATAAGAAGAAAAGGGAGGCATGGATGGAAATTAGCAGAAACATAAATGCATCTTATCCAGCGGTGTCTGGAACGTCAGAAGACTGTGAGAAGAGATAGTATTCTCTACAGTCCCAGTGTATGCTCGAGATCGCCGCTTATAAAAAGGATGCTGCTGCAACAGGTAGGCAACGTCTGTCATATAGGCATCCCTACCTATGTTGCATAAATTGGAAGACGTGCACGTTTTCTTCGTTGTGCAGGGGGAACAATAAAGGACACAATTTAAAACTGCTGTTTTAAGTTGGATATTCGACGGACATTAGTTTCAGTATCCAACGTCTCACCAAGAACTGTGATGACAGGTCTCGCTACTGAGGGCGGTGGTTTTGGTTAGGATTGAGTTTTCCATAAATCTCCGTACATCCCAGAAAATACCAGTGAGATCTACTAACAAAGTAAATCAAAAATATTCATAAATTGTTGCTCGAAATGAAAAAAAAAAAAAAAATCCAGACAAAATTGGTCAAAGTGCTTTTGTCAGCTGATATTGTCAGTAATACGAATTTGAAAACAGGGGCAAATACTACATTTTATGTCCAATGATTGATTTTCTAAAAATCAGTGCTTTAAAAGTGGCTTTAAATTGGATTGATGGAGCAAAAGACAATATGGGATTAAAGCTGAAGTGTTACATTTACACACTCCACATTTGACAGTAATAGATAAAACAAATGAATAATGTAAAAATAAGAAATGATGCATAAAAATATGCATAAAATGTAAAAATAACTCGTCAAAAGTCTAAATTATTACTGATTCTTCAAAAAAAAATAAAAAATACTCCACGGCTTCTTCTATGTTTTATTTTGTTTAGGGAGTGTGTCGAAAGGAATCATTTTCACACATGGTTGAATACTAGAATATGACCCTTAAATGACATTCTGGTCCACACTTCTTACCAGTTGGTGGCAGTAACACACGAATTCGTTGTTTGCCAGCTGTGAATAATTATCAAGAAGAAGAAGCGCTTTTAAGAGCATGCTAAATGGTAGTTATGATGTAAAAAAATTGGATAAATACACGCAAGGCATTAATTTCTAAAGGTTCTTGGAGGCAGAATTGGATTGAGGAACACTTTCAGACCGAGAGCGTCATTTGAGTACATTAACCGGACATGAAATCGAGATGAAACTTCTGTGGATGTGCAGGCGCAGCTAAGAACGATGACCTGGACTTTACATTTTCTTTCTGAATGTGTCAGAGAGTAGAAACATAAGAGAGCCGACAGGGAAGAAGGAAGGACTGTTGCTGTGTTTTTTTTTTTACAAAGCCGGTTGTTTTGGCGGCGTCTGCTCACTTAAATCACCGCACCTTAACCGCAGCCCCTGCTGGGCGACAGTGATCTTCTATCAATGAAGATGTCACTCTCATGTACACGAGCCGATACACAACAGGGTCGTGACAGTGGCTTTGGAGAACAACAACAAACGTCCCGATCACCGATCTAGAAAATCGCAATCGTTCGGGCAAAACTGCCGACGGGAGGTAAAAACGCTAAGAGGTAAAAAAAACGGTGATTGATACCCGTAGCGCTCTCGCTGTCTCACTGTGTGCTGTAAAGACCACGGTGAACTTAGAATTAAGTTGGATATTTGACGGACATTAGTTTCCTTAAAGCAGAGACGAGCTCCAACGTTTCCTCCCTAATTTCCACTGCCTGCCGCTTTTCGTTCTAGAACGCTCTAGAACGCTGAAAACACCGCATTAAGGCGGTGGTTTTGATTAAGATTTGGTTTTCGATAAAACCCCATGCATTCCAGAAAACGCCTGTGAGATCTACAAACAAAGTAACACAATTATTTTATTTTTTTATTAACTTTTGTAAAATTGGATTTTTCTTCATCAGCTTCCAGCTCATGTGACCAGGTGACGCCAAATCAGTCTTAAAATGTCAGCCAATCACGTGGTGCTCTATTAGATGTGCAATATTACAGATGGGGATTTGAAACACTTAATAGACAGGCTTTTCTTTGTTTCTTTTTACACAAATTTGCGTGCCTTAGTTTTGCACTTTAATGAAAAGCCTGTGAATGTGTACGACTGATATTTACTTTTTGTATATTCTGTTTCTTTTTCTGCATACAGCTTACCTCATTGGGTCAAGTCCAAATACCAAATGTTTTTTTGGAGAAAGTAATTTGTAACCATGACTAATTACTTTTTTAATGTAAGATTCCCAACACTGAGAGGTATAAAACGTTTCGTTTAGGCTTAGTGTTAAGAAAACGGTTAGGAAAAGTGTCTGGGTTAGGCATAAATCCAGTTATTAAAATCAATGGAAGTCACAAGCGATACTTCTGTGTGTGTTTGTGTGTGTGTTTGTGCGCTCACTCCACCGTCTTGCTCCACGCCGGAGGATCACTCATTGTCATGAACACACAGTTGGTCAGGATCGTCACCATGATGAACATACTGAATAAAGTTAGACTTTTAAGGAAAACGATCAGCCGCTCAGTTTCCAGATCTAAAAGTTAAAAAGTTCTGCTGCCGCTTTGATTCAAAGAGCTGGATTTGTTCCTGCGTCGTTGTGCTTCTGTTCTGCTTCTGTTTTTCCTTAACACAATGATGAGGAACAATCCAGAGTTAAAGAGAGGGAAATGATAAAGGATATGAATGGATGAGGATCCTGATGGCAAAGATCCTGAGCGGACTGAAGGGACTCAGCAGGTAACAGGCTGGTTCAGCGTTAAACCTGTAGATGATGTTTCCTTTACTGAGAATGATGAAGGTCTGGAGGAAGGAAACAACAGAGAGGATGGAGTCAAACAGGTTCTCTTTAACTTTACATTTGATCTTTTATGTCTTAATTTAACTCAAAGCTTTTATTTTTCAATAAATCAAAAAGCAGAATGATTCCTAATTTCATCTTTGATAACATCTAAGCGGCCCAGGTCTCAGTAGGGTTGACATCAGAGGTGATTTCATTACAGCTGTCTGTTTGTACTGAACACCCTGATACTTTGAAAGTGTCTCAGATTCTTTAGCTATCAGTTGTGAACATCAGCGTGATCAGCCAAAGAAAAAAAAAAAAAGATCTCACTGAAAGTTCAGTTTGTTGGAGGAAAACCGCAGCACCAACTAAAACCCGTCACATGAACATCAGTTCAGCCTCACGTCTGCCGATGAGAACGTTTCCCCTTTTCAGGTTTTAATAGAGGGACACCTTGTGTGATTGATAGAAGGGATCCAGCTCCTCCAATGGGGTGTTGAGAAGCTGAGGGGGCGGTTCTCCATAAATGAAGGGGAGGGGCTTCCCAGCCTCCAGGTCACTTGCTGGTTTTGGAAGATCCTCCTCCGCTATCTGGAAGAGAGTCAGCAGTCGGATCAGGGTTAGTGTTGTCCCTTTAGAACGGACTGCCGGAACACACGTCCTTCTTCTCTTACTTGCAACTTTATTAACAAGAATGCTCTGGTTCTGAAAACAAACATATATATATATATATATATTTATTTATTTATCTCTTCTTCGCTTAAAGGAACAATACCACATTTCCCCCTGTCTGTCTAACATCAGTAAGCAGTGTGAATACATTTTAACTTATGTCAGAATTAAACTGCAACAATATTTACTTCGGTAATTGCATTAAAAAGGGAAAGTTGTATATTAGATTAATGCGTTACACACAGACTGATCATTTCATGTTTTTTTTATTTTAATTTTTGTGATTTTCACTGACAATTAATGAAAACACCAAATTCTGTATAATTCACAATATTGGGAAAATGTCACCTGATGCCACACTCTAATTAGCGCACAATGAATCAACCCTGACACACACAAGCAGAGAAAAAAGACTTCAACTTCAGAGAGAAATCATTACAGCTGCTGCCACTATTCAACCCCAGGTTACAGAAACCGATGAGTGGGAGACGAGCACGAGTGTCTCACTAACAAACACCACCACAAGTGACATACAAATAGAAGGGAAAATCTTGTTTTTTCACGCGAGGCGGAAGTCGGTTTCCGTTTCTACTTTCTGAAATTTCTAAAGGGCAATTAAACCAAATTTTTCGCCACTCTGAGCGTCTTTAATCTGCTCTACTTTAAAAACTACAGTACCTAGATTTTTTTCAAAACTGAACGAGATTATTCTACACTAATCGCAGAACAATTAAAACTAAATCTGGGATATGTGAAACTTAAATAAAGATAGATTTCAGCACTCTTCTGCATTTGGACCACACTACATCAGGTCTACCTAAACTAAACTTCATAACCCAGACATTCTAAACCCGGATTATAGTATTCTACAGTAACAGGAGAGCAATTTAAACCAACTCTGGGATTTGTGAAACTGTTATGTGATTTGTGAACCTTAAATAAAAGCAGATTTAAGCATTTCTTTCTGCATTTGAACCACATTATGCTAGCTGTATCTTGAAAAATATAGACCCTATACATTTCAAACCAAGACTAGATTATGTTGCGCTAATAGCAGAACAATTTAAACCAACTCTGGGATTTGTGAAACCTTTTTTGTGATTTTCAATACAGGAAGATTTCAAAGCTTTTTCTGCATCTAGATCTGATTTGTGGGGGAAAAAAACCCGATCAATTCCATCAATTTTTGTGCATCTACAACATCTCTAGGTACAAAACCTTCCCTAGATTATTTTATAGTAATTGGAAAAACTTTTAAAAGCTAGTTTGTGAAACATCTGATTGTCTAAAAATAGGTTTTTATCACCTGAAAAATGTCGCCAGAATCCGCCCCATTTTCTCTCAGCCCGATACGGAGACACAGCTAATGCAGCTTTTATCAACTGTAGAATCGACTGCTTGCTGGTATTCCCAAAAAGAGTATTTCAGGTTTACTCATGTTACTCCGGTTTCAGAATCATTGCATTGGCTCCCCGTAGGATTGATTTTAAGGCTCTTTTAATGGTTTTTAAGTGTCTTGGCGCTTCTTATCTCTCAGAGCTGCTTTTACCGTATGAATCCTCGCAGCCTCTGCGCTCCTCTAGCAGCCGTCTCCTTATGATTCCAAAAGTCAGGACACTCACCTTTTTTTACTATTATATTTATTACTACTTTTTTTATTTAAATTGGTTATTTTACATGTTTACTTATTAATCTTTCTTCCAGTGTTTCCACTGTGGGAGCCCTCTGCCTCATCTGAGTCATTTTAATCTGTAAAGCACTTTGAGATGCATTTTTGTGTATGATAAGCGCTTTATAAATAAAGTTTGATTTGATGAAATAATAAAAACGGGATTTTCCTTTAAAGGAGTAAAAATGTATACTCTTTAGCTTGTGATTTAGAAAAAATGTTAACTATTTAAAAAAATGAATTAAATTGAAGTAAAATTTAAAATAACTTTGTAATATTCATTGTTTTATTGTTGTGTTGCCATTGCTACAATCTGACGCTGTTTGATCTGATATTTTGTTAGAGTTTCAGATTGTCTCAGCTAATATTAACAATTATCTCTGAATGATTTTCGGGATCAGCCAAATAAACTCTCCCAGATTAGACCAAATCTTGATTGAAACGCTGTAATCGTGGTTAGTGGTCTAAACAAAAAGGGGTCAAAATGCTTACAGCCCCATTATGTGCAAATTTTTTCTTGGTTGGATTAAGTGCTGGGGCAGCCCAAACCACGAACAAATGTGCACATGCACCAGATATCTTGGAGAATGCACATTGAACATAACGAATTATGAACATTCTAGTTTACATACTGCATAAAAAGACGTATTTTCTGCATTCTTGTGTACCTGCTGTGTTGTTGAGTATTCTCAGTTTGAGACTTTGCCCTGTATTCGTCTCTCTTACCCTTATCCAACCAAGGATGGTTCTCTTCCCACTCACATCTGTACCTCTAGAAGCGTTTTCGCCTTTGGGTTTGGGTACAGTTTTAAAGGCACGAGTTCCGTGGGAAGCGCCAGTGTGTTGTGTGTGTCTAGCTGTCTGATGAATCATGAGCGCACAACGCTCCCTAAACACAAACTGCAGTTCCCTTTGATGAGTCCAGCTGTGGTTTTAATTGCTCTGCTATTAGTGTAGAATAAACTAATCCAGAAATGTCTGAGTACTGTAGTTTTTGAGCTACAGCGAAAACAATATGGTCCAGATGCAGAAAAAAGTCCTGAAATCTGCCTTTATTAAAGTTTCACAAATACCAGAGTTGGTTTTAATTGCTCTGCTATTAGTTTAGAATAATTTAATTCAAGTTTGAAATGTCTAAGTATTATAGTTTTTGAACTACAGCTAAGATACTGTGGTCCAAATGCAGAAAAAAATATGCTGAAATCTTCCATTACTAAAGTTTCATAAATCACAGAGTTGGTTTTAATTGTTCTGCCATGAATGTAGATTAATATAATCCGGGTTTGAATTGTCTAGGGTCTATAGTTTTGGAGCTACATTTAAAATAGTGTGGGACAGATGCAGAAAAAATGCTGAAATCTGCTTTTATTAAAGTTTCACAAATCCCAGAGTTGGTTTTAATTGCTCAGTTATTAGTGTAGAATAATTTGATCCAAGTTTGAAAAGTCTGTATGGAAAATACATGGATGGATGGATGGATGGAGCTACAGTTAAAATAATAATAATATAAATAAATAATAACTGAAAAATGCTGAAATCTGCCTTTAGTCATTTAAACAAATCACAGAAAGGTTTCAGGGGAGGGGGTCCGCAGAGTTGATTGAAAACATGCAAGGGGTCCAAGATCCCAAAAAGGTGGAGAACCCCTGAACTATAATATTTAACATCATGTAACTTATATTGTTCAGCACGCAATAAAATAAAGAAAATATGTGGGATTTATTTCAGTGCGCTACATTAGGGTTGTTGTTGCTATGTTGGGAGCTTATAGACGATCTGTACCTCGATGTTCTGCTCCTTTCTGAGTTGCTGCTCCCTCTCTTCAGCCTCATGTCTTCGCTGAATTTCCTCCAGTGAGGCTGGTGTGAAGCGTCTAAACACCTCCGCACCAACTGGGGGCAGCAGAGGTGCCATATTGGCATTTTGGATCACTGCTCGAGCTTCTTCTCCGGCTAGCAACCGCCTCCTAAAACGAGAAACAGGAAAAGGTCAATAAAATATATTTCAATGAACATAACGTTGGTGCTGTTTTGAACAAAGAAAAGAACAAACACAGCAGCCAATAGGAGGGGAAGCTTTAGCCTCGTTTCCACTCAGTGGAACGGTGCGGCGCGGTCCGGTACCGTCCGTCTTTTTGTCCTTTTCCATTGTAAAAGCAGCCCACACAGCAGGCCCGTACATTATTGGTCCCGATCCAGTTATATTGTAGTTAGTACAATGGTCCGGTACGGTTAGGGTGGAGCAGCTGGTGTCACACAACACCGTTCTTTGATTGGGGGAATAAAAACACTGCTTACACGTGTAAAGGAAATAAAAATGGATTAGCATGAATGCTTTTTCATTTTCAAACTCTAGCTGCTATTTTTGACTCATAAATAAAATTAAAAAGAAATAATCAGATATGTTCTTACAATTTCCAATCCAGCATTGCTCATTCCATAACTGAAAACGAAAAGGAAATTTCAAATTTTCAAATAAAAACCCAGCAAAATTGTTCCGAAATTCAATTTGACATGTCAAAGTTGAGAAATTGAAACGCATTTGCAGAAATTCAATTCAATTCAGTTTATTTATATAGCGCCATTTCACAACAGATGTCATCTCAAGGCACTTTACAAAAAGAGTTATTACAATACAATGTTTAGTGTAGAAATTACAGAACCACAGAAGATTGCGTCGTGGAATTCTCAGCAATCCCTCATACTGAGCAAGCATGCAGCGACAGTGGGAAGGAAAAAATCCCTTTTAACAGGAAGAAACCTCCGGCAGAACCAGGCTCAGCACAAGCGGTTATCTGCCGCGACCGTCTGTGGCTTGGAGAATACATAACAGAGACACAGAAAGAGCAATAGAACTGATGCAGAAGTTTGTTGCAGGACGTGGAGAATTTTCCGTCACTGCAATGCCATCTTAGTCAGGGTCGTCAAGCAGGGCTAATCCGGAGCACCTACTATAATAGAAAACAGGTTAGTGCTTGAATTGACAGCACATCATGCAGTTGGGGAGAAGTAGGAGAGAAAGTAGGAACAGACCCTAATAATGTCCTCCAACAGCCTAGCCTAAAGCAGCATAGCTACTAACATTAACCTGTCTCCTAGCTACTAGGAGACCTGGCTACCAACACTCTGTCTGAGTCCTCCTGACCCGTGGACGGTGTAGGGCCGGTAACGGCCCCCGTCATGCCGGGGTCTTCTCGGAGTCGGGTTGTTTGAGAATGCAGCCCAAAGTGGGTGGTAAACTCCATCTAAGGCTAAATACCGGCACGAGACCGATAGTCGACAACTATCTTAAGGAAAAATAGACAGAACTGAGAGGACAGAAATGCCTTTTCATTTTCTGACTACAAAAAATAGAAACCAGCCCTTTTTTCAAAACGACACGATGCCAATACTTGGATTGGACTACTTGCCGTTACCGAGTACCAATACCGATACGTCTACCGCTCAAAAAATTGCAATCACTTTTTATTTTCTTCTCTGCATGTTACAAAAAATGAGGTGGAATTCCATAAAAGATAACATTATTAATAAAAATGACTTCAAAAATACTAATTTTCTGTGAAATTATTGCAGAGTTTGCACATTTTAAGTTGGACGATAACCAATACTAGTATCCCTACTAAAATTGCTGTTTTGTAGACTGCTTAATTTTGCAAACTGCCTTTTCATTTTCCGATTCAGCATTGCTCAATCTCTAACTTAATTCAAATGAAAACAAAAAGTAAGTTTTGGATTTCGTTTTCAAATAACACAACAGCAAAATTGTTTCAAAATTCAATTTAAATGTCAACGTTGAAATTTAAAATGCAATTGCATTTTGCAGAAATGCTTTTTCATTTCCTGACCACAAATGCCATATTTGACTCATAAATCAAATTAAAAGCGAAAGATGTAAACTGCTTTTTCATTTTCCAATTCAGCATCGCTCATCCTATAATGTTATGTAAAAGAAAAAAGGAAAGGACGGCGAGCATGAACTGATGAAGCCTCTTGGATAAGAGGTGAAACGTCTTCCAAGACAAATTACCAAGTCCAGTTGCGTTTGATTGAAATTTCCTTGAGATAACCATGACCTGGATGAATGAGAATATTCACAGGCTGAAAGGCTATTGCTTTTTCGTTTTATTCCCCCCCCAAAAGGTGTAACTTAATTCAACTGGATTGGAAATCCCACGGTGCAGGAGAATGATGTCAGAGACTCAATTATTTCTTCTTCATTTTATTTATAACTCAAAAATAGCAGCTAGAGTTCAAAAAGGAAAAAGCATTCCTGACAATCCATTTTAACTTGTTTTATTTTACACATATGCTTGCAAACAAGACCTAACTAAACACTAGTGTTGCTGTTCTCCCTCGGATGCACATGGAAAAAGCCGTGTACAAAGCCTAATCATGAACAATGCAGTATTTATGTAGTGCAAGCTGTTGTCTGTGCTTTATTGCGTCACAAATATCGCTGCATCGTTATGACGGCGCGGTGCAACCGCCCAGGGAGAGTCCAGTTGGACCCGACCGGACCGAGCTACACTGTTGCACACAGTGGAAACGACGCTTTAGATCAAAACGAGAAGCCAGCTGTGGTTCTTGGCCACAGATAACACCGATCACCTGATTCATCTGGCAGTTCTCAGAGGTCTGCTGAGAAATTTGGCGTAGTAGGTCCAATTCTAGTCCAGTTTTCCAGGGACAGGTATAGTTCTGGTCGGTTTAAAGGAGATCTGGTGTGGTTGGGCTACGTCTACTAAGCAGTTTGGTGCGATTGCTTCAGTTCCATGTTGATCGGTTGATTTGGTTGGGCAAGTTCTGGAGAGGTGAGTCATGTTCTTGTTTAGTCGGATCCAGTTCTGGTGTGGTCCTTTCAATCCTTGTATGGTCGGACTAGTTTTAGTGTGGACGGGCGACACCTGTTGTGGTGAGTGGATTACGGGTGTAGTTAGTCGTGTTCGGGTTTGTAAAGTCCAGTTCTGGTGTGGTCAGATCTGTTGGGACTGGACAAATTCTAGTGTGATCGGTCGAATTGTTACAGTCATAAGTCAACCAGAGAGAAGACTCCAGGTGTTTCCCTCTCACCTTCTTCTCCAGCTGTACATTTAGTCTCCACAATCAACAATTTGTCCGGTTCTGGAAGCTTCTGCTATGGATCAGAACCAGTTTAGAGAAGAATAACTGAGCCTCGACACAACGACCTGTTAATTGGTCCTCACATTTAAGAGGTCTGGCATAAGCAGTGAACTCTTTCCAGACGTTGCTAGAAAAAAAAAGGTTGCAGAACCGGTTCTATTTGACGAATTGATAAGCAGAAAAGGAGATGATGAATATGCGGAACAGGAAGTTTACTGGATGCAGGTTCTATTTTTCTTTTCTTTTTTGCCACCAAAGAAAAAGAAAGAAATGTACTCCATCAACTCATCTGTTCTGTGTCTGGTGATGTTTGTTATAATCGGACTTACAGGTGGGAAGTTCTCAGCTGGTTGGTTCTCTTTAGAACCGCTCCTCTCTCCTTGTTGCTCCTCCAAAAGTCAAGAAAAGACCTTCCCCTCTTCCTGGTGGCCATGGTTCTCTGCGATCCCAGGATCTACCTGTCTCTGGATGTCTCCACCTGACTAACCGTCTTTCTTGCCGTCCTGTTGGATCTAAACGGTTCCACTCACTTGAGAACCCCCAGACTTTTTCCTGCTCATATTTGATGCATGCCCCTCGTCACAGCACAACACCCACTTTGTCAAAAACACTTGAGGACACAGAGAATGTTATTAAATGTCATATTATTTGGAAATAAAAGAGCTCTTTATGTCACTGCCAGCAGTCACAGTGAGGGTTGCTTACTGGAATTTCATGTCCGGATATTGAGATACTGCAGATGTTCTTCTGTCCGAACATAACAGGAAATGACAGAAGGGTCCGGCGTTGTAGAGGACAGAGATTCGTTTTTTCTGTTCTACAACAGGCGATGTTCACCACCAGTGACCCAAGCCCGCATGAAAAACAATTCACCACAAGGATCTTCACTGCCAAACATTAGTGGTTTCTTAAAGAACATTTGGGTTCAGCTTTGGGGAGTGTAGAGGACTCTTGCTCAGAGACTAAAACAGCCGCGAACCGCACAGCATCGCAAAAACAGGCCGTAGCTGATTTGCTAACATGGCACAGAGAGCATTTCGCCTGTTAAACCCTGAGCAAGACAATCCATTTAGCGCTTTACCCCCATTCTGAATACGCAATATGGCCATTTAGGCGTTCCAGGTGCAATGTGATTTACTAAACATCAGGATGTTTGCGGCGGCTATTTTAGCATGTCTTAACTTTTAACATAAAGTTATTACTGACAAACGAAAAATGTCATTCACACACATTCTTACCTAAAAGTAATTAACGCTCTAATCCTCTTATCCTTATGGATCGTCATTAGTTTCAACCAGAGTTATAATCTTCCTGGTTTCCTGTCAGGCAGTTTGCTACTCAGAATCGGTGTCTGAGTACCAGGTACAAGCCCAACAGATTTACTTTACAGCTTTGCTATAATACTCCACTTTATATATATGTTTGAAAAATCTTTATTAGTGATTACTGTGGGTTTAATTTCTTGACGTTATGGACACGACATTGAGATAAGAGGTAAGAAGATGAAGAAGAGAAACAGGAACTGACGAGTGAACTGACGATACAAGATAGGGCGGCGGACGGCAGAGAAGTGGGGAAACAAAATAAACAAAAACAACCAATAGAACAGAACAACATTAACAAAAACGGATCTAGTAATATGAACTAAGAATTACACATTCACTACACACAAACATGGAATATACAACACCAATGTTGTATAGGATTCACCAATACAAATATTGCTGGTAAGCTCATGGTACCAACTATCTATTGATGATAACCTCAGCCCAAGAATATGTCCGTCTACACCAATGTCCCCACACCTATGTGTGTGTGTGTGAGCATGCAGGTCTGAATAAGATTTCCCCATGCAGATGATTGCTGGTGTAAGGAACCGTCAATCCGTCCTACAGGAATCGACGTAGACATGAAGAAGGTCTGAGACGTATGCGTCCAGAGTCCCCCAGAGTGCAGGGGCCACAGGCTGACCAGCGCAGGGCCGACCGCCCACCGAGAGAGGAACAGATGGAAGCACCAGGGGAACACCCACCAGCTGCAACGCTGGGGCCCGAGAGATCGCAGGGACGAGCCCACGGGCTCCGCCGGAAACCGGCTACGCCAGGGCGGGCCCGGAACCGGACCCGGAGGTCACGGGGATCAGAGGCACCCCGCCCCCCAGCTGGGCCCGACCAGGGATCAGCCGACAGGGGTACCCCGCCACAAGGCAGGAGGGACCAGCAGCCGGCCGGATGGACAACAGATGCCAACGCCACCCCGGGCTAATCCCCCAACCGAACGGCACCAACCTACTCTTCAACCCCGGAACCCCCATGAGAGGTGCCCCAGTGAATCCAAGAAGGACACACCGGCCGACCCAGGACCAGCCAGGCATGCACCAGAGCCGAGCCGGGCCGCATCCGGGCCCCCAGTCCCAGAGATTGGGAGCCACCAATGACCAGCGGGCAGGGGCATTAGTCACTGACAGGGAGTGACGGAGGGGATAAAGTCCCCACTGGGACATGGGAATGATGCCAGGCACCCCCATCCCCCATCCCGGGCCCTCAATATCTAGATGCATTTAAGCAGGGGGCACCGGCACCAGAGGCGAAGCTCTTTAAAGGGCTCCGCCTCCAGAGTTAAGGTGTATCCCCCGCCAGGTCCCTACATGTGTGTCTCATGTGAACGTGTCTAAGTTGTATAATTAAAATTGGGACCCAATTTTAATTATACAATTTTAATTGTACACTCCTCCCCACACCCCAGTGACATGCCTACGCCCCAAGTGCCTATGTGAATGGTATAATGAAGGAGCAGGGAGACAGAGGCGTCTGGGGATGGGGAGGAAACGACTGGGGTGACACAATGCCGTCCCCACGGAGCCAGCTCCCCTGCTGACTCCAATAGGCCCCCCTGTTCAGCACGATCCACCAGAGGTCGGAGGCCCCAGCACGTCAAAGTCGGGGCCCACGGCCGCAGCACCACCAAGCCCCATGGGGGCCAAGGCCATCCCCCCGCCCCCATCCCTTTCTTGTTTCCTATTTATGAAATGTAGTTATCATATCAGAATGTCAGGCTAAATAAAAAAATTAAATAAAAACATTTTTAAGATGACATATTTTCAAGATGAGATCTTTTTCTTCTGCAGCTTGACGTCAGAGTCCATGATAACGTGTGGCACATTTCACAGAATATTGCGATCATTATTTGGAATCTTGATAAATCAAGCTCTAAGACTGATTGGTAGGGAGTCCAGACGCTAAAGCCTAGATTATTCGTCTCTGTCTACGTAGGTGTGTGAGACATGCAGCACCATTATCCGTCGGCGGAAGGGTCACCTACACCAGTGTTTCTCAACCAGGGGTCATCTGACAACTAGTGGTCCATGGTCTAATTGCTAGTGGTCAGTGATAACAAAAAAATATATATATTTTTTAATGAAAAAAAAGAGAAACTTGCATATTATAATAATTTATTACACACATACTGATACAGTTGGGAGAACAAATATTTAACACAGCTGATTTTTGAAGTATCCGTATTTATACATTTATGTAGAGGTGTGTAATTTGTATCAAAGGTATACTTCCTTTGTGAGGAACAGAATCTAAAACAAAAATGCAGAAACTCAGTGGATGATTTTTAAATAATTAATTTCCATTTTATTGCAAGACATAAGTGTTTGATACATCCGAGACACAGAACTCAATATTTGGTACAGAAACCTTTGTTTGCAGTTACAGAGATAAGACATTTTCTGTAGTTCTTCACCAGGTTTGCACACACTGCAGCAGGGATTTTGGCCCATTCCTCCATACAGATCTTCTCCAGAACGTTCAGGTTTTGCGGCTGTCCTGGGCAACACGGACTTTCAGCTCTCTCTAAAGATTTTCTATTGGATCCAGGTCTGGAGACTGGCTAGCCCCCTCCAGGACCTTTTAGATGCTTCCTACGCCCAAATTCAGTTTCTCAGAAAATTAGAATACTGTGAAAATGGTCAATATTTAAAACACCTGCTGCCACACACTAATCAGCTAATGATTAGCTACTGTGTAAATAAAAGTTAGATAAATGGTTCTGAAAGCTACTGTATACAAATAATTTTTTTACAGATTCTTCAGAAATGTGTAACAAAATAATATGTTACATACATATACGTGAAAAATACTGTATAAAGAATTTTGTTACTACATTTGAAAGTTACTGAATCAATTTTGTTTCATAATGTTCAGAGGCTGCTGCATTTATATCGTGTTTTGTTGAATTTTTCTTGGAAACTGCATAATTATGCCTAACAGCTGCTGATTTATGTTTTTTGCTCTGGAAATTACGACTAAAGGTTCATTTTTTGCAGTAATTAAACAACAGTGATTAAACGCCACAATGCAATTTAAAAGATAGTTTTAAAGGGAAAATTTCTGGATGGCAGAAAACTTTCTCCAGCTCAACCAGGACAAAACTGAGGTTTTAGTTATCGGTCCTGAGGATCAGAGAGAGAAACTTTTACCAGAATCACAATCACTGTGTTTTAATCCTGCTTTATAGGTGAAGAACCTGGGCGTAATTTTTGACTAAAGAACATCACCAGACTCCGCCCCATTCTCTCTCTAACCAATACAGAGACACTAATGCAGCTTTAATCACCAGTAGAATCGATTACTGTAATGATTTCTGGTCTTCCCAAAAAGACTACCTCAGGGTTACAGCTTCTACAAACTCAGCAGCTCGTGTCCTGATGAAGACCAGGAGGAAGGAGCACATTACACCGGTCTTAGAATCACTGCATTGGCTCCCCGTATGTTTTAGGATCCATTTTAAGGTTCTTTTAGTGGTTTTTAAGTGTCTTAATGGTCTTGGATCTTCTTATCTGTCAGAAATACTTTTACCGTATGAACCCTCGCGGTCTCTGCTCTCCTCTAGCAGCCGTCTCCTTATCATCCCCAAAGTTTAGGACACAGACTCATGGTGAGGCGTCTTTTCATTATTATGTCCCTCATATCTGGAACAGGCTGCTAGAGGACCTCAGGGCCGCAGAGAACGTTCATGTTTTTAAGAGCAGGATAAAGACTCACCTTTTTAGCCGAGCTTTTAACTAATTATTATTTATTAATATTTGTTTTGTCCCTCTGCTTGTTTTATTTGATTTAATTTTTAGTTGAGCTTTTAACTATTATATATTAATATCTGTTTATTTGCGCTGCAGGTTTCATTTGGTCACATCTTTTTTTTATCATTGTTTTACACTAGATAATTTAAAATGTTTTCAGTCTTAAATTTTTTATCAGTATTGTGTTATTTTAATGTATAAACTTTTTTTTTTCCTCTGTGGGAGCCCTCTGCCTTCGGTGCCTTGGCAGCGGTGACGGCTGTGGCTACCTGGGTGCTCCTGATGCTGACGTTTTTGGGCGGCGTGAACGCACCTTTAGTGATCGACCATCTTGAGCCAGATTAGGACGTCTGGGCCTCCGTATGAAGGCAGATACAGGAGAGGAACTAGCTTGCTGATCAAACCTGCTGGGGTTCAGAAGGGCCCAGTTTGAAGGAGCTGGAAGAAGCCACCTCCTCGTGACCTGGGTCTGTGGAGTTCCTGAAGAAGGATCTCTGATCAGCGTTGTGTTGCGATGAGCAGAACTGTAGATTCAGTCGGTATGAATCTCACAAGCACACATTCACGAACCCGGCCTCCCATCTCCGGTTTCCTCCTCGTTTCCAGGTTTTTACTCCGCCCTCTCGTTGCCATGGCACCAGCAGCTGTCGGGAGTCATCAGTACTACTTTCTGGTGTAAAATTACAGGGAGGACGATGACCCAGCTCATTCCAACACACACACGCATAGTCCATTCCTCCATGTGCTCCTACATGGCTGTCTTTCAGCTCCTCCTCACCTCCTTCTGATCTGCCGCTAACCTCCTCTTCCTCCTCTGACCTCTTCACCGTTCCTCCGTCCCCGCCTCGGATTGGTCTGTTGATGCTTTCTCTGAAGCCTCAAACTAAACTGAGCTTAACGTCTTAACATCATGTTTTTTCTAATGAAGATGGTTCAACCCTAACCGATCCTTTCAAGACGCTGACGGTCATATAAATTGAATCGGATAATCAGAGTCAGATCATCAGAAATGCTTAATTAATCCTCAAGGGGACATTCAGTTTCAGTACAACCCGTCTGAGAGTAAACCAAAAGCACATGGACAAACAGGATCAGGCCGACTGAGGAGCTGTTTGCATATTTTCCCATATTTTTCCCCTCCCTGTCCCTAGATGTTTTAACATTTTTTTTAAAATGTTTTCTATGTTTTACCTTTTATTTTTGCCTCTCCATTTTATGAGACACTAATTCCCTTTAGAAATCTTTCCCTTGGTTAGTTTCTAGTTTCTCATTTAAGATTTTTCCCCGTTTGTTTCTTCCTGTTTCCTCGCTGCCATTCCACGCCCTAACCCAGTTAATTACCTGTTCTCTCCTCTCACCTACATCCGTTTTACAGTAATTCATTCTCAGGTTGTCTCCATCCATCCCTTACTCCTCCTCAGCATGTTTTAGCTCCCAGGTTCTGTCATGTCTTTGCGAGTTTCTCATCATTGTGTCCTGTCTCCAGGGTCCTGTGCTTCGCCTTCCTCTTATTTTGTGAATTTGTTATCTTTAATTAAATTACCAAAATACTCCTCGAGCTTCATTTGGTTTCTCGATCTTCACAATCCCTACACCTCTGATGCTCACAGAATTATGATAAAAATGTTTTCACAACTGGGTGTGCAAACAATGAAAACAACACATCTTCATCTTCAGGGTCAGACCGATTAGATGCGTGAGAAAACCCTGGAAGGAAGCCTGGATTTCTCCCTCCTGCAGCCGGGATCAGGAAACTCTGTGCCGGAGTCACATTTTACCAGCAGTAAACCACAGGGTCAGCGGGGTCAGGACCTTTAGTCGCTTCTCTGTGGAGGTCAGACCTTTACAAGCAGAAAACCAAACAACGTCTTCAGGAGAATGTGGACGGACGCAGAGGACAAGCACCTCAGGAAAAAACAACACCTCTTCTGAAACCGAAAAAGACCCGAAACACTCCGGAGGCCAACGCCGCCGCAGATAGCGCCTTTAAAACAGACGCGGTTACCGCGGCAATCAGCTAGACGCCCCGGCTGGAACCTCAGTATCCTCCTGCAGCACGTCTGACATGATGTCCATCACAGCTGTTGGTCCAACGCCGGTTTTTCTCTCCTTCGCAGGAGTTCTCAGCGAGGCGTCGTAAAAAAAACATCCAAACCAGCCGAAGTGCTCGCAAGGAACACGAAAACCAGAACCTTCCTGTTATAGTCTGTGTGTGTTAGAGCAGTGGTTCTTAACCCTGGTCCTGCTGGTTTTAGGTATTTCCCTTCTGCCACACACCTGACCGGAGTAACTGGGTGATTAACAGGCTTCTGCAGCACTTGATGACACGCAAACGCTAATTCTATCATTTGGACTAGAGATAGACGTAAAACATGACGGACAGTGGGCCCTGAGGAACAGGGTTAAGAAACACTGACTACATAAACATGCAGCCAATAACCCGTTAGAAACCAGAATAATATTATCCCTTTTCTAACTCAAATATTTGGTCATTTAAACGTGTATCGGCTAGGGGTGTCACAATTTCCTTTTTTTATCGAAATTGAAATCTAAAAGACGATCGTGATCACCACCTCCCATGATTACATAATGTAGCGTCACTAGCGTCCCGCTGGGACTTCGTAGCAACAGTGAGCAGGCTACCGTATATTTACTCAGATTTCCTCATCACAAGGAACAACACATTGCATTTTCCCTAACAAGTAACTCTCAACAATTCTCAAACAACTCACAACCTGGTAGCATTATTAACCGCTATATCACCATAACAACATCCCCGTGAACACAGCACACCTCTACAGAGCATATTAGCTGACGCTAGCAAGTAGCTATTAGCTAAGCTACAGTTAAACCTTGGTCAGAAAGAAAGAAGCAGCGGGACCAGAGCTAAAGCTACTCCTCTTCTCAAATCAGCAGTTAAGAGTTCAGCCAACGTTCTCGTTGGAAAGAAGAGGACAATTGTTTGCTCCACATTAGCTGGTTGCTCTGACGCAAGCCGGAGCTCAGAGAAGTAGAGATGCAGTAACTTTCTTGGCAGTGTTATCAGGAGAGATGGAGTTAACTTTCACAGTTATGCTGATGATACACAGTTGTACATCTCCATGTCTCCTGATGACACACGGCCAATGGATGCACTTTTTAACTGCATTTTAGACATTAAATCCTGGATGGGAGAAAACTTTCTCCAGCTCAACCAGGACAAAACTGAGGTTTTAGTTATCGGTCCTGAGGCTCAGAGAGAAAAACTTTTACCAAAACTACAATCATTGTCTTTTAATTCTTCTTTACAAGTGAAGAACCTGGGTGTGATTTTTGACTCTGAGCTGACTTTTATCCCTCACATTAAAAACATCACCAAAATAGGTTTTTATCACCTAAAGAACATCGCCAGAGTCCGCCCCATTCTCTCTCGGGCCAATACGGAGACGCTAATGCATGCTTTTATCACCAGTAGAATTGATTATTGTAATGCCCTGCTTTCTGGTCTTCCCAAAAAGACTACCTCAGGTTTACAGCTTCTACAGAATTCAGCAGCTCGTGTCCTGATGAAGACTAGGAGGCGGGAGCACATTACACCGGTCTTAGAATCACTGCATTGGCTCCCCGTATGTTTTAGGATCGATTTTAAGGTTCTTTTAATGGTCTTTAAGTGTCTTAATGGTCTTGGGCCTTCGTATCTGTCAGAAATGCTTTTACCGTATGAACCCTCGCGGTCTCTGCGCTCCTCTGGCAGCCGTCTCCTTATCATCCCCAAAGTCAGGACACAGACTCATGGTGAGGCGTCTTTCCATTATTATGGCCCTCACCTCTGGAACAGGCTGCCAGAGGACCTCAGGGCCGCAGAGAACATTAATGTTTTTAAGAGCAGACTCAAGACTCACCTTTTTAGCTTAGCCTTTAACTAATTATTATTTATTAATATATTTTTAATCGCTCAGCATGTTTTACCTGATTTAATTTTTAGTTCAGCTTTTAACTGTTTATTTATTAATCTGCTTTGCATTTTTATTATTTGTTTTACACTTATTGTTTTATACTTTATATACTTTATATTTTATTAACTTTATATTTTAATGTATTTTAATCTTTCTTGCCAGTGTTTCCTCTCTGGGGAGCCCCCTGCATCGGGGGCGGTGGTCGGCTGTGGCTGCCTGGGTGCCCCCCAGGTAGCGCTTGGGTGGAGGTGGGGGTACCAGCCCTCCCTCCTCTGGGCGCCCTGGGTGGGAGCCTTGGCTGCTGCTGTTGATCTGCTGCTGCTGATGCAGATGGCTCCATGATGGCATTTCCTGGCTCATCTGTACTCAGCCCGCTTTTTGTAGCTTCTAAGTGTGTGTGTGAGTGAGTATGGCTGATGGGTTGGGTTGGGAGGGGGTTGTATTTGCACTGATGATTTTATTTTTTGAAGGGGGGGGTTGTGGGGTTATTTTAAATCTGTAAAGCACTTTGAGTAACTTTCTTTGTTTGAAAAGCGCTTTATAAATAAAGTTTGATTTGATTTGATTTGATTTAACTAAAAAGAGCCACTAGATGGCAGCCACCCTCGGTTACTAATCATTTCTGCTATTTATTTAAACAAGATTTTTACACTTATGAGTGTAATCATTTATTGTAAAAACAATCATGCAAAAAATTTGAACATTCAATGCCTAATGTTATACATTATAAAGAATAATGGAAATTGCACCACTTATATGTAAAATTAAATAAGATTTACTGTACAAAATTGATTCAATAAGACAAATGATCATAGGGTAGTCTAAAAATGGCATAGGGCTCTAAAATGAATAAATTGTGAGAATAAAAAAAATTGAGAATAGAATCGTGACCCAAAATCGAAAATTAAATCGAACGACGGATTTGGAGAATGGTGACACCCCAAGTGTCGGCATATCCCCATCAAAAGGACCTTTGATTTGTGTTCTGCCCATGTTCTGTTTGCAATGAATTTTGGTTTTGTATCCCTACAAATACCATGTATTCAGGAGTAACGCTCTGCTCCCCCTTTCTACTTCTCTGCTCATAGATGTAAACGGGTTATTCCGAATGTTTCAGAAACCCGAACAGTGACCTCAACCCGACCGTAACCCGAATATTGGCTGCATGCAAACGTAGTCAGTGTGTTAGAGATTAGCGTGTCCGTCACCGACAGCTCACCGAGCCTCTTGTCTCTGTGATAACCGGCGCCACACACAGACTTGCAGTCTGCATCAGTGCTCATCATGGTCATCTTTGCTTTGTTTTTTTCCACCACTAGATGGGGACACCACATCTGCAAACCTATGTACTGTTTGAAGAATTTCAACTTCCTGCATACCCTCTGACCTCCCTGCCCCAAAACATTCAGTCTCTATAGGCTTGTAGCATCTTGTAGGATCTGTTCATGTAAGGCAGCATCGCCGAACCTGTGGTGGTAGGGGGGGGACGTAGCACGACAACTGACCCAGTTTAGATGCTCTCATGCAGCCTGAACCAGAGGTCTTCAAACTGTTTCCCCTGTCAGTCGTCTGGTTGATGCATTTTGCTTCAGTGAAACAGTTTTTAAGTTTCTGTGACTGTGATCGATGACCTCTGAAACAAACAACAGGGGAACGAAGTCACCGCTGCAGGCACACTGAACGGGTTTCTGCTCATTGAACGGAAAGCCCAGGAGCCTCGTTCCTGCTGACACGGACACTCATCGCTCTGTGGGAACATACTGATAACACCAACATGCTCCCTGAGCTGCTGTCAGCCTGCTTCTCCAGCTCGCTGCGATCTTGCTTCACACCGATTGAGAAAAGTCTTCCTGTTTCTAATGGAGCCACACACTCATCATGCCTGTGAGGGTGTGTAACCGTAGACGGCAGAATGCCGCTGGATGAGGTCAGAAACGTTCGGTATTTCCGGGCTTGCATTGGGACTTTCACACTAAAGTCAGCTGCTGAGTTTGAGCAGGAAGTGAATGATGGACCATCAAAGTCCTCCTGCAGAAAGGAGGCGCTGTTTACCCACATAGTTTTCAAATCGTTATTGATAAAAAATAATTAAATACATAAAATAATAATAATAACTCGAGGCTAAAGAAAAAAAATGAATGGAAGTGAATGGAGCGATAAAAGTTCATTTCATTCCGCTTTCTTTCATGTCCTGAATCAAACATTTGTTGTACCTCATTTTAAATTATAACTAATTATGTGCTTTTCGAGTGTGTTTTTCATGTGATTTATGAATTATTTGCTTGTAAAAATTCGTCAATAAAATGTCTGCCAATCAAAAGTCGCATAGATATGACGTCACAGCCAGGCTAAATCTACAGAGTGTTATTAAGTTAGTTTCTTGTGTTTTGAGTTTCGGTTATTTCCGTTTACCTTTTCATTTTAGTTTTTTTCTTTGTTACTACTTCTGTTTTATTAAGATTTTAGCGTGCCCTTACATTTTTTCACTTTTTGTCTTTAGATATTTTCATTCTTGTTTCTTTTATATTGAATTTAATCTTTTATTTCCGTTTTCTAATTTCTTCAGTTTTCCTTGTTAGTAGGGATATCCCGATCTCGAGATCCGATTGTACGATATTTTCATATTATTCAGCTATTTTAGCTGATAAGTTGTGTCTTTTTTTACGTACCTCCTAGTTACATTTGACGTTATTGAAACCTCTTTATTGCTGCAAACCAAACATCTTTTAAGTTGTTTCCATTTCGTTCAGCATCTCCAGAAATTGATGTAGTTATTATTAAATACCACCGCCACTCTGGTATTTACTAAAAAAATCTAGAGTGAATGTGCTGTGGAGGGCAGCATTGTGCATTCCAGCGTATAGCGTTCTGGAAATACCTTTCTTCATAATACTGTACCAAGTTTTCTTTATACTTTGGTCTGAAATATTAAACAGAAGCTGAATATTTTGATTTAATGGAATTTACAACAATAATGGTCGTGCTTGTTCAAGAAATTAGTCCTATAAAAAGTTAAGATGAGCTACTTGCTAAAAATATATTTCAGTTTTATACATTTCAATACTAAAGACCAAATACCGGATCGGGACACGAAATCGGATCATATTTGAGGTTAAAAAATTGGATCGGGAGGCTAAAAATGCTGATTGGAATCCCTAACGCTTAGTTTTGTTTAACTTATTAGAAGGTTTTGTTAATTAGAATCATTTCCTTTTGTTGTCGTTTTCTCCCCTCTGTTCACTTATTTGCCGTTCCTCTTATATTCCGTTCTTCTAATTCTCGTATAATTTTTTTCTTTAGTAACTTTCTAGTCTTTCTGTCTAATCTCCTCCTCTCTTCAGTCCTTTCCACTTTTCCTCCTTTCTTTCTACTCTCTGGCCCGGCTGCTAATTGCCTCCACCCGTTCTCTCCATTTGTCACTAACTGCTTCTCAGGCTTTCAGTGTCACTCCTCATTCCTCCTCAGTATATTTAATTCAATTCAATTCAAAAATACTTTATTGATCCCAGAGGGAAATTAAGTGTTTTTGTAGCTCGTTACTAATTCATTTTTAAAAGAGTTTTTGTAGACCATGATGGCTGTCAGGGGAAAATGATTTCCTGTAGCGGTCTGTGTTGCAGCGAAACTGAAGAAGCCTCCGACTGAAGATACTCTGTTACAGTAGGATAGACTCATGAAGAGGATGCTCAGGATTGTCCATAATCTTTTTCATTTTATGAAGAATTAATCAAATTTGAAAATAATTTAGTCAAATATTTTCCAGAATACGGCGCATTATAGCAGCTACTTTGGGGGCAAATTTCCAGTTAAAAGTAAGTCAACTAATTTCATTAATTTGAGTTACAATTTTTCATATATCTAAAATGTTAATTTAATTTTGTTATTGTTGTGGCTGAAGGAATGTTACTACGCTACTTTGCTGCTACGACGGATGGGACATAAACTGAGCGCGTAAGTCTGCAGCCGCGGTCAGGTGAGGTAAGTCCGTTTTCTTTGACCAAAGACGGACAGTGTCCTCGTAAGCGAGGCGCCTCGCGTATCGAAGTATTGCCTTGGCAGGCGAGGCGCCTTGACATTGAGAAACACCCGTTCTTTGCATCATTATCTCCAGTTGTTCCACAGTCCTCCTCAGAACAGAACCAGCCTTTTATATCAGGTTGTTGAGCCGTTTAAAGTCCCTGGCTCTGATGCTGCTACCCCAACAGATGATGGACGAAGAGATGACACTCTACACCACAGAGAGTACAGTCTGCTCTGTCCCTTTTTGTAGACGGCTTCACTGTTGATTCTCCAGTCCAGTCTGTTGTCCAGATAAACTCTGAGGTATCTGTACTCCTCAACCGCCTCCACTTCTTCCCCCTTGA
Source organism: Apricaphanius iberus (assembly GCA_028564705.1). Lineage (NCBI taxonomy): Eukaryota > Metazoa > Chordata > Actinopteri > Cyprinodontiformes > Aphaniidae > Apricaphanius > Apricaphanius iberus. The sequence continues at coordinate 1,891,006 of JAPXFQ010002877.1, forward strand.
TAGAGAAAGTCTTTGACTTCTCCCTGTTTCTTCGGAACCATCTCGTTTGTTTTGCTCACATTCAAGGTAAGATGATTGTTTCCACACCATGCCACAAAGCGCAACACCAGCTCTCTGATCACAGCAGTACTTTGCTGATCTTTCCTTCTTCCTTTATTTCTCCGCTGTCCTTTTTGCCGCCTTCATCCTCCATATTCCTTTATTTTGATGTACCAGTTCATTTTGTAAGTTATTTACTTTCATTAAATCATACTCAATCGAAACAGTGCTTTGAATTTGGGTCCTCCATTGTACACCGAAACCATGACACCAAGACCTTGTAGAGCTTCTTTTCCACGGTGGTTCTCATTGCATTAACTGTTTCTCCCCCAGCATAGCTGCTATTTTCCAAAAGGAAAGATTTATAGCGGTTTTCTACACATTTAATGCTCGTTCTTTGGCTGATTCGGATGCTGTCAATCCAATAAATGTCCGTTATTAGCGGTTATCACTTCCATTAAATGCCGTCAGACTGTGCCCTCTCTACCTACTAGTAGGTTATCTACCATTATTATCGTTGATAACAATCAACTGTCTACACATGTCAAAAATACTTCGTCAGAGTAGCATATCGTAACTGGAGTTATCTAACCAATTTTAACCAACCCACAAGTTTTATGTACTAACCTTAAGGTCACAGAATGACAATATTTTAAATGCCTAAGCCTAAATGGAGGAGGTTTTAAACACCAAACTGAAAACCACGTTTCAGTAGGTAGAGAGGGCACAGTCTGACGGCATTTAATGGGAGTGATGACCGCTAATAACGACCATTTAATGGCCTCATCACATCCGAAATTGGTGTGTTCTTTCGTCCTGTAAGAAGGAGGCGAAGCTCGCTGAACTCGCAGCCATTTTGACAGGTTTTCAATCAAAATATAAAATACATTTTGTCATCAGTCGAAAATTTGCTCTTTCTTTGTGACCTTTAGACTTCATGGACAAAATATGTTAACTCCACTCAGCATTTCAAATGGGATAATAAAATCACTTATCGGTTCACCGACTCTCATTTGTATTTTTTTTGGCATTAGGTGACCCATGGAACCGAGGTAGAAGTGATCTGTAGTCTTTTTAATTAGGGATGCAAGGATCCCTTTTTTTAACCGATACGATACCGATACTTGGATCTGAATACTTGTCGATACCGAGTATCAATGCATAAATCTACCACACAAAAAAATGCAATGAGTTTCTCTAAAAAGGCCTCAGCTGAAAAAAAAAAAACTTAAATCAAATCTGTGTAAAACTTCCATAATAAGTTCTTCCAACACTCAACGAGGACAGATAATTTTTTATGGAGTCGAAAAAGTCTCATTATTAATAAACTCACGCAGGGTTTTTCACAAATGCAAATGCTCATTCAGAAATGCACACAATTTGTTTCACAAATGCGCATGCTGTGGTTCACAAATGTAATTTCGAGAAACACTTGTGATAAAAATTCACAAATGCACACAATCTGGTTCACAAATGCACACGCTGTGGTTCACAAATGTAATTTCGAGAAACACTTGTGATATAAATTCACAAATGCACACAATCTGGTTCACAAATGCACATGATCTCTTTTAAAAATTCACACAATCTGGTTCAAAAATGCACACCCTGTGGTTCACAAATGTGGTTTCGAGAAACACTTGTGATATAAATTCACAAATGCACACAATCTGTTTCACAAATGCACACGCTGTGGTTCACAAATATAGTTTTGAGAGAAACTTCAAATATAAACTCCCTCAGATCATACGGATCGCTGAATGTGCATTTATGGAACACTTCTCATTTGCGAACCTCTCTGTATTTGTGAGAGTACTCTATGTGGTGAGTTTTGAGACTCCCCTAACCTCTCAGCATTGTCACCATTGGCTTATGAATCTAACGAATTACCCAGCTGCGTTCGCTTTCTGCCAATCGTATGGCTCCTAACATTTTCTCATTCCATCTCTGCAGTCCACAGAGTTTCACCTTTTCAATTTATTTAGGTTTGTATTATTGGCTGTAGGGATGTGCAAAGCAAGGAGGACTGGAATGTCAGCTCATCTTTTATGGTTGACTTTATGAAAAACTTGTTAAATCATAAGGCCATTCTGCAGGTAATTAAGAAGTTTAAAAAAACCTATTTAGACATGTTTGTTTAAATCCTTAACATGAAATCTGATGGCTCTGCAAATATTATGTTTCTTTTGATAGAAATTAGCTCAGCATCAGTTTTTTTACTTACAGACGTCGACAAAATTGTTGGTACCCTTCATTAAATAAAAGAAAAACTCATAATGGTCACAGAAATAACTTTAATCTGACAAAAGTAATAATAAATAAAAATTATATAAATGTTGACCAATGAAAGTCAGACATTGCTTTTCATCCATGCTTCAATGGAATTATTTAAAAAATAAATGCATGAAACAGGCCTGGACAAAAATGATGGTACCCCTAGAAAAGAATGAAAATAATGTGACCAAAGGGACATGTTAATCCAAGGTATGTCCACTAATCAGCATCCTAGGTGTCTACAATCCTGTAATCACTCAGTGGGCCTATATATAGGACTCCAGGTAGTCACTGTGTTGTTTGGTGACGTGGTGTGTACCACACTCAATATAAACCAGAGGAAGCAAAGGAAAGAGTTGTCTCAGGAGATGAGAAAGAAAATCATAGACAAGCATGTTAACTGTAAAGGCTATAAGACCATCTCCAAGCAGCTAGATGTTTCTGTGACTACAGCTGCACATGTCATTCAGTAATGTACGATCCATGGGACTGTAGCCAACCTCCCTGGACGTGGCTGCAGGAGGAAAATTGATGACGGATCAGAGAGACGGATAATCCAAATGGTAACAAAAGAGCCTAGAAAGACTTCAAAATAGATCCAAGCTGAACTTTATGCTCAAGGAACATCAGTGTCAGATCGGAACATCCTTCGCTGTTTGAGCCAGAGGACAAATCATAAAAAAAACAGACTGGAGTATGCCAAACTACATGCTGACGAGCCACAAAGCTTCTGGGAGAATGTCCTGTGGACAGATGAGACAAAAATGTAACTTTTTGCCAAGGCACATCAGCTCTATGTTCACAGACGGAAAAATGAAGCATATCTAGAAAAGAACACGGTCCCTACTGTGAAACATGGGGGAGGCTCGGTTATGTTCTGGGGCTGATTTGCTGCATCTGACACAGGGTGTCTTGAATCTGTGCAGGGTACAATGAAATCTCAAGACTATCAGGGGATTCTAGAGAGAAATGTGCTGGCCAGTGTCAGAAAGCATGGTCTCAGTCGCAGGTCACGGGTCTTACAACAGGAAAATGACCCAAAACACACAGCTAAAAACACCCAAGAAGGGCTAAGAGGAAAACACTGGCCTTCTATGAGCCCTGATCTCAATCCTATTGAGCATCTTTGGAAGGAGCTGAAACGTGCTGTCTGGAAAAGGCGCCCTTCAAACCGGAAACAACTAGAACAGTTTGCTCATGAGGAGTGGGCCAAAATACCTGCTGAGAGGTGCAGAAGTCTCATTGACAGTTACAGGAATCATTTGATTGCAGTGATTGCCTCAAAAGGTTGTGCAACCAAATATTAAGTTGTGGGTACCATCATTTTTGTCCAGGCCTGTTTCATGCATTTATTTTTTAAATAATTCCGTTGAAGCATGGATGAAAAGCAATGTCTGACTTTCATTGGTCAACATTTATATAATTTTTATTTATTATTACTTTTGTCAGATTAAAGTTATTTCTGTGACCATTATGAGTTTTTCTTTGATTTAATGAAGGGTACCAACAATTTTGTCCACGTCTGTACATGGAACATTAATTGTTCTGTTGATCTTGAGGGAAAGCTTCTTGCACCTAAACCAGATCTCTGACTTCACCTCCAAAACATGTCAAACCAGAAGTCGGGCTAGACGTTATTATTTAGTATTTTTGACCGGCAGGGTCAGAAAAATCCCTTCATATATTTTTAACTGTCAATTTATGAATCCAAATTTATGAACACAATGTCTAGTCCAGCGGTTCCCTAAATTGGGTTTGGGACCCCACTTGGGGTCACAAACATGTTCCGGGTCTTAACATTCTCTTGAGAAAAAATGTCACTACCAGAAATGGGAATGAGCAAGCATCTGCATTCTATAAATTGAATTAAAAAGAAGGAAAGAAAACAGGGGTTTTATTGATAAAAGCAAAATATTTCTCAATATATTGCCTTTTCATTTTGGTCATGATTCGATTGTGTCACTTTTTAAGTGATTCAGGAAAAAAAGCTTGTATCTTCCATCACGATTTGGGGTCACGCGCCTCTTAAAGTTTTATTTTGTGGGTCAGAAACTAGAACATTTTGGAACCACTGGTCTAGTCTATTTATTTACCTGGAAAATATCTGCACATTTGTTCCAAGTGGTCAGAGATGCTGCAAATCTCCTGCCCTGATTGACTCCCGTTATATGGATATACGCTGATCATGTATGGATATAAACTAGGGATGCACCGAAATGAAAACGCTTGGCCGAAAACCGAAAATGAAGAAAACTAAGGCCGAAAACCGAAACGCCGAAAGAAAGGATTGTCAATGATTAGAACCATAGAATTTATGGCTATGACGTGTACTAACCTCACTAAAATCAATGCATTGCAATAAATCAGTAACAAAACTATGAATATATTTATTTAGCACTGACATAACAACAATGCACAATATAAATTAAATTAATAAAGTTTCGGCTGTGTTGTTTCGGTGATTTAGGTCTTTCGGCCGAAAACCGAAAATGCACTTTTGGGTCAATTTCGTGCATCCCTACTATAAACTTCTGTCGAAGGACTCCAAATATCTCCAAACTTGTCTGGATGAGTAAATGAACGTGATATTTGTTAGAAATAAGGTCCAGGTTGGAAAAAAAAACAAACTTTCCCCTTTAAGGCTTTGCGATTTTTAAAAAAAAGTAATCCGGAACAAAATAACTAAACTTTCGTCACATCAATCTTAATGAAGGTCCCTGACTCCTGTCTGAAAAGGTTCCCCTTGGAAGGATAGTTATAAGAACTAAACTCTAAGAGGGTGGTGCTAAGAATACAGTTCGTAGAACTTCTCCGTCCCAAAGCGGCTATTGACTGCACCATCAGAATATTTCACATTATGCTGCCTGTGTTCATTAGCGTAATAGTCTGTAGTGTAAAAATGCTCCCAATGCAAAGCCCTTCCCCTCTATCCCTCTCCATCTGGTTTTCTCCACACGCCGTCATAGAAGAGGACCTCAGACGGGCGTAACACCAGCAGCAGTTTCACGGTTGGCTTCAGGTGCCGGCAACTGGAGAACCTGAAACCAGATTCTCACCACATCACTTTGTGTAAGTGAGAGTAATTACTACAAAACAGGGATGGCTGTGGTGGGTCGTGTTGCACGACGAAGCGGAGGTGTGAGGAAGAGGTGAGCGAAGATCTACACGATGAGATGAGTATGGACTGGAGATTTCTCGGCTTACTGGGAGGCATCTTTCTCTGTTGGCCTCGTCAGTCCCAGACTCAAAGTCAACTCCTTCATCACGCCCCAAAACTTTGACCTTAATTAGGTTTTTTAAGGTTTTCACACCAAGCTTCACGAAATTATTCATGCTTCGTTAGAGCAGATTATCCAAATCTTATTTTAATCCTGAGAGTAACAGAAGGAGGCACTCTCTTTGAATGGACGGGGGAACTTTCAAACCCAGGGACAGATCTCTGTTCATTCATCACCTCCCGGTTGTTCCCACCTGATCTCTGGGGTCAGAAACGTCTCTCTCCAACTTTTACAGAAGGAAACTTGTCTTCGATTCCCAAATGTTCTCTTACTGGACTGCAGTTTTTGATGATTACATGTTTTTCTTTTGACTCATTGAACACACCAACCTGCAGAACAGTGCTAACAATCCGGTCATCAACACTTTGACCTTGGGGTTAATGAGGTATGGACAAAACCCCTGATCTGCAGACGACTCCTTCTCCCTCCTGTTGGAGCCGAACGGCTGCAGGCTTCTGCTGACACCTACTAAACAACCAGATCAGTATTTGTGCCGGATAGATCCAGCACCACGTGCATCAAACAGCTGCATTGACTGGTAACAGATGCACGTCGAAGGCGGGCCGGGTCGTGTTCTCAGGAAGGCTGTCGGCCCTTTACGCCGGGGTTAGATTTTGCTGCGTTTGCCTCTAATTGAGTCGTAGCGAGAGACAAACTCTCTGACAGTCCACTTCTGTTTCTCCAGTTTCCCTCGGAAATCTCTGTGGACAGAAACGATCCGCAGAGCTGAGCTGCTGCCAAATAACAACACACACACACACATATTCACACCAATGCACGGACTCGCACAAGGATCGCGTTGCAATTCAGATGCCAAGAAACGTCTAACTCCTAAAGCATATGTGCTGCCATCACACGTGTGTTCGAGAGACGCCAGTTCAGTTTCCCTTCTGAAGCAAAAGGCTTGAAAAATGCGTACAAAACAGCAGTGATCTTTCTGCGACTCCGCTCTGTCTCTGCTTGGCTCAACCATGTTTGGAAGAAAATCAGACACAGAAAAAATATTCGTCGTTTTTTCTGAACGCGCAAATTATTCCGAAGAAGTTAGAAATGTGTTGTTCAGGTAAAAGAAAACATAAAGCCTCACAAACAACCCAAATGTCTTCGTCGGGGAGGGAAGTTGTTTATTAGATACTGAAATTATGAAAAGTGTCAATATTAATAGTAATTATTTTTTATTTCCTTTAGTATATCTAAAATATTCTATATGGAGATAGATGATTTGCTGTGGCGACGCCTGAAGGGAAAAGACGAAAGAGAAGAATATATCTAAAATATCGTCTGGTGTTAGCAAAGCAGCCAATCCAAGAGAGACATCGGGTGCGTTTCCACTATTGGAACTTCGGGGTAACTTGACCGGACTTTCCTCTATCGGGTAAATCTGCCATCCCACTCCTCTCAGCCATCAACTGGTCCTATATAAGAATTTGTTCAAATGAAGCATATTACAAGCGTTTCAGCAGGGAGTGGCATCACAGACCAGCGGCAAAAGGCGCCACATCAGCAAAGAATGACAAGAGAGAAGATTTAGGGGCGTTTTCACTATCATATATGGGGTAATCTGTTGGTACCGCTCCATTCAGCCGCTGTGTCTCTGTACACAAGGACTCAGCTGAAGACATCCGCATATCACGACTCTTTCAGTAGGAAGCGGCGTCACTGATCAGCGCCAGGAGCAGCAGAAATTCAACCTGGAGGAGGCAGGGCTTGTTGCAGAGGCGTGGCTATGGGTGGGCCTGGGAGGGGGGCTTAGGCCCACCCACTTTGAACCTGGGCCCACCCGGATGAATGACTTTCTTATTTGAGGAATGTCAGAGTCTAAAACAAAACATACGGCATATCCATCTTTACAAGACTTGCTGTCATTGGCTGTTATGAATGACATGCCTTATGGGGAGGCTAAGGCTCCTCCTCTTCCTGTCGGTGATGAAATAATGAATGGAAGTCAATGGAGTGATAAAAGTTATTGTCTGGTCCGCTTTGTCTTACGTCCCGAATCCCACATATGTTGTACTTCAGTTTAAACGATAACTAATGATGTACATTTAGACTGTGTTTGTCAAGTGATTTGGAATTTATTTGATTCTGAAATTTCGCATTTAAAATGCCTACAAATCCGAAGTCGCATAAATGACGTCATGCAGCTAACACGGGTTAGCACTAGCTATAGCTAGTCCTGGAGGTTACGACCCTCGCTCTCCTTCTTCTTCTACAGTTGTAGTCCGCTAAACGTTTTGCCACAAAACCTAAAGTCACTTTTGCCGTCGGTAGAAAATGAGCGTTTTCTCTGCATCAAAATTAGTTTTTAAAATTCATGGACGTCAGAAAACTATTTTTATCACTCCATTGACTCTCATTCAATTTTATTTGGCAGTATGGGACCCATGAACAGGAACGAAAAGGGCGTGATTTAGGCTCCCCATAATCTCACCAAAGAAGCTAAGGATAGCTGTGAGACTGCTTCATCTAACCAATTATATGACTTAACCTTTTATTGAAAATATTATGTTCCTTAGCTCTATATTCCAGATTAATCAGTTAAAGTACAGAACCATGCATTAAAAACAATTGCATCTCACGATAAATAATAATAAAAAATCTCATAATCTCTAGGGAAAAGTTTACCAATTGCTGATCACACAAAGCGTTCTGTTTAAGTTCCGTTAGCAAAAAAGGTGCGGTAAATTAACATACTAAATCAATGTACAGTCTTTTACCGCACATTTTTGCCAGCATTATTAATGTACTGCTTTCCTATATCTCTAAAGTTCCACATCCTCAACGATTTAACCGAACAACAAGTTCTGGCTGAAAGTAGAGACCTAAAAATGTATTACACTGTCTCCTCTACTACAGGCTCTTGTTGTCCCACAGCCCATGCCATCATGAGGTTCCACAAACGTTCTTAAAAGTTGGGCTGCCAAATTATTCAAAATTGTACAAACCAAGGTAACATTGGAGAAGAAAATACAATTTTGAGAACTCAATGATTCATATTTATCAATAATATTACAGTGATGGTACCAACTTTGTTTTGTTTTTTTTATCCAGCACTTTAAATGCCTGTTTATATAGACCTTGGAGCTGAACCATCATCTAAAAATAACTGTTGTTTATATCGGAGAGCTGATATGAGCTACCTGTGTTAGGCTACAGCTTTTCATATGTTTTATTTGTAGATAGCTTGTTCTAAGCATTTTATTTATTTATACAGACACAAATCATTTGAAGCAACCATGGAAAAGTGGAAATAAGGTAATTTCAATAATATGTATCTGGCCCATCCATTTCTTGCAACAACAAAAAAAGCATTGCTGTGTTTCTGTTTGCTTTTGTTATAAACTGCAATAGCAGTAACTTTCTTTATTTTTTTACAAAGCCGGTGGGTTTGGCGACGTCTGATAATTTTCCTTTCAATTACAACCAATCAGTAGCTGCCTTTATATGTGCAAAATGTCTTCAATCCTATCATAGTTCAGATTAGAATTCGACTGTGTGAGCCAATTTATCCGATCATGATAAGCAATTACACTCACCACACGTTCGATCAGATTAAATCATCTTGAGATGCTGTCATGGCAGAATTCCATTGAGATGAAGATAAGGATGAGGATGATTAAGTCTCCATTGGCGTTATAACATATTTATTATGAAGATACAGGCTCTCCTAAACATGGCGCGTCTGCCTGCCTTTACGAGCTTCCAGAGCTTTTCTATCAGAAGTGTTTGGGTTACTTTACAGACATAACAATAAATAAGTCCTTCAGTTAACCAGAGTAGGTTAAACGTCTATAAATCTTTTCCAACCTCAGTCTCTTTATTGAATCCCAAGTATTATGGCATATTTCCCGAAGGCCTTTACTAATCACTAAATAGTAGAGCGGCATTGACAAAAATGGAAAATCGATTTTGAATCGAGTCTTACAGAAATCTAATCGATTCGCAAGTTCAAAAATTTATTTTTTATTTTTTTTATTTTATGCCCTTTTACCAGCTAAAATAGGAAGGAAAAGTCCAGATCGCCATTTTAAGTCTTGTGTCTAAAAGGGTTAGCCTCGGTGAACTGTTACTCACTCAGTTTTAAGTCATTGAATTAAAGGCAAATAATTAATATAACGGCTCCAAGAAACGTTTTTAATAGCACTGACCAATATTGATATTGAACTGGATCAGGTTGAATCCGATCCGATCGGATCGGATCGTGATTATTAACTCTAATCGGGATCGAATCGGCTCTTGAGATTTGAATCGATACCCAGCCCTAATAGATAGAACTAATCTTGAAATAATTTTCCCATAACACAAGCGCAGATCTATTTAAAATGCCAGGAACAGCTTTAGAAGAAGATGTAGCAGACTTCCATCCTGCAAAAGCATTTATGTGCGCATTTGAAAAGGAGCAGTAAGCCTACGAAGTTCTTCAGAGGGTGCTTTTATCTTTTTCTGGTCACGGCTTCACATCTACAAGCCTTTATTGTTGTGTACATAAATAAATTCCAATCCGGATCCGTTTATTCTCTCGTAACGAAGTATTGTACGTCTACGCAGTAATGACCGACATTCAGAATAAAGGTTCACATGCACATGCACAAAAAAATGTCCAAGAGAAAAAAAGTGCAAATAAAGTCATATAATATTTAATTACTCTCAATTTTTTTTTCACAAATGCCATCCTTAGTCTCAGTCTTCTGGAAACATAAAAAAAAGCCTGTTTTTGAGATGAAAGCCATTTAATACCAGGTTTTATTTAAAAATCTGCACTCTAAAAAACCCCCCAAAAAACAGGAAAATGACATATAAAATTGTCTATTAGGATATTGCTCTTCTTAAAATGACCGATTTTTTTGATGCAGACTGTAGAAACAACATTCACAAAAATTATGAAACCAAGCATGGACACCAGTGTATGACATCTCTAAAAAAACGCTCAAACCATATTTTTTAGAAATACATATTGCATTATGAATTCAGGGCCATAGGATCCCAAAAATGTGAATAATTTAAATTCATCTTTATTCAATGCCCCAGCATTTATAAAGAAATCCATTATTCAGGTGAAAAAAAGTCAAAACTACAATTTCAGTTTATGATGGCCGCAGAAACACTGGTGTGTAATTTCTTTTTTTTTTTAAATGGGGATATTAAGGTCTGTTAGAAAAATGTCGTTTGAATGGGAGTCAATGGCACAACAAATGTCCGAGGGACCTTTATGTTACTGTAATGAATATACAATGTTTTAAATCTAGTATGAGAAAAAAATATATATTTCTGTCAAACTCCTACAAAAATGCACATCTTCGGAAAAAATTGTAAGAATTGCATTAGCACAACAACAGTTATTCTAAAAATGACACACGCCTGCGCAAAAAAACGTCCCAGGGACTATTAAGGGTTAAATAAATTACAAAAAAAAATGTAATTCAAATGGGAAAATAGCAAATGTTGTCACTTAACGTTTATTCAGCTGTTGCGTGTTGCTATGGCGACGTCCGCAGTGGAGTGATAGCCCAGTGATTTAACTACCGGACTACGTGTGCGGTTATGCGAAAATAATGCACGCTTGTCAGCACCCACCAGCCAATCAGAATCGAGTATTCACCCAAACCATGGTATAATAAAAAGTAATTTTAAAGGTTATTTTAATTTAATCCAAAATTGTAAATATGTATAATATATTGATATATTATATAATAGATATTTTTTCTAAATTAAAAGGTACAGTATATGCATTTTTATTTCTTTAAATGTATTTAATTTTAATTTTTTTTTACATTTTTAAAATAAAAACGAATTTTAATCAAACATAAAATGATTACTTACAAAGAAACTTTCCCAGTTACTACAATTTTTTTTTTTACTATTGAACATTTTAAATAACATACACTGAAAAAAACTAAATCAAATGGAGCATAATATTAAAATTTTCATTAATTTTAACATGTCTTTTGGGGGCCCTAAGCTCAGTTCTCCTCTGCGTTGGGCCGGCTCTGCTGCCATGCTTTCTGATATCAGACAGTCCACAGTGTGAGAATGAGAACACTCTGCGACATAGTTTACTATCTGCTGTGTATTCGTCTCCGCTTACCCCGGTGTCAACCCTGTATGGTTTACTTTATTTAAAAATAAATTATAGGCTTCTCATTGCCCCTTTGCTAGCGCCAAGCTAACTGGAGTAGCAGCTACAAAACAATAAAATATCCTTAAAATAACACTGAAAACAATAAATATTCAGCATTACGCTGGAAAACTTTCACAGGTTTTGGGAAGTTATTAAAATAATCTGGCCTAGTATAACAAGCTAACGTCAGGATCGGCTACATGCTAATTCCACAAGTCCCTGAAAACAAGCATCCAGGACTTGTGTGCTCCATCCCTGCCCTGAGGAAACGTCTTACTGTGGTCTGTGGGTTTGATGCGATCCTGAACACCACGCAGCTTACTCTGCTCAATACGGAAGCCCTGAAAGGCAAGGGAGAGAATTTTTTTTTGAGAACCCCATTTTCTAAGTCTGACCAACTTTTATTTTTCTCCCGACTTCAAAAAATCACATGCAAGTAAAATTATCTCGCTCTAGCCTTGTAGGGCAAAGTAGAAAAAAAAAAATTCTGTAATTGAAAAATGTCAGTGTTTTTTTTTTTTTATTAAAAAAAAAGTTTTTCTCTGCCCTACAGGGCTGAAGCGAGAAAAGAAGAACAAAAATAATAATAAAATAAATATTTTTACCTGGAATTATTTTTTACTTGCATGGTACTTTTGAAGTCGAGAGAAAAATAAAAGTTAGTCAGACTTAGAAAATGTTTTTTTTTTTTAAAACAAATTTTTTTTTTCCTTTGCCTTTCAGGGCTTCCGTAGTCCGGCTCTGTTTAAAAGCTGTCATGTAATGTAGACCAGGTTTGGTACCTGGTGTCAGATAAATAGTACTTTCTCTTTCTTATGGAGCCCTTCTTTAAATCTGATCTTGTTTAAAATAGCAAATATTTTTCTGCAGAGAAGCACATCTGAAGTAGGACATACTGTTGAATTTTGCACTGAGCTGGAGAATCAGTCATTTTATTTAGCCTCGTCTGTCATTCGAAATGATTTTACTGAATTAAATTAAACTCAGAGATTAACAGTGTTTCCTGCTTATCATTGCCTGCGTGTTAAGATGCATGTTGTACATCTAACTCTACTCTTTATAAATAAAAACATCACCTGAGCTCTACTCCAGTGTTTTATTAAATCTGAATGTGTTTAAGATGGTTTATTTGCTTGGATTGATGACATAAATTTGCTCGGTTTCTCTCGCCGAAGCGTCTTCTGGTGTGAACCGAAGCAGCAGCTGCTGGCTGAACCTGCTCCACCGGGACGCTGCGGCTCGGTCCAGCGGCCCTCACCTGTGTGATGCTGAGCAGAGCAGGGCTGCTCTGGATAGCTCAGCCCTTCTGCAACCGGACCTGCGCGATAATTTGTTCAGATTGAAGCTTTCCCGAGGAAGAAGCTGTGAGCTCATCTTCTAGCTTACGTTTCGTGTGAATGTAAAGCCTGCCGTGCTAATCTGACTGGCTAAATGCCGTTTCCTGTGGCAGATGGTTAACCTTTCAGCGTGACCCCGTTCAGTTAGCGGTTAGCCGGGCCACAGCCTCACTGAGCTAATTTAAACCCCACCAGTTGTTGGTGGCAGCAGTTGTTAATATCTGATCTCTGATCAGTAGGTTGAACACAGACAGCTGGCCTATAAATACCGCCTGCTAGTTTATCCTAAACTCTAACCTCAGACTGGACCGTGTTGCACAAAACTGAACCTCATCATCCGGCTGCTCCTTAAACTATTAAAAGTCTGAGTCGTATTTAGTGATGGATAATGTAGCAGGGAGTAGATCTCTGCTGGAGTCTTAGGTTCACTGTCACGAGATCGTCCTGCTGATGTTGCTTCACACGTTGGACCCAGAAACATCTGAGTCCGCCCTCCGTCGGCCGGCTGAAGCTGCCGTCGGGACCCCGAACTGTTGCTCCGATCGGCAATGAGAGAAAGACTAGGAGAAAACCACTAATTTCTGCAGGCATCCAGATCAAGCTCCAGTTTATTCTCTTGGGGGTTCCTCAGGGCTCCACTCTCGGTCCTCGCCTGTTCCCCCATTATCTTTAACCAGTCTACCCCCAGCTGTGTCCTTGCTTTTGGTTTTTCCTCTTTAGCCCCATGAAAAAATCCAGCACCACTAATTTAGGGGTAAAACTGGAGACCAGACGGCTTGTCAACGCAGTTAAATTCAAGACCCTCCAGTCTAGACGCCAACTAGAGACACCGATCCAGGCTTTTATCACCTCATGCCCGGATTATTGTAACATTTGTTTGGCTGGAGTTGGTCGGGCCTTCCCTCTCAGCTGGTACAAAACTAGGGATGCACCGATCCGACTTTTTCAGTCCCGATACCGATGGCTGGATTTTGGATTTTACCGATAGAATATGTGCTCTGGCTGCTTGGCCACAGCGATATTACTTTGGCTGACTGGTTAGCGCACATGACCTTCACCTGGGAGTCGTGGGATCGAATCCCGCCTGGGCCCTCATTGTGTACCTTGCCACATATTGTTGAATAAATAAACTGTATAACTTCTGGTGCCTTTCTAGAAGAGACTAAATGCACCAGACTTTACAAACTAAACATAACTGAGACAAAATAACAGATGTAAAATATAAAATTAAATAAAATCACCACAAAAATAAAATTTCAAGTGAAAAATTTATCTTTTTTGGTGAATTTGTTGCAGATTTTCCCGATTTTGAGTATCGGTTCATGGTATCGGTTAAGTTTAACTGATACCGATACCAGTACATTAAGCAGTATCGGGCCCGATACCCGATACCAGTATCGGTATCGGTGCATCCCTATACAAAACGCAGCTACACGATTTTTAACGAGGCTTGTTTCCCTTTCCGTTTCAAATCCATTAATTCGGTTCGATTCAAAACGGATGTTTTCACGAATAGCCATTTCATTTCAATCATAATTACATTCCAATCCAGTTTTAAACCAACAAAGGTTATATATTAGCTGGGACATTTGTTTTTTTTTCAACTTGGAACTGGAATGAACTGGAAGTTTCGAGGTAAACAGAGCTGCATGTGGAGCCAGTGGTGCTTTTTCCTGGTTGCCTGCGTGTGTTTGATTCCAGTGTTGCTCCTTATTTGAGAAACTCCTGTTGAAATAAAAATCCAAGTGCTTGTAGAGCCGCATGTTGGCTCTCAGTTACGATTTGTTTTCTCACATCGAGCCCAAATATTGTGCCGTCTTCTATTAAATTAGAGTTCTCATTAGGAGCTCAACCAGAACCGGTTCTTCTTGGTTCGGCTTGAAAACAAAACTTCCAGGAAGGCTCTGGTACTCTTACTTCTAGAAAACGTAGACATAAATGATCCATGAATGTGGGAAAACAAGTGATTTGAACTAGGACAAGATGTTAATCGGCGAGAAAGGTTTCCAGGATGAAAGTGCCACTTGGAGCAGTTGAGAAGCTGTTTTTAGAAACAACAATCATCGAAAACCCATCCAACAGATCAAGGTTTGACCCCACTGTGTAATCTCAGCTCTGCATGCTCCACCACACACACAGGTTTCATTTCACACCTCGGTTCCTCTCAGACAACTCGAGTCAAGCTTACCTTCTTCTCTCTCTTTTTTTTTTTTTTCCCTCAACTTAATCCGGTAAACATCCGATTCCCTGCAGGACGCCCACCTATCCGTCTGTTTCCCAGAGCGTCTTCCTCTCTCTGGGTCCGTCTGGCGTCTTCAGCTTTGCTTCTCTGACTGAAACATGAGAGGTCAGGTAGTGTGTCCTCTCACACACGCACTCAAACACACGCGCACACACACACACACACACGGGAAGCCACATGCTCATCAGTTCCCGACTAAAAGCTTTTATTTCCTCCAATCTGATGTTTATTTGTGTACTTAGTGTGACCTGGCGGAGGCCGCGTTCACATGAGAAGACTTTGGGTTTAACACTGGAGGTTGGAGTAACCGCCCACTTTGAACACCTGATGAATATAAACCCAGTATTTCAATTATAAATTATGTACATCATGCAGAGCACTCAATACCAGATAAAAAGCATGTACTGAGTACTCCAAGATCACCCAAAACTGTCTGTTAGTCTAGTGTACCGATGGTTAACCTCAGATTAAATCTCTATGGTGACTCATGTTACCACTTTGAAACCAAATCAAAGTAAGATTTAAACACGCAAACACGAAACCCAGGAAATCCACTTCCACAAAGTAGATACAAACTGGGATTTCGCAATCAGAACCAGTAATGAGAACGTTAAAACTCTGAATTTAATTAATAGGAATTACCACTAGGGGGCGGCAGATTTAAAACCCATTTTTGCCTAATTTTGACCAGCAGGAGGCGCAGTGAGCCGCTCGTCTCAGCTTCGGGTCTCCTCGGGATTCTTCGGTTGTGCTCGGTGGGTAACGGTCGGTACATTCAAATGTTCGTCCGGAGCTCCTCCGGAGAGTGAAGTGAAGAAAGAAACGGGCGAACGGAGCCGATAGACGGCGCGTGGAAGCGGAATGACGGTGCTGCAGGAACCTGTCCAGGTAGGAACACCTCGTCCCGGTGCTGTCATGACCCGGGAGGGCAGAGGTTCTGGAGCCGGCCTCTCAGCGGCTCCTTCGGTCCGCGCTCGGAGAGCTTCTTCCCCCCTCCCAGCACCAGGCCGCGGCTCGGCCCGCAGCTTTCCTGCTTGTGTCACCTGTTAATGTCCACATAGTTAGGCTTCGTCATCGGTTAGTCCCGAACCGATGCTGTAGCTACCTGCTCCGTGTTAACTGACCCAGAGGATACGGCCAAACTGCTTTTTAAAAATGCCGGATTAAGATGTTCCTTGTTGCGAGGAAAGGAATCCATGGTCTCAAGTGGATGCTCCGTTTTTTGTAATGGATGGTTTTATATTCATTATGCTCAGATTGTGGTTGTATTTTGTGTATTTTTTCCTCTCTCTAAATATAAGGAAATATTCTAAAAAAAGGATGCTGGTGGTTGTGGTTTAACGTTACAGTTCTGGAAGTCTCCGATTCAGAAACCGGTATTTAAATCCAGATTTAGACCAGACCCGGGTTGTTTGGTGAAATGTGTTTTAGCCGAACCCATCAGCGGACCCGGTGTCTTTTATAAACTCATTTTAATGTTCATATTTTTTTCGGTTTATGGCTACATTTACACACTCGCCCATATTTTAAACGGAGTTCTGAGCAGTAGCCTGGCTAGCTCCGCGGAGCTAACTGTTACCTTGCTGCTTCCGGGGCATGAGTCTCCTCTAACCGGGTTCAGGTCGCGGGACCTAGCCGGGAACTGGGCCACAGATCCGGCTTTGTTCTTCTGAGGCAGACCCCTCTTTCCTGGGTCCACTCTTAAGGCTTGGTCCCTCTGCACAGAACCGAACCAACCCTTCGCTAGTTAGCTGCTACGGCTAGCGTCAGCTAGTTGAAACTGTTCACGCACACCTGGACAGGTGTGCTGGTGACAGAGCAGCCTTTCATCTGCGTGAGTGTAGCTGCAGAGCAGGTTGCTTGTGGTAAACAAGGAGAGGTCAGCGACGGTGTTTGGTGTTAACCTACAGCGGGGTGAAGGTCTGGAGAACCCCCTCTGTGGGAGGGTTGGTTCACAGAACCTCTGTTGTTCGCCGATGTTCTGCTGTTGGTGTCTCACCAACAACTAGCTTCTAATTAATCAGTGGAGTAACCGGGAACGGAACCAGAACTGAAGAAAATAATGCTGTAGAAGTTAAAATCAGTGAGATCTCTGCTGTAAATCTGTCATTTCCCTGCTCTGAATTATTCCCAATGTAGAAACATTAGAATTAGGGCTGCAGCTATCGATTCTTTTTGTGATCGATTAATCAAGTGCACTATCTAATCGATTAATTGGATAATACAACAACCAAAACAAATCATGCATAACGAAAAATGTCCTGGCTGTAAAATGATCAAGCATTTGTCTTTTAGCTCTCACAAAAACGCCCAACTCTAACATTTGGCTCAGAAACTAAGCCCAGTTACAGTATTTATATATTTGACAAAATAAACAGCCAAACGGCAATAATGTAAGTTAACAAACTAAACAGTCCATCCTCCTTTTTTTTTTTTTTTTTTTTTTTTGTGAAAAGCTGCAATGTTTTAGTGATTTTTGTTTTCGCCAGTTACTTTAATTATTTGAAAAGCAAGCAGAGTTTGAGACGACATTGTCACATAAGCCTTAGCAAAAATAAAGTGACTTTAAATGTCCTTATTAAAAGCCGAAAACTGTAAAACGTGACCAGCTCAGATTGGGTCCCCACTAGAAGAACATCTTTTATTTTGGTGCTGCAGACCCAAACCCACCCTCTTTATTAACCTACTTAAAAAACGCCAAAGCTAAACATCATATCTAGTCAAACAGCATCATGACATCGCTACAAATGCAGTGTTACAATTATCGATCATCAATGTGTACAGGCTTACGCCCAGTTATTGTTCTCCGAACACTAATATGCACACAGACGTATTGACGGAGACATTTTTTGTTTATACTAGTCTGGTTTTTGCCTCTACACTCCCCATTGTTTAATCAGCGTTGCTCGACTAGGACAGCAGGGGGCGCTAACTTTTTCATAGCGTCTCTGCCTGCTATCACAGCGTCGTTTCTGTTTTTATTTTATTTTTTCTAGGCTTGTGAACGCATTTCTCCCTCAAGGAGCAATGAACGACAGAAAGTAAGTTCCGATTAAGCTGTAAAGCTTTTTACTAGAAGTGCGGATTACAGAATCCTCTAGAAACACATGGAAACGAACACGGCGGCCATTTTTTGTCGTTTTCCTACACCTCATTGAGTTTAAAATCGCCAAAAGAACAGATTAAATAAGTTATCGTTTCAGTATAAAGCATATAGTGGCCAAACGCCGCAATAACTACTGATTACTTTAGAGCCCCGTTCTGGTGAAGCGACCTCTGGCTGTTACTGAAACTGACCGATCAGATGAATCCGTCGACGGATTGTAAAAATTGGACCTCTACTCCGTGCGTTCTTGCGTAGGTGACGGAGAGCCCTTGCGTCGACGGATAATGGCGCTGCGTGAAAACGGAGATGCTTTAGGTTACGTTACGTTGTTTCAGCGACGCTTGGTGAAACATCACGATGTTTTCTGATGCTGGATCGCTGAGCTCGTACTTCTGTGCTACACCAGCTCTACTTTGCAGTAAATACACTTTACTTTGTTCTCTTCGGGGGTTTTTTTTGTCTTTTTTAGATGTAACGATCCCAAACTTTACACGTTTTCTGCCGTTTACGGGCATCTTTACTCTCCACCACCATATGAACTAAATTCAAACCGTGTCAAACCGCGCTGCTGTTGTGCTTCACATAGATTCTCCCGTGTGGAACAATCGGATCCCTGCGATATGGTAGGAGTTTAACGAGACTTTGAGGCAGAGTTTTTCCTCGAGCAATTTTTGGAATTTAGTAAATCGAGTTATTCGACGAATTGCTGCAATAATAAGAATATAATAAAAACTAATATTTTTAGTACTTTAATCACAAAGTGAAACTCTGAATATTTATTGTGAGTTTGGTCATGGAAGGGCCTCATCATTTTTATTGATCTGATGTGATAATATATTATAAAGAGAAATATCAGGCTGTGGAACATTGTGTTCAGCTCTCTGCTGTCAGTGGTCGGTCTGGGCTCCTTTTGCTTCAATTCCTGCATACAGACGTGGACAAAATTGTTGGTACCCTTCATTAAATCAAAGAAAAACTCATAATGGTCACAGAAATAACTTTAATCTGACAAAAGTAATAATAAATAAAAATTATATAAATGTTGACCAATGAAAGTCAGACATTGCTTTTCATCCATGCTTCAACAGAATTATTTAAAAAATAAATGCATGAAACAGGCCTGGACAAAAATGATGGTACCCACAACTTAATATTTGGTTGCACAACCTTTTGAGGCAATCACTGCAATCAAATGATTCCTGTAACTGTCAATGAGACTTCTGCACCTCTCAGCAGGTATTTTGGCCCACTCCTCATGAGCAAACTGTTCTAGTTGTTTCCGGTTTGAAGGGCGCCTTTTCCAGACAGCACGTTTCAGCTCCTTCCAAAGATGCTCAATAGGATTGAGATCAGGGCTCATAGAAGGCCAGTGTTTTCCTCTTAGCCCTTCTTGGGTGTTTTTAGCTGTGTGTTTTGGGTCATTTTCCTGTTGTAAGACCCGTGACCTGCGACTGAGACCATGCTTTCTGACACTGGCCAGCACATTTCTCTCTAGAATCCCCTGATAGTCTTGAGATTTCATTGTACCCTGCACAGATTCAAGACACCCTGTGTCAGATGCAGCAAATCAGCCCCAGAACATAACCGAGCCTCCCCCATGTTTCACAGTAGGGACCGTGTTCTTTTCTAGATATGCTTCATTTTTCCGTCTCTGAACATAGAGCTGATGTGCCTTGGCAAAAAGTTACATTTTTGTCTCATCTGTCCACAGGACATTCTCCCAGAAGCTTTGTGGCTCGTCAGCATGTAGTTTGGCATACTCCAGTCTGGTTTTTTTAATGATTTGTCCTCTGGCTCAAACAGCGAAGGATGTTCCGATCTGACACTGATGTTCAGCTTGGATCTATTTTGAAGTCTTTCTAGGCTCTTTTGTTACCATTTGGATTATCCGTCTCTTTGATCTGTCATCAATTTTCCTCCTGCAGCCACGTCCAGGGAGGTTGGCTACAGTCCCATGGATCGTACATTACTGAATGACATGTGCAGCTGTAGTCACAGAAACATCTAGCTGCTTGGAGATGGTCTTATAGCCTTTACAGTTAACATGCTTGTCTATGATTTTCTTTCTCATCTCCTGAGACAACTCTTTCCTTTGCTTCCTCTGGTTTATATTGAGTGTGGTACACACCACGTCACCAAACAACACAGTGACTACCTGGAGTCCTATATATAGGCCCACTGAGTGATTACAGGATTGTAGACACCTAGGATGCTGATTAGTGGACATACCTTGGATTAACATGTCCCTTTGGTCACATTATTTTCATTCTTTTCTAGGGGTACCATCATTTTTGTCCAGGCCTGTTTCATGCATTTATTTTTTATATAATTCTGTTGAAGCATGGATGAAAAGCAATGTCTGACTTTCATTGGTCAACATTTATATAATTTTTATTTATTATTACTTTTGTCAGATTAAAGTTATTTCTGTGACCATTATGAGTTTTTTTTTTTTTTTTTGATTTAATGAAGGGTACCAACAATTTTGTCCACGTCTGTATATTTCTGCTGAGGTTCCTTTAATAGAACCTTTCAGTCGTCTTTATCGCTTCCTCTTGATGATACTCCGTAGATTCTCTGAGGTTCTGGTCAGGCGTGTTTTCTGGCCCATCCAGCCCAGTACCACCATTGTGATTTTTCTGTCCGTAAAGGTCGATTTTTTTTTTGGGGATATTTAGAGTATCAAAGAAGAAGAAACAAACCAACAAATCCAATGCCCTTCTTGGGTTTCCATATTTCAAACTCTTGTCAGCCCAAAGAATGTCAAATAAAAAAAAGCTCCAACTAAAGATGATTAACTTTAAAGAAAAAAGATTTAAGAAATATTTTCTGTCTATTGTAATTTCTTTTTAAGAATAGAGAGGGAGAAAAAAGATTTAATTTTCAAAAGGGGACCTTGTTTTTTTATCCCACATACAGGGAAAATCAGTTTAAAATCAGTACAACCCGACCAAACGCTACAGACAGATACGAGCCAAATGTGCTACTGCAGCCAGAATGAGCTTTAAATTCACCTTTTAATATAAACAATATCACCTTTAATATTAAGAAAAGCAATAAGTACAAACAGCAGACAACTTGTGCGAAGGATTCGGCTAAAGTTAACAGTCTTTTAGCCAACGTTTGTTGGTCACTGATGTTTTGTTGGTCACAGAGAAGCTGGCGTTTTCCATATTCGGCTGTTTCCGGTGTAGGAATAGGTTTGTGGAGCTGCTGCCGCCTTCGACTTTCATGGCCTTCAGGCAAAATCTTAACAGCTCGGGGTCTCTATAGCTCAGCGTCTGCCGCAGCAAACCCGTACCAATTCCTCTACGGAAGCTCCGGGGAGCCAAAAATGTGCCTTTACAATAAAATGTGATTTTCTTTTCTCTTTTTTTTAATTATACCCCACGATTAATTGATTTTAATTATTTTATTTGCCCAGGCCTTGTTGGATATATTATAGGGTTGCAACTAATGATTATTTTAATAATAGATTAGGGCTGGGCGATAATTCGATCGCAATATACATAGATCAATGTATGTGTAGGTGTGGTGCGATAGAAAAAAAAAAGGGCTTGATAAAAAAGTTTCCCCTTAGTTTTTTATTCTACCCTATCAGGCAGCTTAATACAACAATCATTACCTACTTCAGCCATTCATTTTATAAAGTGCCATAAAATGTTTAGAAGATTAAAAAGAATAAAAATAAGCCTTTAATTTAAATCACTAACATTATTAATATGTATATATATATACATATATAATATATATATACATATATAATATATATATAATGGATAATAACTTTTTACTTTTTCTATGTTTTTACTGATGTTAATCAGGTCTCTTGATTTGTTTCTGTGACTTACAAACTTATGATAAATAGAATTGTTTCAGAATTTTATTAATTTAATTCTTAGTTAAATGAGTTAATTGAAGAATAACAAAGTGACCAGGGAGGCACTTAAAATATATTTTTATCAGTAATTATCGATCAAAATAGCAATATTTTTTTTATCGATATGCTCTTTTTCTATATGGTCCAGCCCTATAATCTATTAATCTGTCGATTATTTTTACGATTAATCGCTTTTATTAATAATTATATTTTGCTATTACTTTCATCTATATAAATTATTACCAACAAATTTTCATTTAGAACAAGGAAAACAAAAGAGAATCTATTTTATTGGAGCTGAACGCAGCTAATAGTGTAAAATGAGCGTAACAGTGCAAGATAACATAAAGGTAAAAAATGAGGTAGAATTCCATACAAATTAATTTACAGCATATTAACAAAAACATCTAAGCCCATGAAATAAAAATGACATTTTCATTTCTGTAATGAAGGAGGCTGATTTAGTTGGGCAGTATTTTGGGGCAACATCTCAGAATGAATTAACCTACAGTCACTAAACACAACGTTTTCATGTACTGTGGGGTGTTGGAGTGAATTTTGCTTTTTAATTTAAATCTTCCGCTTTCAATTAAATGAACTCAAACATTTCAAATATCAGATTTGTGAGCGACAGCAGGCTGCAAAATATGAGTTGTTCATAATTCTTCTTCTGGGAGGGAATTCGGGGCGTGTGTCATTTATTGGCATATATGGTTAAACAAAACAATACTATTAGCTTTCCAATGATATAAATCGTATAAATTCATAGAAATTATAAATATCATGGATTAAAAAAGTAAAAATAGCGGGCCGTTGGATCGTTAAGCAGTTAAGATAACACGTGATTATAAAGCAACTAATTGATGACTTAATTAGCTGTCAACTATTTTATAATCGATTAGTTGTTTCAGCTCTAATAAATTATGTGTCCTTTTAATACAGTTTCTGTCTGACTTGTGGCTGATTTGTTATAAGTCACATGACCAACGGCAGCGACTCATCACATACACCTACTGACAATCATAATCAAATAGACTCGTCCCTTCCTGTGGACGTTATATTGTGGACGCCTCATGGACTGTTGATCAGCGCGGCCGCCATCTTGGATAGGTCCCCATTCGCCCCCAGTCAATTGATTTCTAGTGAGGAAGGCATAAAGCCAACGACAAAAACATATTTTATTGCGCTGTTTGACAACATCAGACATATTTAATGGCTTATTAATAAAAATATAAATGGTTAATACGTTTGATTGTTCATTTGAATTTATTTCACTCTTCCTCACCGGACTTACGGGGCCAAAACCCTTGAAAAATGTATTTTTCGCACAGCTCCTTGCGTGTGCTTCCACTCTGTAACTCCACAGTAGTTAATTTGGGAATGTGGCAGAGACAATAAATGACCAACGTGAAGTCATGGTTGAAAATCCTGAATTGGGTAAAAACCGATCTCAAGTAGTTATGGAAGGAGACGCTGAGACGACTCAAACGCTCTGATGACCTTCACCGTTCCCTCTGAGGGATCCATCGGCTGGCCGTTTGTTTTAACTAGAAGCTCATTCAGAGCTGGGGTCGTTTGCACGGCACATGGACAGTTTTTCCCCCCAAAAAATGTTCACAATGATTATAAAAAACAATTAAAGGAGACAATGACAGCTATAGTTCCTGCCGTTAGCTTTTCTTTGCTAACCAAATAACGTTATTTACGATTACATAGTTTTAATAGTCTTATAACTGAAAATAATTTTCATTCTTACTTGACCCCATGTGATCTGGTCCCAGTAGAAACGCAGGTTGTCGCAACCACACGGGCATAATAAGTAATAAGTGAGCCCATCATTTTAGTTATAAAACAAATTTTATTTGTATGTCAAATCTCTAAGTTATGAAAGGTCCAAAAATCATATTCTCTCATATCGTTTTTATTTTTTTACCTGCACTCGGCAAACTTATTAATTCATCCTGTTTGTTCCTTGAAGATATATAATCGTTTTAGAGTAATTTTTATAATTTAAGATTTATTTATCCTGCACACGTATTGATGTTCTTTAAATAAATGAATAAAAATCACCAAATAGTTGCTGGATAAACTATAACAATATGTGATAAATACGTTTATTTCATTCTAAAATAATAAATTGAATTCCTCTAATGTTCAATAAGTGAAGTTTAAAGTTTATTTCCTGCATTTTAGTCTTTAATATCCAGCATCTCTGATGTTTTTATCACAGTTACTTTAAATCAGGTTGATGATGGTTTATTTTATGTTCTGTAGCTGCAGGCGTCATCATGTCTGAGCCTGTGTTTTGATTGGCTGTCAGCAGCGTACAGTCGGGTCGGTGATCTGGTGGGATCTCTGGGCCGACTGGTGGAATAGGCCGTAAAAAAACAGGCAGTAAAAACCATGTAGCAATGTTTGTCCAGGAAGTCTAGTTAATAATTCACTGATGAAATCTGCCCATAAAAGCAAAATAAAGTGCATTAGACACGAGTTTAAGGTGCATATTTGATGCAAATATTTAGATTTTTTATTTTATTATCTTTTGCGTGTGCCTCTTTTAAAAAATTTATTTTTTTTTTATCCTGCATGTTGGTGAACCGTCTGATTGGTCGTCTGGTTCTGTCTGTTCAGGCTGCAGTGTGGCAGGCTCTCAACCACTATGCCTACCTGGATGCTGTTTTCCTTGCTGAGAGACTCTACGCTGAAGGTAAAACCCTCTGTCTGTCTTTCAGCCTGTTTATCCGTCTGTCTTTCAGCCTGTTTACCCATCCGTCTTTCCTGTCTTTCTGTCTTCCCGTCTGTCTTTCCTTCTCTTTCCCTGTCTTTTTCTGTCTTTTCCTCAGTCTTTCCGTCTCTTTCGGTTTTCCTTGTTTGACTTTCTGTCCGTTTACCCGTCTGTCTTCCTCAGTGCGATCAGAGGAGGCGCTCTACCTGTTGGCTACCTGTTATTACCGATCTGGGAAACCTTACAAAGCTTACCGACTGCTGAAGGCTCACAGCTGCTCCACGCCGCAGGTTCGATTCCTGCTGGCGAAGTGCTGCGTTGAACTCAGCAAGTAAGAAAACACACACACACACAGAGCGGGACCGACCCTTTCTGTCTCTCAACCTGTCCGTCTGTCTCTCAGGCTTGCTGAAGGGGAGCAGGTTCTGATTGGTGGGGTGCTGAACAAACAGAAGAGTCAGGATGACATCATCACAGAGTTTGGAGACTCCGCCTCCTTCACGCTCTCGTTACTGGGACACATTTACTGGTAAGCGGCCGGTCTGCTGCGCCCAGCGTGCTGCTGGTCTGTGAGGCGTTCCAGCCGCTGACCCTCTCCTGTTTCTGAGCAGTAAGACGGACCGAGCTGCCAAAGGCGCAGAGTGCTTTCAAAGGAGTTTAACCCTCAACCCGTTCCTCTGGTCGCCGTTCCAGAACCTCTGTCACCTAGGTAACGCGCGTACACACACACACTTTCCATTTGACATGTGATTGTGTGACTTAAGGAAATGTTTTGCAGGAGAGAAGCCAGATCCAGATCAAGTGTTCAGGTTGTCAGCTCTGCAGAACTCCTCTTTAGTCCCGCCCCCTCCACACATAAGCCCCGCCCAGAACCCATCTCACCGCCTCGACACCGCCCTGATGGAGACGCCGCAGGACACACTGGTACATAAACCTATGCTGAAGCATGTAATCAGACTACAGTAATCAGATTACAGTCGTACTCCAGCTGTCCCTGTCCTTCAGGAGTTGAATCGTCTGAATCTGGAATCGTCGAACGGAAAGCTTACGTCCGATTTGTCGATATCGTACATCGACTCCTCCCTCATCTCCCCGGAGACTGGCTCGCTATTGGGTAACACGGTTTCCATGGCGTCGGCTGGCACTCTGCTATCGAAACAGAACAAACCCAAGAGTGGGCGGAGTTTACTGGGCGGTCCTGCAGCCCTCAGCCCCCTGACGCCCAGGTGAGTGTGTCAAAATCTCAGGTGAACGCCTGCTCATGATTTGGCTCCTCCCCTTTACTATAAACCCAGTTTTGATCTCTGTCATGATGCAGTTTTGGCATCCTGCCCCTGGAGCCCAGCCCTGGAGACCCCACGTATCTGCAGAGCTATTCAGCTACAATGGAAACACAATCAACGGCTCCCAGCAAGAAGGTCAGCACTCTCCTGGAGAGAACACCTGGGAAATAGAGGGGAGGTGGGGTTATCAGGGTGTGTACCTGTAGTAACAGGTGAGGTCAGGGTTCAGGATGTTCAATATTATCAGCCTACTGTCATTATTGGCTGATATTGACTTTAAAATATAATATTGGAAATTATCTGTATCGGTTAATTTTAACTTTGCACCTTATTTCATACCATGAACGTACCATTCCTATGTCCCATGGTGGGATGTGTGTGTGTGTGTAGATTTGCCTTTCTTAAAGGGACAAAAACGGACGTTAGCCCTTGCAAGCTAGTTAGCTTGTTAGCTGCTAACGTTAGGATCAACAGTAGAGCGATTTTTCTCTTAGATACTACATAACACTTCGAGGTAACGCACAAATATTAGAGCAGTTGTTCCTGCAATAACATGCATTTTAAACGTGATCTGATTAGTCGACTAATCAGCTAAATAATTGATTAGTGGATTATCAAAATAATCATTTGTGGCAGTCATATATATTAGAGCTGAAACAACTGATTGATTTACTAATGAAGTCGTCAAATAGTTGCTTTATAATCACGTTTTAGCTTAACCCCTTAACGTTCCAACGGCCCGTGGGCGGCCCGTCCGCCATTTTTACTTTTTAATCCATGATATTTATACTTTCTATGCATTTATACGATTTATATAATTGGAAAGCTAATAGTATTGTTTTGTTTAACCATATATGCCAATAAAGGACACAATCAACAGCAGTTGTCTTTGTCAGCCCCCCCCCCATTCCCTCCCAGAAGAAGAATTATGAACAACTCACATTTTGCAGCCTGCTGTCTCTCACAAATCTGATCTTTCAAATGTTAATTTTATCGAAAGCAGAAGATACAAATTTAAAAAGCCACATTTACTCCAACACCCCACAGACCATGAAAATGTGTTTAGTGACGGTAGGTTAATTAATTCTGAGATGTTGCCCTAAATATTGCCCAACTAAATCACTCTCCTTCATTGCATAAATTAAAATGTCATTTTCATTTCATGGGCTGAGATATTTTTGTTAATATGCCGTACATTAATTTGTATGGAATTCTACCTCATTTTGTATTTTTTATACCTAAAGATTATTCGGGACAAATATCTTGCAGTGTTACGCTCATTCTACACTGTTAACTGTGTTCAGGTAAAAAAAAAATAGATTGCAGTGAACTGCACAATTCTCTCCTGTTTTCATTGTTCTAAATGTAAATTTGTTCGTAATCATTTATATAGGTGAAAGTAATAGCCAAACATAATTATTAATAAAAGTGATTAATCGTTTGATCTTAAAAATAATTGACAGATTAATCGATTATGAAAATAATCGTTAGTTGCAGCTCTATGTATAAATATCTAAGCTGAGAGTCTTGAGATTCCTAAGACTTATGCCAATCATGGATGCAATCATAACTGTATGAATGAATTAGTTTATTATCCAGTATTTTCCGCCTATAGACCAGGACTGTTCACCTGTCTGACCTCACCTGTCTGTCTGTCTCTCTGCCAGGCCGTCTCCAGGATCAGTCAGTCTAAGTCGGTCTTCAGTCAGAGCGGGAACAGCAGAGATGTTCTTCCCATCCCTTTCAACCAATCGCAGACCTCAGCACCTCACACCAGGTAACTACCGCATCCAGTAACGCGCCCCATGGCTCTCACCTGTCCACCTGACCCACCTGTCCGTCCCTCAGTGGTTCTCCTCAGGTTCTCAGTCCCAGTATGTCTGGTCCTCCCAACATTCAGCCCAGAAGAAGCTCCAGACTGTTTACCAGCGCCAGCTCCACTGCCAAGGTAACCCACCATGAGGAAACCCCCGCGGTTCTGTTTCCTGTCGGGCTCAGCAGAGTAACGCTGGTTCTGATTCTGCAGGAGAACAGTAAGAAGCTAAAAATGAAGTTTCCTACAAAGATTCCCAACCGGAAAACCAAATGTAAGTCGGCAAAGACGGCGAACAGCAGCAACCTGAACGAGAGTTTGGACATCCTGAGGCTGGATCCCAGTTTGAACCTGCCGGACACCAGGATCCCCCAGTACCAGCGGGCCGCTGCAGGTACCAGAACAAAGGGTTTCAAACCTTTAGTCACACCAACACTCTCTATATAGGCGCACAAAGCTTTTGTGACCTCAGCCGTAGGTTTCTGAAGACCTAAATGAAGCCAACAGGGTGGTTCCCACCACCGTCCGCCATCTTGGCTGTGTCATGTCTGTTGTCATCCCGAAAATCAATCAAACTTTATCTATAAAGCGTTTTTTTTATACTAAAAGTGCAACTCAAAGTGCTGTACATAAGTAAAATGACCCCACATAAACCACATTGCCACCCTTCCCCTACATAATTAATATGAATCCAAATTAGGGACGCTCCGATCAGGTTTTAGGCTGATAACAATCAAATAGTTTGGCTGTAAATGTTTCATTTTGTTATGGTGAGTGCTACTGTATGTGTTACATGATTCGGAAAAAAGGAACAATAAAAATCACCTCAATTTAGAAAAGGCATGGTTTTACTTTTTCAAGTACAAAATGCAGCAACAATTCAGTCAAAAGTCAACTGAACAGTTGAAATTATGTAATATCAGTAACCATTTATAAGAAATTGAAAACATTAAGGCTCTTTTTTTTGGCTAAATAGTGCAAAAAATGTAAATAAAAATGATCTGAACGCTCCATAAGGGTTTCGCCTCATGAGCCACAAAAAATATATATAATTCCTCTTTGATTTTCACCTCAAGGCGCATGCAGCGAGCTTTCTGCTGAGCAAACGGCCTCCAATGACTCAGCAGATTGTTCTCGTGTGCGGCAGGCTTTAGTGTCCCCATACGAAGCATCAAGTCGGAACGGCAGAATTTGCGTCATGGTTTTGTGCTTCAGGTGATTTTTCAGAACCCCGGTTCAGGTTAAATGTTCTGGTTCAAACAAAACCCGCTAATCAAAGGAACTCGATCCGGGTTGTTTGTGTGTGCAGACAGTGTGATGGCGTTGCTACGGGAACTGGGGCGGGGCTACCAGGCGCTGTGCTCCTACAGCTGCAGAGAGGCCATCAACATCCTGACGTCCCTCCCCCCCCAGCACTACAACACGGGCTGGGTCCTCACGCACGTCGGCCGGGCCTACTTCGAGCTGGCGGAGTACATGCAGGTGAGGCCGCTTGAGCCGCGGGGGGGGGGGGGTCGGACGTTTTCCTACCTGTGGCGGCTTGTCACCCGATGGGCGTGTGTTGCAGGCGGAGCGGCTGTTCAGCGAGGTGCGCCGCATCGAGTCGTACCGAGTGGAAGGCATGGAGATCTACTCCACCACGCTGTGGCACCTGCAGAAGGACGTGGCGCTGTCGGCGCTGGCCAAGGACCTGACGGACATGGACAAGAACTGCCCCGAGGTGAGGGGGCGACACCTGAACGCACCCTCGGTCGGGTGGCGCCCAGGTGAGCCGGCGGATCAGGTAACTCTATGCGTCTCCGCAGGCCTGGTGCGTCGCAGGAAACTGTTTCAGCCTGCAGAGGGAGCACGACATCGCCATCAAGTTCTTCCAGAGAGCCATCCAGGTGAGAGCTCCTGTTGCCGTGGTTACCTGCTGGTTGGCACCGTCCGGTCCGGATGTCTCACCTACCCGTGTGTCCTCAGGTGGACCCAGGTTTCGCCTACGCCTACACCCTGTTGGGTCACGAGTTCGTTCTGACGGAGGAGTTGGACCGAGCTCTGGCCTGCTTCAGGAACGCCATCAGAGTGAACAACCGACACTACAACGCCTGGTGCGGTAACCACGTTAACGTATGGGGACGGTTTAAATCACACAGTGTGATGTATACAGAGTACCTGTAAAGGTGTGTGTGTTCAGGTACGGACTCGGCATGATCTACTATAAACAGGAGAAGTTCAACTTGGCGGAAATCCACTTCAAGAAAGCTCTGAGCATCAACCCTCAGAGCTCCGTGTTGCTCTGCCACATCGGAGTGGTACGTATGTTAGCCACACCCACCTACCGACGGAGTAGAGTCCAATTCCTAAATGTCTGTCGAACGCTTCGTAGAGCGTATGGCTTTGATTGGTCAGCCCAACATCAGCCCCAGATCATTTCACCAGAACGACGCTCTGTAGTCCATGTAATAAGCAGCTTTTTGGGACTATACGCTATTTCATGAGCTGCATTTTTCATAAACTCAATCATAAACTCTCTTCCTTTTGGCCATCGTTCCTTGAGTGGATATAGGTTTACAAGAAGTAAATGAACTGTTGTTGACCACAGCCTGTCCCTGTAGGGGATTGCTTTGCAACAACAGAGAAGTCTACGTCTCAATCAATCAAACTTTATTTATAAAGCGCTTTTCCAACTACGGAAGCTTTTCAAAGTGCTTTACAGGTTAAAATGACCCCACAAACCCAAAATAAAATCATTACAACTATAGCCCCCGACCAACAACCCATGTCCCACATACACGCATAAAAGCAAAAATGGGCTGAGCACAGATGAGCCAGGAAACGCCATCATGGAGCAGATAAACAGCAGCAGCCAAGGCACTGACACAGGGCGCCCAGAGGAGGGAGGGATGGTACCCCCACCTCCACCCAGGCACTGCCTGGAGAGCACCAAGGCAGCTACAGCCGACCACCGCCCCCGATGCAAAGGGCTCCAACAGAGAAAACACTGGAAGGAAGATTAAAATAAGAAGTTAAAATATTAAAATAATCAGTAGAAAATGAGATTAAGTAGTAAAATACTGATAAAATGTTAAGACTGATAGCATCCCAAATTATAAAATGTAAGAGAATGAGATATGATCAGATAAAAGTGTAAAGCAGAGAAAGAATAATTAGTTAAAAGCTCGGCTAAAAAGGTGAGTCTTTATCCTGCTCTTAAAAACATGAATGTTCTCTGCGGCCCTGAGGTCCTCTAGCAGCCTGTTCCAGATATGAGGGACATAATAATGAAAAGACGCCTCACCATGAGTCTGTGTCCTAAACTTTGGGGATGATAAGGAGACGGCTGCTAGAGGAGCGCAGAGACCACGAGGGTTCATACGGTAAAAGTATTTCTGACAGATAAGAAGGTCCAAGACCATTAAGACACTTAAAAACCATTAAAAGAACCTTAAAATGGATCCTAAAACATACGGGGAGCCAATGCTGTGATTCTAAGACCGGTGTAATGTGCTCCTTCCTCCTAGTCTTCATCAGGACACGAGCTGCTGAGTTTGTAGAAGCTGTAAACCTGAGGTAGTCTTTTTGGGAAGACCAGAAATCATTACAGTAATCGATTCTACTGGTAATAAAAGCACGAATTAGTGTCTCTGTATAGGTCAGAGAGAGAATGGGGCGGAGTCTGGCGATGCTCTTTAGGTGATTAAAACCTACTTTAGTAATATTTTTAATATGAGGGATAAAAGTCAGCTCAGAGTCAAAAATCATGCCCAGGTTCTTCGCTTATAAAGAAGGATTAAAAGACAGTGATGGTAGTTTTGGTAAAAGTTTCTCTCTCTGAGCCTCAGGACCTAAAACAAAACCTCCGTTTTGTTTAGACATTTGATGACATCAAAGTGCATCCATTGGCCGTGTTTAATCAGGAGACATGGAGATGTACAACTGTGTATCATCAGCATAACTTTGAAAGTTAACTCCATGTCTCCTGATGACTCCTCCAAGAGGGAGCATGTACAGGTTAAAAAGCACTGGGCCTAAAACGGAACCCTGGGGAACACCACCTGTGATCTTCTGGACCTTAGAGGAACAGTAGACGATAACCTTTTTTTTTCTTTCTGGTAATATGATTATTTATCATTCATTATTAAAAAAAATATGTATAAAACAGCACAATTTAATGATGTCCATCAGTCTTTTTCAACCCCTGATAAGCAAACAAATCCCCCCGTTTTTAAAAATAATTGTTCAGTTAAACCTCTTTAGCACCCAGAAAGTGACATCACTCAAGTCTTTTCCTGTTCATACAGAATTAACATATTCAACCTTTCAACCCTATATAACCTATATGCAAAAAAGATTGATTGTTTTTGAAAAATAAAATATTATTGTCTTAAAAATATATATCTTAATTTCATGTTTTTTTTCATGTTATATGCTGCTACTTTTAGCTCAAATCTTCCACCACGTAAGACAAAAAAAGTCTTAGAAAAGTTTGAGATTTTTTGGCTAAGGGGAACAAACATACTTCATCGTAATCAGAGACCCAAAAGAGCACCAAATTCAGGGAATAACCCAGAAGCCATCAGTAAAGCTTCAGTTTTGTCCTGGTTGAGCTGGAGAAAGTTTTCTGCCATCCAGGATTCAATGTCTAGAATGCAGTTTAAAAGTGTGTCTCCTTTGATACGTGTATGAACAGAGACGTATAAACTAGGTTTAAATGTGTTTGTGTTCAGGTGCAGCATGCTCTGAAGAAGTCTGACGCCGCGTTAGAGACCTTAAACAGAGCCATCGGCATCGACCCCAAAAACCCTCTCTGCAAGTTCCACAGAGCCTCCATCCTTTTTGCCAACGATAAGTACAAGGTAACCCAGACCCGATCAGTCGACCCAGACCCCATCTGTCGACCCAGACCCCATCTGTCGACCCAGACCCCATCAGTCGACCCAGACCCCATCAGTCGACCCAGACCCCATCAGACGACCCAGACCCCATCAGTCGACTCAGACGACTCAGACCCCATCAGTCGACCCAGACCCAATCAGACGACCCAGACCCCATCAGTCGACCCAGACCCCATCAGTCGACCCAGACCCCATCAGTCGACCCAGACCCCATCAGTCGACCCAGACCCCATCAGTCGACCCAGACCCCATCAGTCGACCCAGACCCGATCAGTCGACCCAGACCCAATCAGTCGACCCAGACCCCATCAGACGACCCAGACCCCATCATTCCACTCAGACCCCATCAGTCGACCCAGACCAGTCGACCCAGACCCATCAGACACCCAGACCCCATCAGTCGACTCAGACCCCATCAGTCGACCCAGACCCCATCAGACGACCCAGACCCCATCAGTCGACCCAGACCCCATCAGTCGACCCAGACCCGATCAGACGACCCAGACCCCATCAGACGACTCAGACCCCATCAGTCGACTCAGACCCCATCAGTCGACCCAGACCCCATCAGACGACCCAGACCCGATAATTCCACTCAGACCCCATCAGACGACCCAGACCCCATCAGACGACTCAGACCCCATCAGTCGACTCAGACCCCATCAGTCGACCCAGACCCCATCAGACGACCCAGACCCGATAATTCCACTCAGACCCCATCAGACGACCCAGACCCCATCAGACGACTCAGACCCCATCAGTCGACTCAGACCCCATCAGTCGACCCAGACCCCATCAGACGACCCAGACCCGATAATTCCACTCAGACCCCATCAGACGACCCAGACCCCATCAGACGACTCAGACCCCATCAGTCGACTCAGACCCCATCAGTCGACCCAGACCCCATCAGACGACCCAGACCCGATAATTCCACTCAGACCCCATCAGACGACCCAGACCCCATCAGACGACTCAGACCCCATCAGTCGACTCAGACCCCATCAGTCGACCCAGACCCCATCAGACGACCCAGACCCGATAATTCCACTCAGACCCCATCAGACGACCCAGACCCCATCAGACGACCCAGACCCCATCAGACGACCCAGACCCCATCAGTCGACTCAGACCCCATCAGACGACCCAGACCCCATCAGTCGACTCAGACCCGATCAGTCGACCCAGACCCCATCAGACGACCCAGACCCCATCAGACGACCCAGACCCCATCAGTCGACTCAGACCCCATCAGTCGACCCAGACCCCATCAGACGACCCAGACCCCATCAGTCGACCCAGACCCGATCAGTCGACCCAGACCCCATCAGTCGACTCAGACCCCATCAGTCGACCCAGACCCCATCAGACGACCCAGACCCCATCAGTCGACTCAGACGACCCAGACCCCATCAGTCGACTCAGACCCCATCAGACGACCCAGACCCCATCAGTCGACTCAGACCCCATCAGTCGACTCAGACCCCATCAGACGACCCAGACCCCATCAGACACCCAGACCCCATCAGTCGACAGACCCGATCAGACCCAGACCCCATCAGACGACCCAGACCCCATCAGACGACCCAACCCATCATCGACTCAGACCCGATCAGTCGACCCAGACCCCATCAGTCGACTCAGACTGACCCAGACCCATCAGACGACCCAGACCCATCAGACGACCCGACCATCCGACCGCCCGATCAGCGACCAGACCCCATCAGTCGACCCAGACCCATCCGACCCAGACCCATCAGTCGACCAGACCCCATCGACCAGCCATCATCGACCAGACCCATCAGTCGACCCAGACCCGATCAGACGACCCAGACCCGATCAGTCGACCCAGACCCGATCAGACGACCCAGACCCCATCAGACGACCCAGACCCGATCAGACGACCCAGACCCCATCAGACGACCCAGACCCGATCAGTCGACCCAGACCCGATCAGTCGACCCAGACCCCATCAGTCAACCCAGACCCGATAATTCGACCCAGACCCCATCAGTCGACCCAGACCCGATCAGTCGACCCAGACCCGATCAGTCGACCCAGACCCGATCAGTCGACCCAGACCCCATCAGACGACCCAGACCCCATCAGACGACCCAGACCCGATCAGTCGACCCAGACCCGATCAGACGACCCAGACCCCATCAGTCGACCCAGACCCCATCAGACGACCCAGACCCGATCAGTCGACCCAGATCCCATCAGGATCATGTGACTCAGACCTGTCTGTCTCCTTGCAGGCGGCGCTTCAGGAGCTGGAGGAGTTGAAGCAGATTGTTCCCAAAGAGTCTCTGGTTTACTTCCTCATAGGAAAGGTAGGAGTTGGTTCTGTTCACGCAGCCGGTCCTCCTGACTCAGTCCGGGCCTGAGATTACTAGCAGCAGGTTGTAGGTACATTCAAGGCTGTGAAACCTAACCCAGAATCACCGGTTCAGCTCATTTCAGGGTTTCTGGTTCCGATCCAACAGTAGTGTGTGAGCCATCTGGTACCGCCCTGGTTCTGACCGGGGCCGGAAAACCTGGTCTCACCTTTTAACCCGGTTCTTCTCGGGTGTTTGATGTAGCAGCGTAAAGCTGACGGGAGGCATCACCTGTGCTACGAGTCGGGTTGTCCTGACGACCAGCTGGGTCTTCTGGGACGACCCCAGCCCGCTGCTACCCCCTGCTGACACACCGCTGAACTGTTTGGTACACAAGTTTTTACTGGGACCAGAAAAAACCAGAACCGTTCTAATATTTCCTGCTTCTGGATCAGGAGGACCTGCTGTTGCTGAGATACTGGTTGACCTTTGGCCTTACTGGAGCCTCGTCGTTTACTTGTGTGACCTTTCCTCTCCACAACAGGTGTATAAGAAGCTGGGTCAGACCCACCTGGCTCTGATGAACTTCAGCTGGGCCATGGATCTGGACCCTAAAGGAGCCAATAATCAGATCAAAGAAGCCATTGATAAGAGATACCTGCCTGAGGATGAAGGTACTGTCTGTCCCACCTGTCTCTCTCTCTCTGTCTCACCTGTTTCGGTCTCACCTCTCACCTGTCTCTGTGTCCCTGCAGTGGCCGAGGTCGACGACAGCCAGGACAGCAGCTTGATGACCGACGCCGACGACACGCAGCTCCACACGCCAGAGAGCGACGACGTCCTTTAGCCCCGCCTCCTCTAAGCGTCGGAAGGAGAGGCGTTGCTAGGCAACGTGCCGACAGACAGAATTTAAGTTTAGCTCCACCCAGTCCTCCCCTCCCCGTCCTCTGACTGGCTGAAACAGACTGCTGCTGACCTGAAGCCCCGCCCCCTAACCCTGTGACATCACAGCTGGGTTTTTTTTATGTTCTTTTTATCGTCCTGACGGAAATAAACCAATAAAACAAGTAAACGCTGCTCACTACTTCCTGCCTCCTTTGTTCCAGGTGTGATGCACACAACCACCAGCAGGTGGCGATCCCCTTCAACAAAAATCACCAACAGACGGTTTGAGCCAGGAGAAACTTTATTGTTCCAAAGCACTTTGACAGTCACAGACAGAGCAGCGGTTTGGCACCTGGTATCAAACGGCATTCTGGGTAGTTTTATGTGGGGGAGGGGCCAACAGCACAGTCACATTCAAAACTCTGACTGGGGGTGGTGATTGGCTAAGAGAGATGACATCAGTGAGAGACTGTCTGTGATTGGAGAGATTAGATCGGAGTCACCTGACATGGAGGAGGAGCCAAACGATGATCTGGACTCCATGTTGAACCACTTCTGGGTCAGAACCAGACGCTGTCGGTGAGTGTCACCTTCAGGGTCGGTTCCAAATGTCTCAACCTAAAATCTGCAATATTTCTTCTTGCTCGGCTGACTCAAACATCTGGTCACCATGGTGACACCTGAGGCAGGGACAGGTGAATAAACTGATGGGCTGCTGTTCACTCTGATTCGGAAAATCTCTCCAATCACATGCGTATCTTTTTTTTAGGATGAGTAACAAGGTAGAAATATTTTCTTTCTGCGATCTGTTGGTTTCCTTGGTAACAAAGGTGGGTGGAGGAGTTAGCAGGCACCGAGCTGGTCCAATCACAGGCCTTGTTTGGCGAGGGATGCAGACACCTGAAAGGAAGAAGCTGATCATTAATGCCCTACCGGATCCTATTTTAATTTATTCTCTGGGGGGTTGAGCCTCACCTGGTCGGCCAGAGTATCGAGGGGCGGAGCTTCGTTAGCGTTAAGGCTTCCTTGTGAGGAAGTGTTGCTAAGGCGACGGGGGGAGGAGTCCTCCTGGATGACGATCTCAGCACCGTGGTCGGTCCGAGCTTTGGCGTTCTCTCTGAACATCAGCTTGTGGCTCTCGATCTGTGAAGAAAGCGGCCAGAATAAAGTAGAATCAGGACCGTTCACTGGACTAATCCCTGTCA
Source organism: Apricaphanius iberus (assembly GCA_028564705.1). Taxonomy (NCBI): domain Eukaryota; kingdom Metazoa; phylum Chordata; class Actinopteri; order Cyprinodontiformes; family Aphaniidae; genus Apricaphanius; species Apricaphanius iberus. Next base: position 1,928,389 of record JAPXFQ010002877.1, read on the forward strand.
GGAACACGCCTTCAGATCTCCATGGCGACCCCGTGGTTCACCTGTGATTCCTCCTACCTGAGTGCTGATTTAACAAGTGGCGTTGTGTCTGTTGTTAACCTGAAGGTGGAGCTCTTCCATCAACATGGAAGGAGTTTGATCTGATTTGGTTTAATTTGTTCACAACTCGTCGGCACTTTTACACAAAAAAGTAACATTTAATCAGATCATGCTGTCAGATTCCAAGTCAATCAGTTATCAAACGGCGAAAACTCTGTTCATTACTCAAATTGGTTAAAATTCATGAGGAAGAGAAAGAGACCGTAACGTTAAAAGCTGTAATGGAAGCAAATTATGTACAATGGAGAGTAGTAGGAGAAAGTAGCAGAGTGAGGAAAGCAGCGGAACTAAAGCGGTAGCTCAGGATGATCGAAGCCAGTCTCAGATTTATCAAAAAGGAACGTTTTAATCCTTCATTCATCAAATGTATTAATAAATGTGTTATTTGTTAAAAAAAAGAAAAATCAAATACCTGAATTTTACAGTGTGTATTTGATTGTATTTATTTGACAAAATAACAGTCCACAGCAATAACACAGGTTACCAAATAAAATCGTCCCTTTAAGATTTCGTATTACTTTATGTGACTGTTGCAGTCTAAAAACGTTGCAACAAAAGTCAGTTTTTATTTCTGGTTTTTATTTTATCTTCCACTAATCACTTAAATTGAAAAACAAGCTTGTTTTTTTTAAGCTGTGTAACTGTAACCGTGTAATCATTAATTACAGCCGATCATTTTTTTTCTCTCCCCTCATTGGACATATAATAACGTATTTGACCTATTTTGGAATCAAAATGAGCAAACTACCCCATAGGACCTTCTTTGCCAAAATGCAAATGTAACACGTTTTATTTTCCATCCCTCCCACATAACGACGTCTACGTGACTTGCGACATTGTCAGATATCGGCAAAACTTCATCAGAATTTTGTCCCCAGGAGATTTTCGGCTAATATTTAAGATTCTCCCTGGAAAATCGGGAGGGTTGGCAACTATGTCTGCGTATTTCGTTTGTAGGAACAACTCTACGCATTGTGTGGTATTTCTGAAGTTGTACTCGTGCGTAGCAATATAATTACACCTCTAACTGCGCGTTCACACAGCGTCTAGTGGTAGAACAGGGGAACTGCAACAGTTAAAAAGCAGATTTACTCTGACAGAAACAGTCATGTTCAGTAATATTTTAACTTATTTAGTTTGGACAAAGAAGATAAGGATTTCCACAATAGTGAACAACAGCAAACGAAATGATTCAGAGCTGGCCTAAAAGCACAAGGGAACCAAGCGGTTGATTACGGCCCCCCAAACCCATCCGGGGTCCCCCATAAAATTTTTGAAAATATGAATATTACTTTTATTTAGTTTTGTTTCAGTGTAAATTACTTAAGTGTTGGAAAAATATTTAAATAAATGTAAACGTTAAAAATAAATGTGAAATAGCTATTGTGTTACTCTGATTGATTTTTTTAGGATCGGCTAAATAAACTCCGCCTCCTTCCTCAGATTAGACCAAATCATTATATAAACGTTAATGTCGGAAAGGTCAAGTCACTTTTATTCATATAGAACATTTAAAAACAACAGGAGTTGACCCAAAGTGCTTTACAAGGCAAAAAGAAAAAATGGGCAAAACATTTAAAATATAGACAGAGGCCCAGGGATGCACAAGTTTGACAAATGATATATACATGTAAAAAAATTGTCTAAGTAAAATTAAGAAATGGGACAATATCAACAGTAATAATTAAAAATAAGTGAAAATATGATATAAGATGAGAAAAGAAAATGAAATAGAGTCAAACAGATAAAAGAGTAAAGGATATATAAGGATATTAAGGTGCTAGGCCATTAAGGGCAGTAAAAACAAAAAGTAGAATTTAAAATCAGTTTAACAGGGAGCCAGTGCAGCTGAGCCAAGACTGGAGTGATGTGCTCTCTCTTTTTAGTACCAGTAGGCAATCTGTCTGCTGCATTATGGACCACCTGCAGTTTATGAATGTTGGATTGGGTCAGACCTGTGTATAAGATATTGCAATAATCAAGTCTGGGGGTGATAAAAGCATGTATAAGAGATACAAAGGACTTGAGATTAGCTATCACTCTAAGTCAGGGGTGTCAAACTCATTTCCAGTTTGGGCCAAATTAAGAAATGAACATCCTGAAAGGGCAGAAAACATTGATTAAACTATTTTAACAAACTACGAAGATATTAATAAATATCTGTCTCAATGAGTACATCTTTAATTTTGACAAGTACTTACGATTAAATGATACTGAACATCTCTTCACAATGATGTGATTCAGGATTATTGAAATAAACACTAATTTGAGGGATAAAATAGTTTTTAGGTGCACAGGTTCTATTTATGGGATCCTCTAGAGTAAAGAGGGCCACATAAATGTCTATGGCGGGAGGGATTTGGCCCCCGGGCCTTAACTTTGACATTTGTGCTCTAAGTTGATAGAAAACACTTTCTGACCACACTATGGATTTGTTTATTAAAATTTAGAGACATATCCAGGATGACACCAAGATTTTTGACGGAGTGCACATTATTTGAGAGCGGGCCAAGAGTGCTGTTGAGGCTGGTGACAGAGGGAGGGGGGCAACTATGATTACTTCAGTTTTGCTATCGTTCAGTTGTAAGAAATTGCAGGCCATCCAAGATTTAATGTCATTAAGACGGCTATGCAGTTTTTACAGAAAAGGGGGGACCTCTGAGTCTAAGTCTGCTTAAGGCCCCGTAAGACTTTGGGCCGGCCCGGAAACGATTTTTCATGTCCGATCTCCAGCAGAAATACAACAGCTGTGTGCTGGAGAGAATGAAGCAGAGAAACCAATGAGAATAGATGGCAAAAAAAAAAAAACTATCAGTAATGAAATTATTCCCCCACATATGTTTCACCTCGATCTCGGAGTCACGGAAATTCTCTTTTTCGCTCTCTTGGTCCATTACTTTAAGGAACAACGCAAAGATTTAATGCATGTGCCAGAGGAAGTGTTGTTACCATATATGGTTAATTGAGGGCGTTTCTGTATGCAAATGACTGAGAACAGCACAAGCTTCTAGGTACGTACGTGGGTTTTTTTTTTTAACAGACTATTGCAGACGAACGTGCGTACGAGTGGCTACCGCATTTTTCATAAATCCGACTTTTGACTGTTCGTGCGAACATTCTAAATTTCGTTCGTAGGATAGAATATAGGACAGTTTCTACGCATGGTTGACAAATGAGGGTCGAGGTCTGAAAGTAGACAGCCTCCTGGGCTAAACTGGGAGCGTGACGTTAGCATGACGTTAGCGTGACGTTAGCATGACGTTAGCGTGACGTTAGCGTGACGTTAGTGTGACGTTAGCATGACGTTAGTGTGACGTTAGTGTGACGTTAGTATGACGTTAGTGTGACGTTAGCGTGACGTTAGCGTGACGTTAGCGTGACGTTAGTGTGACGTTAGCATGACGTTAGTGTGGCGTTAGTGTGACGTTAGCATGACGTTAACGTGATGTTAGTGTGACGTTAGCGTGACGTTAGCGTGACGTTAGCATGACGTTAGTGTGACGTTAGTGTGACGTTAGTGTGACGTTAGCATGACGTTAGCGTGATGTTAGTGTGACGTTAGCGTGACGTTAGCGTGCTTAGCATACGTTAGATGACGTGCGTGGGTTTGGTGTTGTGACGTTAGTGCGTTAGATGATTGTTGGCGTTAGGTGTAGCATGACGTTATGGTTAGTGTGACGTTAGGTGACGTTAGGTGAGTTAGGTGACGTTAGCATGACGTTAGTGTGACGTTAGTGTGACGTTAGTGTGACGTTAGTGTGGCGTTAGTGTGACGTTAGCATGACGTTAGCGTGATGTTAGTGTGACGTTAGCGTGACGTTAGCGTGACGTTAGCATGACGTTAGCATGACGTTAGCGTGACGTTAGGTGGTTGTGTGGTTGGTTGGTTGACGTTAGCGTGACGTTAGCGTGACGTTAGCGTGACGTTAGCGTGACGTTAGCATGACGTTAGTGTGGCGTTAGTGTGACGTTAGCATGACGTTAGCGTGATGTTAGTGTGACGTTAGCGTGACGTTAGCGTGACGTTAGCATGACGTTAGTGTGACGTCAGTGTGACGTTAGCATGACGTTAGCGTGATGTTAGCATGACGTTAGTGTGACGTTAGGATGACGTTAGCGTGACGTTAGCATGACGTTAGTGTGACGTTAGCATGACGTTAGTGTGACGTTAGCATGACGTTAGTGTGACGTTAGCATGACGTTAGCGTGACGTTAGCATGACGTTAGTGTGAAGTTAGTGTGACGTTAGCGTGACGTTAGCGTGACGTTAGTGTGACGTTAGCATGACGTTAGTGTGACGTTAGCATGACGTTAGCGTGACGTTAGCGTTATGTTAGCATGTACCTTTTTCTTCCCTCCTCCTGGAGAATGGGTGACGTTTTCCAGGGAACCCACTTTGGACTGAACAGCTTTGAAATCCACCTTCTCAGACTTTATCTCCACCTTCCCTCCACCTGAGGAGCAGAAAAGGGGCGGAGCTTCACATCCAGCCTGTCAGACACTGCACATGCTTAGACGTAACGTCATACCCGCGGTGTTGTTGATACACAGAACCAACAGGCGAGTTAAATGCTAGCAGAACAAACCGGACCCAAACTGAACGTGTTTCTATCCCGATGGTGACATCACGGTGACATCACGGCTCCAGGTGCGACCGCCTTACCGGGTTTGTGGTGGAGGTTAGCCTTGGAGCCGCACTTTGAGGTGACGTTACTCAGATCCATCTTCTTGCTGACGATGTGAACCTGCAGATGGACAGGTATGGAGGTCAGGCCTGAAGAGGGAATCAGAGCCTGGCGCTCGGACAGGCGTTACCTTTCCACCTCCCGGCGAGTGCCTCAGGTTCTCCGTGGATCCGATTTTGGACTTCACGCTGGTCAGGTCGGGCATCGGGTGGGAGGTGGGAGTTGTACGGCCGCGGGCAGAACCAGGAGACCTGGGGGGGGTCCGGACTATGGCCACCTGCAGGAGAGCATCGGTAGGACTAGTTTAACCACTCTTTAGAAACACTGCAAACTAGGGATTTACCGATACTGTTATTGGGGCCGATACCGCTCTTAGGTACTGTATCAGTTACAGTTAACCAATACCATCAACTGATACTTAAAATGTGAAAACTATAATTTCACAGAAAAGTTTTGTGGGCATTTTTATTAGTATTCTATTTTTTATGAAATTCACCATCGCTTTTTGTAAAAATCAGAGAAGGAAATGAAACCTGTCTTCCAATTCATTGTTTTTTGTGTGTGTGGTAGAAGTATCAATATTGGTACTCGGTATCGGCAACAGTGTTGGGAGTAATGCATTACAAAAGTAATTAGTTACAGGAATATATTACTTTTTTCAGTAACTGAGTAATGTAATGCATTACTTACAAAATATACAGCAATGTTACTAGTTACAATGTCAGTAACTCAAGTTACAATTGCGTTTACAAAAATATGTTCTGGCCAACTAATGAAACAGACCAAATCAAGTTGAATACGGTAGAACAAGATCCACTTCCTGTTGCTCCAAACTAAAACATCAGAGAATACATTTAAAGATTATTCACACTGTTTTCATAACCATCTGTTGTAACACTTCAGACATCTAATCTTTGTCAACCATCTTTGTGATGAGCACTTTCAGCACCTTCTTTTGATTAGATTTAACAAACATTACCATGAAATAGAAGGCATGCAAAGGAACTGGAGACTTAATTTTAATAAAATCGAGTTTAAAATACAGTATTTGTGATGCGACCCTTGTGTAAATGTACATTGAAGTTACAGTGGTTAGAAGTCGTGTTAGATATTTAAGATGTTTTGCCAAAAGTAACTTAAAGTAGTGTAACTCAGTTACATTTTTAGGACAGTAATATGTAATGAAAACATATTACATTTTTGACATTGTAACTAGTAATGTGAAATATATTACAATTTCTTTGTAACTTGCCCAACACTGATCGGCAAGTACTCAAATCCAAGTATCGGTATCATATCGGTTTGAAAAAAGGTGGTATTGTTTTGCATCCCTACTGTAAACCAGTCTAACATGTCGCAGACCAGTAGCATCCAGTAGTCGGACCTGAAGCTCTGAACACAGAACTGAAAACTGGTTCAGAGTTTTATCGGTACAAATCTGAGAACCAGGTGGGCATTTCTCAGCTCTGCTACTCCACTTCCTCAGCTGTCTAAAGGAAGCTATTACAGAATCAATAACTTTTACCAAACAAATTATAATATAGAACGAACTCCCACTCTCTTGGTGCTTCCGGCTTCTGAACTGGTTGCAGTTCCCCTCTGGTTCCATGTGAGGGCGCTCTCATGACGAGTGCAGAATGATGCAGGTCTATGAAGCAATACCCCTAAAAATCTACTTTTCTCAGGATATAATTTTTTGTCGGGAAGTAGATGCAAAGAAGTTACATATCGCTGGGTGTTAGATTTTTTTACAGCCACTTATTTGCTTTAAAAAAAAAAGTATTTTAAAATGTCAGTGATGTCATACACATCGTACGACCAGAGATGCTGCTTTACGGCAAACCTTGTTTTTCCTTTTAAACTTCACACTACATTCATAACCATATGCAGAAAACAGCGCTAGCAACCAGTAAAAAAAGTAATCGTAATCAGTCGTTAGCAAAATGCCAGCGAATTATGCGCAACAACAGCTCAACCTATAAGAAAACCAAACGACATACGCATGTTGAACTTGCGAAACCTACAATCAAATCTGAGATTTCTCAACGGTAATCAGGTGAAAGAGACAAATCTAGCCGTCTAGCTCCATAGACTTAGAATGGGACTGAATGGAGAGTGGGGCGGCTTTCCTAGAACTGCTTTTCTATCACCAAGTTGGTTTTGTAGACCAGTTTGAGTTCAAACATGTTCTTCATTGTGACCTGCCTTAAACAGAAGCCCAAACCCCACTCAGATTAAGATCAGAGAACGTCTCCAGTACAAAAATATGAAGAAAGCTGTTATGGTTCTACTGGACTTAACTTCTGCTTTTGACCATTCTGATTAACAGGCTTCAGGACATAGTCAGTGCAACTGAATTACGAAAGTTGTCCTCATCTCTTAAGTGTTGAACTTCCATTTAACGGTGGCCTGGTTACAACTACCTGCAGCTGAACTCAGACACGTCTGAAACATTCATCTTTGCTCCTGACGGTCACACATCGATAATCACACAGCCCCTTGGTCGTCTGGACCAAGACCTGCTGTTTGATTTTAACTTTTCTGGGGTCAATAAATATTTATAATTCATATAGAACTATTCGTCTCTTTAACATGTCAATACAACATCCATTCCAGTGTATTGATAGGTGTTTGAAATCGTACCTTTATTCAATCAATAAAAGCTGAAAGCCAGAAGTGTTTTGTCTTGTTTTTCAAATAGTCCTTAAATCCACCATTAGGCTGTTGGTTAAAATTGATTATTAAAATCTACATTGTGGCACAAAGAACCATGTTGCTATATTAAAAATAGAGCCTACTCACCTGAGAAGAAGAATGCTCAACAAAAATAAATGCCTCCCTCTTAAACCCTTCGCCGATTTTTGATGGATGTTTCCCAACCTTGCGCTAATAGCCGAATGTTCTGCCTATGTTGCTGCTGCAAAAGTTTTTGCTCAGTAATTTCTGCTTTAAATGAATCAGCTGTCCAACATTGCAGATAAATTAAAGGGAAATAAGTTATTGTAATATTATTAAGGCTACATTAATTTAGGGTCATTTTTGGCAGATTACGTGTCACACCCAGTAATGTACTACCTGCTACAGACGGGCCGACATTTTTGACCTCTGGTCACTGAAACAATTGGAAAAGATTCCTATGAGAGCATCATCTCAGACCTGGACACCGTATCCAATGAATCTCGTTAACTTTGGAGCGTGAAGCTGCGCCAGACAAAGACCGGTGTGTCTTACCCATCCAGAATGAGCTGCATGCTGCAGATTTCCACCTGCTGAATCTCTCAGGAAAGCCCTCGTTCAGGGAGAAGTGGCGCCCATAGTCTAAAGTCAGCACAGGACCGATGACTTCTCATCGGCGTTTAGGTGTTCTGGAGGCTGAATCAGCGCTTCACTGGAGACAGGAATGATATCAGGGGATGTTTCTCCAACCGAAGCGATCGGGAGTCAGAAAGACGTTTCCTGACCCGCAACTTATCGCTTTAGAGGGAGGAAGTCCACCAGGATCCCCCGGTGGTTGGTAGGATTCTGGGCTGTAGGGAGCGAGGCGACCCAAAGCCTCAGTAACTCTTCAACGCGCTGTCAGCTCCCAGTTAGTGTGATGATGCTGAGATGCCCTCATGGGAATCGCTTTTTTGTTTTTGATCTATTTTAGTTACCGGCACAAAGATGGAAATGTCTGCACCAAGTGGTCAGAGGTGTGAAAACTAATCTGATCCAAGTATCGGTTTGAAAAAATATTGTTGCATCCCTAAAAAAATGATGCTTTAAACGCGAACAAACGGCCGAATAAACCCCTAAACGGACAGCTTGTGGTAACTTGTTCTACACTCATTATCGGCTTTAATTGATGCGCTGACTCGTTAGATCAGGATCGGTCTAAACCACGAAAGGTGAGCGGACCTTTTTCACATCTCGGTTGGGGGTGGACGATCTGCTGGCAGGTGAGCGACTTCCTGGACTGTTGACGCCGTCCACGGACTCTGACAGACAGACAGACAGACAGGCAGACGGGTTGGATTGAGGGGGGACTGGTTTTACTGGTTTCACCGGCTACATCGGTTCAGGTTGATTAGGCGTACCTGTACTCTTGGCTGTGATCATCTTTGCCCTGCTGCCCCCTGCTGTCCTGGAGACCTGAGAACACCATACGGTTGTTAACAGAGACAGAACTCCTGCTCACCGCCCGCTCTGATCAACCAATCGCTGCTCGGCGTTTTACCTTCACGCCTTCGTCGGCCGTCTCCTTCACAGCGGCGTTACCTGCAAAACATCATCATTGTCAATAACCTGTCGGAGTGCAGCCACTTCTTCTGATCGATGAGGCTGTTTCCATGACAACCGGGAGGTCAAACAGGAAGTGATCAGTCTGTGTCACCTTCAGGGGGAGAGACTGTCCATGTTAAGTAAGTTAAGTAATACTTCATATGATGATATAATTGAATAAATTGAATTTAGTCAGCAATGTTTAGATAGCATTTAACCAATTGATTTTTTCCTCTTTTCATCATGATAAGTTTGCTGTGTATAAAAGTAGAATGTGAGCCTTTTTAGGACAGAGTATGGTCGCTTTAAGGTTGTATCCTGCTCTCCTTACTCCAAGGAAATCCTGTCGAAGCTTCATTCTGAATCCCGACTCCTCCGTGTTAACTGGGTTTAATGAACTCAAACAGAGGAAGTCTAGAAATCTGACACAGAGGAGGAGGACCGGTGGAAAGGAGGCGCAAGCAGGGAGGTGCCAAGGAGGGAGAAGGGCGGGGAAACACAGGAAGCAGGAAGGGGTGCAGCAGCAGGAGAGAACAGCAGGGGGCGCTGCAGGACAGACCTTTGTCAAGGGGAGAAGGAATGCCTGATCTTCTGAGAGGAGAAGAGGAGGAGCTTGCATGGCGTCTCTGAGGAGAACCTGCAGGGGGAGCTCTGGATCCAGAGGGACAAACAGCAGCAGGAGGAGAAGGAGGAGCATTTGTTCTGTTAGCAGGGAGCTCTGGGTCAGCTGAGCGAGGAGGTGAAGGAGGTTCTGGGTGGTTCTCCTCTGGTTGATTCTTCTCAACAGGAGGTTCTGGGTAGTTCTCCTCTGGTCTGTTCTCCTCTAAAGGAGGTTCTTGGTGGAAGGAGGTTCTTGTTTGACGATCAGGGAGCTCCGTGGAGTCCTCCTGGATCTCCACTGCTGACCGCACCACCTCACCTTCCAGCTGCTCCTCCCTTGTCTTCTCATCATCATCATCATCCTCCTGTTGTGTTGGAGCAATGCTGGAGGAGGAAGGAGGCTGCTTCCTGACCTCCTCCTCCTCCTCTCTGTGGACCGTTTCTCCCTCATCTTTCTTCACCTCCTCCACCTGCTCGTAGCTGGTAGTATTTTCCTGCCCAGCTCCTCGTGGATCTCCTGAAGAACCACGCGACATCTTCTCTCCTCCTCCTTCCTCCTGCTGCCACCACTCTGTGCTTCCATTATGGAGGTCTGACGGGGGAGGAGGAGACGACAGGAGGTGAAAGACAACCAACAACATGACAGATGAAACGAATCGCTGCAGAGAACCCACCGGACCCGGTTTCTCCCTCTAGGAACCAGAACTGAAGGAGTTCCTGACTGATAATTGTTCACAAACCTCCCATCATGCCTTGCTGCTCCTGGGCGGGGCCATCCTTGACATGGGCGGAGTCTCCATCCATCATGGCTCCTGCAGAGAACAGGTGGAGAAGTCTGATCAGAACCTCAGCCTCATGTTTGGGTGTAATCTGCACAGAACAGAGGGTCCAGCAGAGTTCTGGTTCTGTCTGTCTGGGTTTTAACCCAAAAGATTCCAGTGGTTCTGCTGCTTTATTAGCAGAACTACTGGAATCTTTTGAGTTCAGAACAGAACCGTGGTTTATGCTGAGGTCCACCTTCTACCAGCTAAGATGGTTCTGATGAATCTGCTCAGCAGTGATGTTTTGACCCGTCCATTTGCTCTTCCTCATCGTAACCGCTTTCACTCCTGGCCCAATCCCACCAGGGTCGGATCCGGCCCATTTATCCACCCGCCTTTTAAAATCCAAATGTAGTTCAAAGAACCTTTCTCTGTAGTGGACCGACCCGGTTCGATCCCCCCCCCCCCCCCTCCCCTCCCCTCCATCGGCAGGTGTCAGCATGTTTAAACGGGTCACGGTTCTGTTTCGTTCCGAACCGGTCCCGGTAACTCCAGGTAACGGTCACGTGGTCCGGTGGGTTTCAGCCTGATTCTGTCGGAACCGGATCAGCAGACTCATAACAATATATCCGAACCGATCCAGCCCAAGGCTCGATCGGAACCGGAGCACATGTGGATGGGCGGAGGTGGAGGCCTCACTGGGCATGCTCACAAACCTCCTCCATCATGATGCAGCAGTCAAACATAAAGTCCGGTTCGGTTCGATGCTTTTCACCTCAGCACCTCCACCTCCTCCTCCTCCTGCTGCTGTCTGACCTCCTCCTCCCGGAGGAGCGCAAAACGGTGCAGCTGCAGGAGCAGCGGAGCCGGATATCGCTCCTCTGCTGCGGCCTGCGGAGCTCCGACACTCCTGGAGGAGGTGGTGGAGGAGGAGACCGAGAGGTGGAGGAGGAGATGAGAAGATGGATGGAGGAGAGAAGGAGGTGCAGGCCTTACCTTGCTCCTGCTGCTGCTTCTGCTGCTGCGGTCCGTCTGCTGCTCCACCCTGCTGCCGCTCGAAGAAGGGAGGGAGGGGTTGCTGTTACCATGGCAACCCCGCAGCATCACTTTGGCTGTTAGGGAACCAATACCCAGGAAGTGATGTCATTTGTGTGTCTTTTCCATTTCCTCCAATGTGCATCTGTTCTGATCCATTGTAGAGATGTTCTGATCAGGATCCCACTGGAGAACCTTAAGATGACAGTAGAACCTTTAGCTGTCTGGAGAACCTTAAGATGACAGTAGAACCTTAAGATGACAGTAGAACCTTAAGATGACAGCAGAACCTTTAGCTGTCTGGAGAACCTTAAGATGACAGTAGAACCTTAAGATGACAGCATAATCTTTAGCTGTCTGGAGAACCTTCAGCTGACAGCAGAACCTTAAGATGACAGTAGAACCTTTAGCTTTCTGGAGAACCTTCAGCTGACAGTAGAACCTTAAGATGACAGTAGAACCTTAAGATGACAGAAGAACGTTTAGTTGTCTGGAGAACCTTAAGATGACAGTAGAACCTTAAGAAGGCAGCAGAACCTTCAGCTGACAGCAGAACCTCAAGATGACAGCAGAACCTTAAATTGACAGCAGAACCTTATGATGACAGCAGAACCTTTAGCTGTCATGAGAACCTTAAGATGACAGCAGAACCTTAAGATGACAGCATAATCTTTAGCTGTCTGGAGAACCTTAAGATGACAGCAGAACCTTAAGATGACAGCAGAACCTTAAGATGACAGAAGAACCTTTAGTTGTCTGGAGAACCTTAAGATGACAGTAGAACCTTAAGAAGGCAGCAGAACCTTCAGCTGACAGCAGAACCTCAAGATGACAGCAGAACCTTTAGCTCTCTGGAGAATCTTAAAATGACAGCAGAACCTTAAGATGACTTTAGAACCTTAAGATGACATCAGAACCTTTATCTGTTTGGAGAACCTTAAGATGACAGCAGAACCTTAAGATTGCAGCAGAACCTTTAGCTCTCTGGAGAACCTTAAGATGACAGCAGAACCTTAAGATGACAGCAGAACCTGTAGCTGTCTGGAGAACCTTAAGATGACGTTAGAACCTTAAGATGACAGCAGAACCTTAAGATGACAGCAGAACCTTTAGCTGTCTGGAGAACCTCAAGATGACAGCAGAACCTTAAGTTGACAGCAGAACCTTATGATGACAGCAGAACCTTTAGCTGTCATGAGAACCTTAAGATGACAGTAGAACCTTAAGATGACAGCAGAACCTTTAGCTGTCTGGAGAACCTTAAGATGACAGCAGAACCTTAAGATGACAGCATAATCTTTAGCTGTCTGGAGAACCTTAAGATGACAGCAGAACCTTAAGATGACAGTAGAACCTTAAGATGACAGAAGAACCTTTAGTTGTCTGGAGAACCTTAAGATAACAGAAGAACCTTTAGTTGTCTGGAGAACCTTAAGATGACAGTAGAACCTTAAGAAGGCAGCAGAACCTTCAGCTGACAGCAGAACCTTTAGCTGTCTGGAGAACCTTAAGATGACAGCAGAACCTTCAGCTGACAGCAGAACCTTTAGCTGTCTGGAGAACCTTAAGATGACAGCAGAACCTTTAGATGACAGCAGAACCTTAAGATGACAGCATAATCTTTAGCTGTCTGGAGAACCTTAAGATGACAGTAGAACCTTAAGATGACAGCAGAACCTTTAGCTGTCATGAGAACCTTAAGATGACAGTAGAACCTTAAGATGACAGCATAACCTTTAACTGTCTGGAGAACCTTAAGATGACAGCAGAACCTTGAGATGACAGCAGAACCTTCAGCTGACAGCAGAACCTTTAGCTGTCTGGAGAGCCCTAAGATGACAGCAGAACCTTAAGATGACAGCAGAACCTTTTGCTGTCTGGAGAACCTTAAGATGAAAGCAGAACCTTCCTCTGACAGCAGCACCTTTAGCTGTCTGGAGAACCTTAAGATGAAAGCAGAACCTTCATCTGACAGCAGCACCTTTAGCTGTCTGGAAAACCTTAAGATGACAGCAGAACCTTAAGATGACAGCGACATTTAGCTGTCTGGAGAACCTTAAGATGACAGCAGAACCTTTAGCTGTCTGGAGAACCTTAAGATGACAGCAGAACCTTTAGCTGTCTGGAGAACCTTAAGATGACAGCAGAACCTTAAGATGACAGCAGAACCTTAAGATGACAGCAGAACCTTTAGCTGTCTGGAGAACCTTTAGATGACAGCAGAACATTAAGATGACAGCAGAATCTTAAGATGACAGTAGAACCTTAAGATGACAGCAGAACCTTTAGCTCTCTGGAGAATCTTAAAATGACAGCAGAACCTTAAGATGACTTTAGAACCTTAAGATGACATCAGAACCTTTAGCTGTCTGGAGAACCTTAAGATGACAGCAGAACCTTAAGATGACAGCAGAACCTTTAGCTGTCTGGAGAACCTTAAGATGACGTTAGAACCTTAAGATGACAGCAGAACATTAAGATGACAGCAGAACCTTTAGCTGTCTGGAGAACCTTAAGATGACAGCAGAACCTTAAGATGACAGCAGAACCTTAAGATGACAGCAGAACCTTAGCTGCATAGAACCTTAAGATGACAGCAGAACCTTAGATGACAGCAGAACCTTTAGCTGTCTGGAGAACCTTAAGATGACAGCAGAACCTTCAGCTGACAGCAGAACCTTAGCTGTCTGGAGAACCTTAAGATGACAGCAGAACCTTTAGATGACAGCAGAACCTTCAGGTGACAGCAGAACCTTTAGCTGTCTGGAGAACCTTAAGATGACAGCAGAACCTTAAGATGACAGCAGAACCTTTAGCTGTCATGAGAACCTTAAGATGACAGTAGAACCTTAAGATGACAGCATAACCTTTAACTGTCTGGAGAACCTTAAGATTACAGCAGAACCTTGAGATGACAGCAGAACCTTCAGATTACAGCAGAACCTTTAGCTGTCTGGAGAGCCCTAAGATGACAGCAGAACCTTAAGATGACAGCAGAACCTTTTGCTGTCTGGAGAACCTTAAGATGAAAGCAGAACCTTCATCTGACAGCAGCACCTTTAGCTGTCTGGAGAACCTTAAGATGAAAGCAGAACCTTCATCTGACAGCAGCACCTTTAGCTGTCTGGAAAACCTTAAGATGACAGCAGAACCTTAAGATGACAGCCGAACATTTAGCTGTCTGGAGAACCTTAAGATGACAGCAGAACCTTTAGCTGTCTGGAGAACCTTAAGATGACAGCAGAACCTTTAGCTGTCTGGAGAACCTTAAGATGACAGCAGAACCTTAAGATGACAGCAGAACCTTAAGATGACAGCAGAACCTTTTGCTGTCTGGAGAACCTTTAGATGACAGCAGAACCTTAAGATGACAGCAGAATCTTAAGATGACAGTAGAACCTTAAGATGACAGCAGAACCTTCAGATGACAGCAGAACCTTTAGCTGTCTGGAGAACCTTAAGATGATAGTAGAACCTTTTGCTGTCTGGAGAACCTTAAGATGACAGCAGAACCTTAAGATGACAGTAGAACCTTAAAACGACAGTAGAACCTTAAGATGACAGCAGAGCCTTAAGATGACAGCAGAACCTTTAGCTGTCTGGAGAACCTTAAGATGACAGTAGAACCTAAGAAGGCAGCAGAACCTTCAGCTGACAGCAGAACCCAAGATGACAGCAGAACCTTTAGCTCTCTGAGAATCTTAAAATGACAGCAGAACCTTAAGATGACTTTAGAACCTTAAGATGACATCAAACCTTTAGCTCTCTGGAGAATCTTAAAATGACACAGAACCTTAAGAGACTTTAAACCTTAAGATGACAGCAGAACCTTAAGATTGCAGCAGAACTTTAGCTCTCTGGAGAACCTAAGATGACAGCAGAACCTTAAGATGACAGCAGAACCTGTAGCTGTCTGGAGAACCTTAAGATGACGTTAGAACCTTAAGATGACAGCAGAACATTAAGATGACAGCAGAACCTGTAGCTGTCTGGAGAACCTTAAGATGACAGCAGAACCTGTAGATGTCTGGAGAACCTTAAGATGACAGCAGAACCTTTAGCTGTCTGGAGAACCTTAAGATGACAGCAGAACCTTTAGCTGTCAGAACCTTAAGATGACAGCAGAACCTTAAGATGACAGCAGAACCTTCAGCTGACAGCAGAACCATTAGCTGTCTGGAGAGCCCTAAGATGACAGCAGAACCTTAAGATGACAGCAGCACCTTTAGCTGTCTGGAAAACCTTAAGATGACAGCAGAACCTTAAGATGACAGCCGAACATTTAGCTGTCTGGAGAACCTTAAGATGACAGCAGAACCTTTAGCTGTCTGGAGAACCTTAAGATGACAGCAGAACCTTTAGCTGTCTGGAGAACCTTAAGATGACAGCATAACCTTAAGATGACAGCAGAACCTTCAGCTGACAGCAGAACCATTAGCTGTCTGGAAAGCCGTAAGATGACAGCAGAACTTTAAGATGACAGCAGAACCTTTTGCTGTCTGGAGAACCTTTAGATGACAGTAGAACCTTAAGATGACAGCAGAACCTTAAGATGACAGTAGAACCTTAAGATGACAGCAGAACCTTAAGATGACAGCAGAACCTTTAGCTGTCTGGAGAACCTTAAGATGACAGCAGAACCTTAAGATGACAGCAGAACCTTAAGATGACAGTAGAACCTTAAGATGACAGCAGAGCCTTAAGATGACAGCAGAACCTTTAGCTGTCTGGAGAACCTTAAGATGACAGTAGAACCTTAAGAAGGCAGCAGAACCTTCAGCTGACAGCAGAACCTCAAGATGACAGCAGAACCTTTAGCTCTCTGGAGAATCTTAAAATGACAGCAGAACCTTAAGATGACTTTAGAACCTTAAGATGACATCAGAACCTTTAGCTCTCTGGAGAATCTTAAAATGACAGCAGAACCTTAAGATGACTTTAGAACCTTAAGATGACATCAGAACCTTTATCTGTTTGGAGAACCTTAAGATGACAGCAGAACCTTAAGATTGCAGCAGAACCTTTAGCTCTCTGGAGAACCTTAAGATGACAGCAGAACCTTAAGATGACAGCAGAACCTGTAGCTGTCTGGAGAACCTTAAGATGACGTTCGAACCTTAAGATGACAGCAGAACATTAAGATGACAGCAGAACCTTTAGCTGTCTGGAGAACCTCAAGATGACAGCAGAACCTTAAGTTGACAGCAGAACCTTTAGCTGTCATGAGAACCTTAAGATGACAGTAGAACCTTAAGATGACAGCAGAACCTTTAACTGTCTGGAGAACCTTAAGATGACAGCAGAACCTTCAGCTGACAGCAGAACCTTTAGCTGTCTGGAGAACCTTAAGATGACAGCAGAACCTTAAGATGACAGCAGAACCTTAAGATGACAGCATAATCTTTAGCTGTCTGGAGAACCTTAAGATGACAGTAGAAGCTTAGGCTGACAGCAGAACCTTAAGATGACAGCAGAACCTTTAGCTGTCATGAGAACCTTAAGATGACAGTAGAACCTTAAGATGACAGCATAACCTTTAACTGTCTGGAGAACCTTAAGATTACAGCAGAACCTTGAGATGACAGCAGAACCTTCAGATTACAGCAGAAACTTTAGCTGTCTGGAGAACCTTAAGATGACAGCAGAACCTTAAGATGTCTGGAGAACCTTAAGATTACAGCAGAACCTTAAGATGACAGCAGAACCTTAAGATGACAGCAGAACCTTTAGCTGTCTGGAGAACCTTAAGATGACAGCAGAACCTTTAGCTGTCTGGAGAACCTTAAGATGACAGCAGAACCTTTAGCTGTCTGGAGAACCTTAAGATGACAGCAGAACCTTAAGATGACAGCAGAACCTTCAGCTGACAGCAGAACCATTAGCTGTCTGGAAAGCCGTAAGATGACAGCAGAACTTTAAGATGACAGCAGAACCTTTTGCTGTCTGGAGAACCTTTAGATGACAGCAGAACTTTAAGATGACAGCAGAACCTTTTGCTGTCTGGAGAACCTTTAGATGACAGCAGAACATTAAGATGACAGCAGAATCTTAAGATGACAGTAGAACCTTAAGATGACAGCAGAACCTTCAGATGACAGCAGAACCTTTAGTTGTCTGGAGAACCTTAAGATGATAGTAGAACCTTTTGCTGTCTGGAGAACCTTAAGATGACAGCAGACCCTTAAGATGACAGTAGAACCTTAAAACGACAGTAGAACCTTAAGATGACAGCAGAGCCTTAAGATGACAGCAGAACCTTTAGCTGTCTGGAGAACCTTAAGATGACAGTAGAACCTTAAGAAGGCAGCAGAACCTTCAGCTGACAGCAGAACCTCAAGATGACAGCAGAACCTTTAGCTCTCTGGAGAATCTTAAAATGACAGCAGAACCTTAAGATGACTTTAGAACCTTAAGATGACATCAGAACCTTTAGCTCTCTGGAGAATCTTAAAATGACAGCAGAACCTTAAGATGACTTTAGAACCTTAAGATGACAGCAGAACCTTAAGATTGCAGCAGAACCTTTAGCTCTCTGGACAACCTTAAGATGACAGCAGAACCTTAAGATGACAGCAGAACCTGTAGCTGTCTGGAGAACCTTAAGATGACGTTAGAACCTTAAGATGACAGCAGAACATTAAGATGACAGCAGAACCTGTAGCTGTCTGGAGAACCTTAAGATGACGTTAGAAACTTAAGATGACAGCAGAACATTAAGATGACAGCAGAACCTTTAGCTGTCTGGAGAACCTTAAGATGACAGCAGAACCTTTAGCTGTCTGGAGAACCTCAAGATGACAGCAGAACCTTAAGTTGACAGCAGAACCTTATGATGACAGCAGAACCTTTAGCTGTCATGAGAACCTTAAGATGACAGTAGAACCTTAAGATGACAGCAGAACCTTTAACTGTCTGGAGAACCTTAAGATGACAGCAGAACCTTAAGATGACAGCAGAACCTTTAGCTGTCATGAGAACCTTAAGATGACAGCAGAACCTTCAGCTGACAGCAGAACCTTTAGCTGTCTGGAGAACCTTAAGATGACAGCAGAACCTTAAGATGACAGCAGAACCTTAAGATGACAGCATAATCTTTAGCTGTCTGGAGAACCTTAAGATGACATAGAAGCTTAGGCTGACAGCAGAACCTTAAGATGACAGCAGAACCTTTAGCTGTCATGAGAACCTTAAGATGACAGTAGAACCTTAAGATGACAGCATAACCTTTAACTGTCTGGAGAACCTTAAGATTACAGCAGAACCTTGAGATGACAGCAGAACCTTCAGATTACAGCAGAACCTTTAGCTGTCTGGAGAACCTCTAGTTAACAGCAGAACCTTAAGATGAAAACAGAACCTTTAGCTGTCTGGAGACTCTTAAGATGACAGCAGAACCTTAAGATGACAGCAGAACATTCAGCTGACAGCAGAACCTTTAGCTGTCTGGAGAGCCCTAAGATGACAGCAGAACCTTAAGATGACAGCAGAACCTTTTGCTGTCTGGAGAACCTTAAGATGAAAGCAGAACCTTCATCTGACAGCAGCACCTTTAGCTGTCTGTAGAACCTTAAGATGACAGCAGAACCTTAAGATGACAGCCACTTTAGCTTCTGGAAACTTAGTGTAGTAGAACCTTAAGATGACAGCAGAAACTTAAGCTGTCTGGAGAACCTTAAGATTACAGCAGAACCTTAAGATGACAGCAGAACCTTAAGATGACAGCAGAACCTTTAGCTGTCTGGAGAACCTTAAGATGACAGCAGAACCTTTAGCTGTCTGGAGAACCTTAAGATGACAGCAGAACATTTAGCTGTCTGGAGAACCTTAAGATGACAGCAGAACCTTAAGATGACAGCAGAACCTTAAGATGACAGCAGAACCTTTAGCTGTCTGGAGAACCTTAAGATGACAGTAGAACTTTAAGATGACAGCAGAACCTTCAGCTGACAGCAGAACCTTTAGCTGACAGCAGAACCTTAAGATGAAAGCAGAACCTGTAGCTGTCTGGAGAACCTTTAGCTGTCTGGAGAACCTTAAGATGACAGTAGAACCTTAAGATTACAGCAGAACCTTTAACTGTCTGGAGAACCTTAAGATGACAGCAGAACCTTCAGCTGACAGCAGAACCTTTAGCTGTGTGGAGAACCTTAAGATGACAGCAGAACCTTTAGATGACAGCAGAACCTTAAGATGACAGCATAATCTTTAGCTGTCTGGAGAACCTTAAGATGACAGTAGAAGCTTAGGCTGACAGCAGAACCTTAAGATGACAGCAGAACCTTTAGCTGTCATGAGAACCTTAAGATGACAGTAGAACCTTAAGATGACAGCAGAAACTTAAGCTGTCTGGAGAACCTCAAGATTACAGCAGAACCTTAAATGCACAGAACCTTTAGCTGTCTGGAGAACTTAAGATGACAGCAGAACCTTTAGCTGTCTGGAGAACCTTAAGATGACAGCAGAACCTTAAGATGACAGCAGAACCTTCAGCTGACAGCAGAACCATTAGCTTTCTGGAAAGCCGTAAGATGACAGCAGAACTTTAAGATGACAGCAGAACCTTTTGCTGTCTGGAGAACCTTTAGATGACAGCAGAACCTTAAGATGACAGTAGAACCTTAAGATGACAGTAGAACCTTAAGATGACAGCAGAACCTTAAGATGACAGCAGAACCTTTAGCTGTCTGGAGAACCTTAAGATGATAGTAGAACCTTTTGCTGTCTGGAGAACCTTAAGATGACAGCAGAACCTTAAGATGACAGAAGAACCTTAAAACGACAGTAGAACCTTAAGATGACAGCAGAGCCTTAAGATGACAGCAGAACCTTTAGCTGTCTGGAGAACCTTAAGATGACAGTAGAACCTTAAGAAGGCAGCAGAACCTTCAGCTGACAGCAGAACCTCAAGATGACAGCAGAACCTTTAGCTCTCTGGAGAATCTTAAAATGACAGCAGAACCTTAAGATGACTTTAGAACCTTAAGATGACATAAGAACCTTTAGCTCTCTGGAGAATCTTAAAATGACAGCAGAACCTTAAGATGACTTTAGAACCTTAAGATGACATCAGAACCTTTATCTGTTTGGAGAACCTTAAGATGACAGCAGAACCTTAAGATTGCAGCAGAACCTTTAAATCTCTGGAGAACCTTAAGATGACAGCAGAACCTTAAGATGACAGCAGAACCTGTAGCTGTCTGGAGAACCTTAAGTTGACGTTAGAACCTTAAGATGACAGCAGAACATTAAGATGAAAGCAGAACCTTTAGCTGTCCGGAGAACCTTAAGATGACAGCAGAACCTTTAGCTGTCTGGAGAACCTCAAGATGACAGCAGAACCTTAAGTTGACACCAGAACCTTATGATGACAGCAGAACCTTTAACTGTCTGGAGAACCTTAAGATGACAGTATAACCTTCAGCTGACAGCAGAACCTTTAACTGTCTGGAGAACCTTAAGATGACAGCAGAACCTTTAGATGACAGCAGAACCTTAAGATGACAGCATAATCTTTAGCTGTCTGGAGAACCTTAAGATGACAGTAGAAGCTTAGGCTGACAGCAGAACCTTAAGATGACAGCAGAACCTTAAGATGACAGCATAACCTTTAACTGTCTGGAGAACCTTAAGATTACAGCAGAACCTTGAGATGACAGCAGAACCTTCAGATTACAGCACAGCCTTTAGCTGTCTGGAGAACCTCTAGTTAACAGCAGAACCTTAAGATGAAAACAGAACCTTTAGCTGTCTGGAGACTCTTAAGATGACAGCAGAACCTTAAGATGACAGCAGAACCTTCAGCTGACAGCAGAACCTTTAGCTGTCTGGAGAGCCCTAAGATGACAGCAGAACCATAAGATGACAGCAGAACCTTTTGCTGTCTGGAGAACCTTAAGATGAAAGCAGAACCTTTAGCTGTCTGGAGAACCTTATGATGATAGTAGAACCTTAAGACGACGGCAGAAACTTAAGCTGTCTGGAGAACCTTAAGATTACAGCAGAACCTTAAGATGACAGCAGAACCTTAAGATGACAGCAGAACCTTTAGCTGTCTGGAGAACCTTAAGATGACAGCAGAACCTTTAGCTGTCTGGAGAACCTTAAGATGACAGCAGAACCTTTAGCTGTCTGGAGAACCTTAAGATGACAGCAGAACCTTAAGATGACAGCAGAACCTTAAGATGACAGCAGAACCTTAAGATGACAGCGACCTAGATGACAGCAGACCTTTGCGTCTGAGAACCTTAAGATGATAGGAACCTTTTGCTGTCTGTAGAACCTTAAGATGACAGCAGAACTTTAAGATGACAGTAGAACCTTAAAACGACAGTAGAACCTTAAGATGACAGCAGAGCCTTAAGATGACAGCAGAACCTTTAGCTGTCTGGAGAACCTTAAGATTACTTTAGAACCTTCAGCTGACAGAAGAACCTTTTATCTGTTTGGAGAACCTTAAGATAACAGCAGAACCTTAAGATTACAGCAGAACCTTTAGCTGTCCTGAGAACCTTAAGATGACAGCAGAACCTTAAGATGACAGCAGGACCTTTAGCTGTCCGGAGAACCTTAAGATGACAGTAGAACCTTAAGATGACAGCAGAACCTTAAGATGACAGCAGAACCTTTAGCTGTCTGGAGAACCTTAAGATGATAGTAGAACCTTTTGCTGTCTGGAGAACCTTAAGATGACAGCAGAACTTTAAGATGACAGTAGAACCTTAAAACGACAGTAGAACCTTAAGATGACAGCAGAGCCTTAAGATGACAGCAGAACCTTTAGCTGTCTGGAGAACCTTAAGATTACTTTAGAACCTTCAGCTGACAGAAGAACCTTTTATCTGTTTGGAGAACCTTAAGATAACAGCAGAACCTTAAGATTACAGCAGAACCTTTAGCTGTCCTGAGAACCTTAAGATGACAGCAGAACCTTAAGATGACAGCAGAACCTTCAGCTGACAGCAGAACCATTAGCTGTCTGGAGAACTTTTAGCTGTCCTGAGAACCTTAAGATGACTTTAGAACCTTCAGCTGACAGCAGAACCTTAAGATGAAAGTAGAACCTTAAGATGACAGCAGAACCCTAAGATGACAGCAGAACCTGTAGCTGTCTGGAGAACCTTAAGATAACGTTAGAACCTTAAGATGACAGCAGAACCTTATGATGACAGCAGAACCTTAAGATGACAGCAGAACCTTAGGATGACAGCAGAACATTTAGCTGTCTGGAGAACCTTTAGCTGACAGCAGAACCTTAAGATGACAGCAGAACCTTTAGCTGAAAGCAGAACCTTAAGATGACAGCAGAACCTTTAGCTGTCAGGAGAACCAGTTTTTATCAGTCATCTTGAGTCTCTGTCTTCGACCAAAAAATCAGGTTAGAAATCTAGGGGTAATCATGGACTCGGACCTGAACTTAAACAGCCACATCAAAGCATAACATCAACAGCTTTTTACCATCTGAAAAACATTGCTAAGATCAGAGGAATAGTGTGGAAACCAGACTTAGAGAGACTTATCCATGCATTTGTCTCCAGCAGGTTAGACTACTGTAACGACCTGCTCACTGGCCTCTCTAAACCAGCTGTTAGACAGCTGCAGTACATCCAGAACGCTGCTGCTGGAGTCCTGACAAGAACCAGGAAATACGACCATATTAGTCCAGTGCTCCGGTCTCTGCACTGGCTTCCTGTCGCTCAGAGAATAGAATTTAAAACAGCTCTGCTTGTGTACAAGTCTTTTCATGGTTTGGCACCAAAGTACATCTCTGACATGTTAGACACATAGGAACCATCTCGGGCCCTGAGAACTTCAGGGAGGGGTCTCCTGGTGGTTCCCAGAGTCAACAATAAACACGGTGAGGCTGCATTTCAGTTTCAGACAGCTAAAATCTGGAACAGTCTTCATGAGGATGTGAGACGAGCCTCAACTCTTTTTTTTTTTTTTTTTTTTTTTTTTTAACGTGTCCTGTCTAGCAGTATGCTACTCAGAATTGGTGTCTGAGTACCAAGTACAAGCCCAACAGTTTTACTTTCCCAAGCAGAGTATTACAGCTTCGCTGTAGTACGCCACTTGATGTATATGTATGAAAAATCTTTATTAGTGATTACTGTGGGTTCAATTTCCTGACGTCATGGACATTAAACTGAGACAAGAAGGGAGAAAGGAAGAAGGTGAAGAAAAGAAACCGGACCAACAGAGGGGCGAACCGATGACACAAGACAGGGAGGCAAATAAAGAACACAAGAAAACATCCCAGTCCTCCACCTCTGCCGGACGGCAGAGAAACAGTAATACAAAAACAACAAAGTGTACAGAACCAAACCAATAGTTCGGATCTGGTAGAATAAACAAAGAATTACACATTCACTACACACAAGCATTGATTAATGAACATAATACAAATGTTTCTGGTAAGCTCCTGTGAACAACTAACTAATGATGATAACCTCAGCCTAAGATTTGTCCGTCCTCACCTATGTCCCCACACCTATGTGTGTGCGAGCATGCAGGTCGGAATAAGGTTTCCCCATGCAAGTGATTGATAGCTGGTGTAAGGAACCGTCAATCCGTCCTACAGGAATCGGCACAGACATGGAGGAGGCAAGAGATGTATGCATCCAGCGTCCCACAGAGTACAGAGTCCACAGGCGGATCAGCGCAGGGTCGATCACCCGCCAAGAGGGGAACAGATGGAAGCCCCAGGGGAGCACCCACCAGCCGCGATGCTGGGGCCCGAGAGATCGCAGTGACGAGCCCACGGGCTCCGCCGGTAACCGGCTACGCCAGGGCGGGCCCGGACCAGGAACCGGAGGCCACGGGGACCAGGGGCACCCCACCCCCCAGCGGGGCCCCAACCAGTGACCAGCCGACAAGGGTCCCCCGCCGCCGCCGCAGGCAAGGAGGACCCGCAGCCAACCGACGGACAACACACGCCGCCGCCACCCCGGACCAGTACCCACCGCCAACAACCCGGCCCGCCCCCACACATCCACACGCCAGGGAGCCACAGCGGATGTACGCCCTCCCCAGGCCGCGCCCAGCCGGCACCTGGACATCCAGATCTTCCAGCTCCAGGGTCCAGATCCCGCCCCACGTGGGGCGCCAAGATCAGGGGCCCAGCCAATGCCGGACAGCCCCACCAGGCGAACAGACCAGCCAGCTGAAGTCCTGGAACCGGCAGGAGGATTGGGCGCCAGGCACGGTCCCCACCCATCCACCGGACGGCACCAACCTATTCTACAATCCCGGCACCCCCATAAGAGGTGCCCCAGTCAATCCAAGGAGGACATCGGCCCGAAACAGCGGCCGCCCGACACACCGGACCACCCAGGACCCGCCCGACATGCACCAGGACCGAGCCGGGCCGCAACCGGGACCCCCAGCCCCAGGCATCGAGAGTCATCATCAACCAGCGGGCAGGAGCAACCATCACCGACGGGGAGTGACGGGGAGGGAAGAAGATGCATCAGGCCAGAGAGCAGCCAAACACCCAACCTGACAGGTCGAGCCTCAACTCTAACAATGTTTAAATCCAGGCTGAAAACAATTATTTTTACCCGTGCATATGACAATCTGCACTCTTGCTTTTTATTGTAATTCATTATTTTTTAAGTTGATGTTTTTTGTTTGTTTATCTGTTTTATTAATTTATGCAGCTGTGAAGCACTTTGAATTGCCCTGTGTATGAATTGTGCTCTACAAATAAACTTGCCTTTTGCTGCCTGTAGAACCTTTAGCTTTCTGGAGAACGTTCTGATTGGAGAACCCTCATCTGAAGCTCTCATTAGAAATATTTTATAATTTATGTTACGGATGATCTGAATCTCAGCCTCACAGACAATCATTCTTGTTATTAATAAATGATTCTCATATTCTGGAAGTGGAACAGTGATTTTTCCATTATTTTAAATCTTGTCGGTTTACACAGATACATCAGATTTATCTTCACGGTTTTATGTCTTAATTTACTTATTGTTGTGTGAACGGGGGTTATTGAAGGTTTTGGATTTAACAGGCTGTATCGTCACGGCAACCATTGGTGCCTTTATGGTCAAATAATTCCTCCCGAGTCCGTTTTTTTCTCACCTTTGACCTCTGGGATAGAATAAACGATTAGCTTCTTTCTGTTTGTGTCCACTAGGTGTCGATGAGGAGCCGCACTAGCCTGATCTGGACCAGCAGCTGATACTGACACCAACTTCCTGTTATTTTTTCCCCGCCATAATTGTTCCTGACCTTGACAGAACATCAGAGTATCGACATTAGAGATGGAAATGAGTTCCTGTGATTGGCTGGTTAATAGAGAGGGAAGCTCATTCATTGGCTTACCTGGATAATGTCAGATTGAAGGATTTCAGCGTTTAGCCTGAGGATGCCTTTAATTCTGACACCAACTCGTTAACTATAAACTCCACTCGGCTGATTGTTGCTGCAGTTTCAAGTGAACGAATCAAACGCTACTTTTAAACACCATTACAGCATTTAATCTGACATTACCAACAACACAAAGTTTATACAGTAAATGCAGCAGCTTTCAGTAAACCAATCATTAATTTAATAACCGCTCACATGATTAGGCACAGGAAACAGAGTTCAGCAGGGAGGAGGGAGAGGAACGGTTTCATCCTGAGTTTCTTTCTAGACGTCTACACCTACGGTCTACAGTAAGGTTACTATTAGGGATGTCCGATATTATCGGCCTGAAGTCATTATCGGCCGATTTTGGCATTAAAATGTAATATATTTGAGGTTTTGTTTTTGAGATATTATTTGTTTGAGACAACTTTCAATATATGCTTAAATGTTTGCTGGTGTTTTATTTTTTACTCGTGTTTCAGTTGTTTCCACTTTACCTCACTGCTATAACGGTTTAATGTTGGTTACATTTTCTAAAAGTAGAGATTAGTCCTGAGTTGTGGGCCTTTGTCACTATTCTCTGTGTGAGAAAATGTTTCAGCTACTTTTGAAGAAAAAATAAAATGGCACCTTTTTCAATTGCCTAACTAAAACTCTAGTACTTATTACATTTTCTAAATTTTTAAAGCTCAAGTATGCATGATACAAGATATTTCATTGTAGTTACCTAAAAGGGTTTAGTTTTTTGTTTTTTATGAGGGAGGGTCCCCACATATCGGTATCGGTTAATATCGGTATCGGAAATTATGAGTTAGGCTATATCGGTATATCGCATATCAGTAAAAAAGCCAATGTCGAACATCCCTAGTTACTATGGTTACTATCGGGTTTTCTCAGGACCAGCCAGAACTGGTCGGGTTAGTTTATTGACTAATGGATTCAGCCGAGCCCAAACGTGCAAAAATATCATACAGTTTATCAGAACAAATGTGATGTAAACAATGTCGATTAACAAAGTGCAAAACCAACGATGGTCACATAATTAAGGTTTTATCAAAACACAGAATATTACAGCCATATTGCCAGTGCCGGCCCAAAGCAGAAGCAAACTTAGCGGTTTCTCAGGCTCCCCCCCCCCAAACCCATCCGGGGCCCCTTATAAATGCTCCAATTGAACAGAGAGTAGAGGTAATAAAGATATGAAAATGTGAATATTATTCGATTTGATTTAGTTTTGCTTCATTGTAGATTATTTAAAAATGTTTAATCGTTTATATTTTGGTGTAATAAATAGGCAGGTTTCTTTGTAACTAATTATTTTTTAAATTAAAATTCTATTTTTTTAATGTTAAAAATGTTGGCAACAATATTCAAATCAAATAGATTTAAAGGACTAAAAATGTTTATACCGTACCATTTTTATTTAAATTTAATTAAATTGAAATAAAGTTTAAAATGTCTTTTTAACATAAATTTATTTGATTGATAACCATTGTCACGATCTGATGCTTTAGTTTAACCTTTCTATTTTGTTTGAGCTTCAGATTGTCTCAGATAATATTAATAATTAGCTCTGATTGATTCTCAGGATCAGCCAAATAAAATAGCAGATTAGTAATGGTCTTAACAGGAAGGGGGCGCTCCTTAGTCAAAATCTGCTTAAGGCCCCATTAGACTTTGGGCCGGCCCTACATATCACTTTAATAATATAGTAATATTTAAGGACAATATGAATGCAATAACACTTTCATACTTCTGTAACACTGTAGTAGTTTTACCGTAATATCACAAATATATACTGTTATAACACTATAATATACAATATATAAGTCTTAAAACAAAATAAAGAAAAAAAGCAGAATAATAAAAATCAAGTCATGGGTCACATGGTTACACTGTAATACAGAAGATTACTGTAGTAACACTGTAGTACAGGCGTAGTAGTTCTGTACTAATATTGCATTGGACAGTGTGTGACTTTATGTGATGAAGGATTATTAGTACCAGAATATTCATCTCTGGGAAACCTGAGACGGGATCTGAACCAGAACCTCGGGTCGGCTCAGCTGGCACTCTGTCTGCATCTGTGGGGAGGTTCTGGTTCAGTTTCATCCAAACGGTTAAGCCAAACGCCGAAGCTTTATTTAGCCTTGGATCCACAGACGGAAGGTCACCGAGAACTGGTTCCTGAGGTTCAGAGTCAGGGTTCAATGACGATGAACAGGAACCAGACAGAACCTCTGGGTTCACCACGGCCCACCTGGTTCACATGAGGTCCTCAGCGACGGAACGGCGACAGGAAACAGTGAAGAGCTGGATTTTATCAGCAGGAAACAGAGCCGGTGAGGAGGGAGGAGGAGAAGACCTGATGCAGGAGAACGTTCTAGATGTTCTGGGTTAGTTCTGTAAGTAGGTTTTATCCTTCAGACTGTCAGAACCTGCCAGAACCTTTAGATGTTTGTACTTTGATGCAGCAGAACAGAACTAAGGTTAGTCTTTATGATCCAACACAGAGAACCAGACTCTACACGCTCAGCAGCACACCCTGCTGGCAGGCAGGAGAAGAAAGCTGGTAATAAATACATGTTGATTAATAACAAAATTAAAAGCAGCTGATTCGTAGAGTTCTATGATTGGTCAGCCTATGTAAATGAGTCTGGAACGACACCTCTCTGTCTGATTGGCCTCATAAATGTGAGTCCTGCACCGTGATTGGTCCAATCCAGGTGATGGATTTGGGCGTTCCATCAGAGGATGTGATTGGACGAAGCAGCTTGTCAGAGGTTGGAGGACTGCTTGATGCTGTGGAAGGATACTCTGCTGGGCGACGTGGGCAGCGACGTTGCGCGGACCGTCCTGCTGCGGATGGAGTGGCGGTCGTGCCAACGGATCCAGCGCTTCTTCACCGTGGAGCGCACCTGCACGCAGACGGACAAGTGGACAGGTGAGTCACACAAACAGACTCAGAACCGGGTAATGGCCGACTGCTAATTCTGAATTACCTCACTGTTGAGGAAACAGTAGAAGACGGAGACGAAGAACCCCTGCAGAGACAGAAGGAGGGATGACATCAGCTCCAGATCAACAGACTGGTGCTCAAACAGCTTGACCCACAGAACCCAATCCAGTTCTGATAGGAGACCAGGTCGCTTGTCTCTGACCAAACTAGACTCGGTCTGTGAGAACGTCCTATTGTGGAAGGTTTGTGAAAAACACTATCCTCAGGTCTGACCCTGACCCTGCTCCAGCCCTCCACTGATCACATCCCCTCCTAAACTCTGACCCAGTCTGTTGCAATTCACATGGAGAACTTTCAGATGTTGGAGCACCAATTCATCACAACCAGAACAAGGAAAACGGACAAAGGCAGGAGACGGGAGTGGCTGTGTCTCGTGGAGGATGTTTGGCTGTGGCATCAGATTTCAGAGTGTTCGAGGAAACTAAGCCAACCTGGAAAGACTCCAGGATGGAGTTAAAGTAGATGAAGACGATCTGAGCCACTTCGTCTTCTCCTCCTGGATTCACAAAGAACAGCATGTAGGTGATTCCCAAGAGAGGCAGCAGCACCAGTGTGGCCTTCACCGCCTTCCTGCAGGGCAGAGGAGGAAACAACATGTTTCACTGGAAATATTGAACTGGACTCATTGAGAATATTCAACTGGAATCACTGGGATTATTCAACTGAAAGTTCTGGTTTCACTGGAAATAATAAACAGGACACACTAATGATTAATCTGGAATCACTGGACATATTCAACTGAATCAGCTGGAAATGTTCTTCTGTTTTCATTGGAAATATTAATTGGGATTCACTGGAAATATTTAACTGAATCAACTGCTAAAGATAATCTGGTTTCACTAGAGATTTCAAACTGGACTCACTGGAAATATTCAACTAGACTCATTATTCAACTGGAATCCCTGGGGATATTCAAATGAATTGACCGCTAAAGTTTTGGTTTCACTGGAAATAAATTTGACACACTGTAAATATTCAACAGGAATCAATGGGAATATTCAACTGGACTCACTGGAAACGATATACTGCATAAACAGGAAATATTCAACTAGATTCAGTGGAAATATATGAGACTAGACTCACTGTATATATTCAACTTGTCTCACTGGAAATATTGAACTGGACTCACTGATCATATTCAACAAGAATCACTGGGAATATTCAACTGGACTCACTGTATATATTCAATTGGGCTCATTGGAATCATTGACTGAATTGGCAGCTAAAGATAATCTGGTTTCACTAGAGATTTTAAACTGGACTCACTGGAAATATTCAACTAGACTCATTATTCAACTGGAATCCCTGGGGATATTCAAATGAATTGACCACTAAAGTTCTGGTTTCACTGGAAATACTAAACTGGACTCACTGGAAATATTTAACTAGATACATTGGAAAAATTAGACTAGACTCACTGTATGTATTCCACTGATCTCACTGGAAATATTGAACTGGATTCATTGAGAATATTCAACAGTAATAACTGGTTATATTCTACTGAACTGACTGCTAATATAATTTTCTCACTGGAAATATTCAACTGGATTCACTGGAAATATTAGACGAGACTCACTGTATATATTCAACTCGTCTCACTTGAAATATTGAGCTGGACTCAATGAGAATATTCAACTGTAATCACTTGAAATGTCTGCAAATGTTCCTGTGGTTTCACTGGAAATATTCAACTGGACTCACTGGAAATATTAAACTGCCTTGACAGGAACTATCCAATTAAACTCCGAATATATTCAATTGGGTTCACTTCATATATTGAATAGGACTAACTGGAAATATTAAACTGAATTGTTATTTGACGTTCTTCTGGTTTCACTGGAAATAATTAAATAGATTTACATGAAATGTTCAATGGGTCACTGGAAACATTCAGATGGATTAAATCAAAGTTTTCTACCTGTTTCTGCAGTAGAGCTGTGCATTTAGCCCTTCTATGCTCACTGGAGCCATTGATAAATGTCACCTGCAAAAGTGTATTAGAAGTACCTGTACTGGATGGTCTCTGAGGTGGTCGACGCCCTCAGTTTGGTCATCAGAATCCGAACGATGTTAAACAGGAAGACAAAGTTAATCTGAGGAGAAACAAGGATATTTGGAGTCAATGGATGTTCTGCTGTTATTATGAGTCTGATTTTATCCTCCTTTAGTTTTTGTTGAGCTTGGCCTGGAGGCCAGAGGCAAGGTCCAGGTTCAGAAACTGCCTGGAGGAGTTAAACTTGTGCCATTAAAGGAAGACTGTCTGCTTTTAAGATGGACTGGCTGTATTAGCGGTGGTCCTGTCCTTTGGGTTTGCTGATATAAGCTAAAGTGAAGGCCAGTCGGGTTTGAGTTGGACTGGCTTTGTTCTTACCAGCAGGACCAGGATCATTGGACCTTGGTAGATGTAGTCCGTGTAAACACCTGCCTTCTTCCCAAACCAGCACCTGGAAATGACAGGAACCAATCAGATAAGGAAGGTGTGGTCCTTTAAAAAGGTGACATCAAATCCAAAACTCCTCTAAGTGTGACTCAAACATGTTTAATGACATTGGTAGCATATAGGACACAAGCTGCTGCTATGCGACTGCAGACAGGTACAGGTGTGCACTTTCTGTGTGACTCACTTCTCGTCGTCATAGTACAGCTTCCCAAAAGCCCACGCCACGATGATGGGGAATGGAATACCTGGAAGCAGAAAAAAAGGTGGACAGGTGAGCTGAGGAGGCAGACTGGTGGACATATAGGAGTCTGACAGGTGTAGAGACAGGAGGACAGACTGACAAGTAGACAGAGGGGTGGACAGGTAAGATGAAGAGGTGTGAGGACATACAAGAGAGAGTTAAACCGACCCCAGCCAATGCAGATAAACATCCACTTTCTGAGTTTATCGGTGGAGTAGGTGAGGACCACGGCGGTGTGCAGGTAACATCCTTCACCAAACATCCAGAAGAAGTTGGTCACATGGAAGTAGTTATAGGCTGCAGTCACCAACCTGCACCACACCTGAGGAGGAGGAGGATGAGTGGTTAGCTCTCTGTGAGTTTTAGCTTCTCCCCTAGCTTAACTAAACATGATGTAATACGTTAAAGAGACAGTTTGCTCCGCTCGAAGCCAACATGAGCGACGTCTTCATGATTTTGCCAGTAACCGACCTCAAACTGAGCATGCTTGGTTTGGATAACCACACAGGTATCCTTAGAGGTCTAATGAACCCAACGCTGGCTCATCTGTCTCTGCCTGAACGACTCAGAAGTCAGAGACAGTCCGGCAGAACCCTGCAAGGCCTCCAAGAAGCCTGGAGCAGATTCTGACTCAGGGAAGCCCCCTCTCTGTTAGGACGACCACCCACAATAACAGTGTTTCATAAAGATTTGGTCTAATCTGGGAAAGTAGGGTTGATTTAGCTGATCCTAAAAATAGAGGTAATTGTTAATATTATCTGAATCTTAAACAAAATAGAAAGGTTAACGTAAAGCAACAGATTGTAACAATGGTAACACAACATTCAAACAAGAAATATTAAAAATTCCTTTTAAATTCAAATTGAATTTATATAATAAATATATATATATTATTGAATATATTTGATCCCTGTGGGGACATTATATGCATTTTATTCCGTTAAATAATAATATAGTAATACATTTTTTCTGTAATGCACTTAACATCAAAGATCTTAAAGTGCTACAGGTTAAAAACAAAAAAAGATGAGCAAATTCAAAGAAAAGGCAAAAATGAAGAAAAGATAAAAATAAAAAAACATCTAGAGGGGACCAAAAGCTTTGCTAAAAAGCAAAACGGTCAGTGGAGTGTGGTGCCTTCTAGGTGTCAGGGAGGACAAACCACAGACGTGGGGCAGCGTCACAGAAGGCCCTGTTTCCCATAGTCCTCAGTCTGGTTCTATATGTATTTCATTTAAATATTTTGCAATATTTTCAAAATAAAAACATAATTTATTTTTCTTAGCTACAAAGAAACCTACCTAGTTACTACACAGAAATTTAAACAACTGAAATCTTTTAAATAATGTACACTGAAACCAAACTAAATCAAATGGAGTAATATTCACATTTTCATAAATTCTAACATCTGTAGTCTCTGTTCAATTTGAGCATTTATGGTGGTGCCTGGATGGGTTTGAGGGCTTCTGATTGCATAAATAGTCCTGCTGAATCGTCCTCAGGTCGGACAGATGATCAGGACGTTTCTCCGTTAAAGAAATGTGCTGCTAAGTGGCACAAACAGCTGTGAAGTGCTTGAATTGTTTCAGACAGTGAGGATGAACATCACATTTTCTAGAAAGCTTCCGAGAGTCTTTCTGTGGGGTTCTCACCTGGTTGCTCTCGGTAACCGAGGAGTTCATGGTTAACTGGACGATGAACCAGGTGGCGTTCCTCAGGATGAAGGCAGAGATCAGATTCCAGTGGATGATGTTCCTCAGACAGCGGATGTTCCTGGAACGAACACAGCAAGGTTTCTAGTCAGCTGTCTGAAGGTCCCACGCTGCATTTCAGTCAGGTTGAGCTCTGGACTTTGACTAGGCCACTGCAACATTTCCCATCATTTCTTATGAAACTGTTCTGTTGTAGATCCACTGCTGTGTTTGAGGTCATTGTTCTGTTAAAGGCCCAGTTTGGATCAAGCTCTAGAATACTTTAGTTTAGCTGATTGTCCATAAAGGGTTGCAATACAAGCCCACAGCATCACTCCTCCAACACCATGCTGCTGGACTTGGTTGAAATGTAAAAAAAAAAAGTATCATCATGACTAAGGATGCACCAAAACCGATACTGGTATCGAATGTACA
This sequence comes from Apricaphanius iberus, assembly GCA_028564705.1. Lineage (NCBI taxonomy): Eukaryota > Metazoa > Chordata > Actinopteri > Cyprinodontiformes > Aphaniidae > Apricaphanius > Apricaphanius iberus. The sequence continues at coordinate 1,962,010 of JAPXFQ010002877.1, forward strand.
TGTATCGGTAAAAGTCAACCGATACAATGAACCGATACTTAAAATGTGGTAAATCTGCAATAAATTAACCAAAAAAATTTCATTTTTCACTTTAAATTTTAGTTTTATGGTGTTTTTGTATTTTAAATCTGTTAATTTGTTTGTATCAGGACTGAAAAGTCGGTTCGTTGCACCCATAATCATGACTCATGAGAACAGTCTTAGTCCAAAACCTGTCTGATTCTGTTAGACGGGGTTAACAGTGGACAGGCCCAGGTCACATGACCGTCAGCAAATCAGAAACATACACACGTTTCTTCTTTTGTTTGACAAAGGCTTCAAGCTGAATTTCCTGTCTGTTACCAAGCGACCAACACACTAACCTCAAGGTAGAAAAGCAGACAGGTGAGCAGAAGGACAGGTGAGTTACCTGAGTCTCATGAAGAGCATGAAGGCGAGCAGCAGAGCTCCCAGAGAGATGCAGTGACCCAGGTAGTTGATAATCACCGCCACTTGGTAATGAACTTTACTCTTCCTCTAAAAAAAACCCCAAAAAACATAGAAACCATCGTCTTTATTCAAATACAACTTAATTTCAAAGCGCTTTTTATACAAGAAATGTGTCTCAAAGTGCTTTACAGATTAAAACAACGCCACTTTAAGGGGACTTTGACATCACAACAGCTTCCTGAGTCTCCTGAGTCTCCAGCGTCTCTGAGATCAAACACCTGGACTTCATCTGGTTCTGGTCCAGTTAGGAAACCGTATCAAACCGGGTCAAACTTTTGTCTCAGGTCACATGACACAGAGGATGACAGATAGACTCAGGTCCGATAACAGGGACTCAGCCACCAGCTGTTACAATCTCTGATTTATTCCTGTTTAATGGGTAGTTTGATGGACAGGTTAGGGTTGAACAATTACTTTGGTAGCTTTAATGAACCTGAATTAATTTATTCATGAAGTTCTGACTCTGAGAGGCTGTCAGAGCTCATTAGCAATGGTTGAATAAGAAGCTGACTGACAGAATGTGGCTGAAACTGATTTCTTCATTAAGCTATTTCCTAATTAGACCCCAGCACCAATTGTGGAGCGAAGCGCTATAGAAATCGTAGTGTTTACTCTTCTTTTGGACTTTGGAGGCCTAAACATGTTGCATATGCATTAGGCCTGCTGAAAAGTTCTGGATAAATGGGTCCACAGCGCCTCCTAGCAATTTTCAAAAGACCCTCAACGTCGTACTTTCTCCCAACACACAGGAAGTTGTTCATTTTGACCCAGTTTGTCGTTTCAAACCCTGGCATCTGAGCAAACTCCTCCGAGAGATTTAAACAACTTGGTCATTACGGTCGTAAGGTTGGAGGATCGAAAGTTGCCAAATTCTGGAGATTTTTGTAACAGAAAATGGGCGTAGCCAGATGTGAAACCTTTTCTTCGTGAGTTGGTGTGTAATTTTCCACCTCTCAGCGTTGCAATGTGTCTTCTGAACACAAATCCATGTTAAAGTTTACCACAGTACCTGATAGATCATTTCACATGATCAACCCTCTGCTTTTATTTAATATATATGACATTTTGGAGAAATTATAGAAGATGTTTTGACACGGTTATTTGCCAAAATGGACATTAGTTGGTTTAATAAAAATGAGAGCAAAGCTAACATGAACATGACTGATGCTAATGCATTACCAGTCTAAGAGAGGCAACCACAACCGTACTGCTTCCATTTGTTGTTTGCCAGCCGCCAATGAACATCAGAAAGAAGGAAACCGTGTTAATTTTAGACTAATACTGGCATTTCTAATAGTTCTGCTAAAAGTTTTTGAGTAGGAGATTATATTGGATTGTTAACGTCAGATTTATTGTGGACTAGCTATTTTATTTCTGCTATAAAGGTCTCCTTCACTTGTTTTTCCAAAGAATTTCCTGTGGTCTCTAGCCCATTTATCTGCCTTGAGACCTCTTTTTATGCAGAAAAAATGCTGTCTCAGTCCTGTTACGGGAAGTTACAGTTTTCCCAAGCAGTTGGTGCCGTGAAACCTCAAGATCGTCAGTCTGGCTCATTATTATTAATCACATTCGAACATTCCGTCTCTTACTGACTAACAGCAATGCGACTCTTTTGCTACCTTCAATCAAATAATTAACTTGTATTCCAAGACATATTCCAAGTTTCTTCCTCTGCTCTTCTTTCTTTGGTAAAAACTGAGCTTTGTCCAACAATAAATCAAGGCCGACTGTGTCCTGCCATGCTGTTGAGTTGCTAAAAGTTAGCTCTGTTGCTAACAGTTAGCATCAAATTTTAGCTTCTGCTAGCAGAGTAGTGCTCTGCCCTCTCCAGGATACAAATCAAACTTCCCATGGGAGATCGCCAGACAACGTAGGCAAGACCATGAATACTGATTTTAACTCTGTCGTAGAAGGTTTTTGTTGGCACCAGTGACCTTTATTGGAAAGTTGTGCGACAGGAAGAATGGGAGAGAGAGAGGGGGGAAGACATACATGTTCCAGTTCCTGGGAATCGAACCCCAGACAGCCGTGTTGAGGACTGTAGCCTCTGCGTATGGGGTGCCTGCTCTACCACTACGCCACATGACACCCCGGGTCTGGCTTTTTTTTGGTTGACTCGCTTGTTTTCTTCTCTATCTGTATTTTCTTCCTGTGGCTAATGCAGGGATTGGATGTTGGAGAAAATGTTCGTATGCTGCATGATTATTCAACTCAGAGTGACCAACTCTATTTAGATAAGAACCAGTTTTTAACTCCTTTCAGTGAAGGAGACTTTTAACTGGACCGTTGTGGACGTGAAAATAATTTTTCTCTGAGATGGCTATGTTATGACAATGAAATAAGGCTTCCAAGGGTGAGTTGAACATTATTATTCTGTCCGAGTGGTTTGACTGAAGCACGTTTTCTTTCCAATAATGAAAAAATATGCATATGTAAAGGGAAAGGATGTATAACAAATAGACTGATTTGACATGGAAGCCGATAATGTATGTACGTAACGGGACATTAAAAGGTATTTTAACCTTATAAAGGAAAAAAGGCTACAAATCAGTGGTTTTGCCAACAGGGCTATTTTTTGTTTTTGAACGGATGCAACTATACAGATATTGGTATCGGATATCGGCCCCGATACTGTCTACTGTATTCGTTTCGGTCAATGTTAACCAATATCATGAGTCGATACTATAAATGTAGAAAGTCTGCAACATTTTCACGGAAAATGTTAATTTTTTACTTGTAATGTTTGCTTTTGTGGGTCATTGTTGTTTTTTTTTTTATCAAATTGAAATTGAAATGACTTTTCCTGTAAAGTGCCTTGAGATGACATTTGTTATGAATTGGCAGTATATAAATAAACTGAACTGAAAATAGAACTTCCATCTCCGTTTTTGGGAACTTGACATTTTGTTTGCAATCGCCACCAAGGTGTTAGGACCGCCCAGTGTGGCCTTCAACTTTAATCGTCTTCATCAGAACTGAATAAAGTTCTGGAATAGTCACTGCAGTGGAGACAAAGTCACAGGAGACATGAGGACCGAAAATGTTGAAACTGACTGGAAGTTCTGGGTGCAGCATCTGTCCCTTTCACACAAACTGAAGCTGTTTCAATAAAATTAATTCTGCACAGAAACTTTGATTGAAGAAGAACTTTCATAACATGAGAGGCGACGTTCCTGAAGCTCAGGTGGAAATAAGATCAACTCATCAGTACAGATCAGGAGACGTTAACCACAGATCAGTGGGACGTCCCACAACCGTCAGAGACAAGGATGTCTCTGGGAGGTCTTTCTATCCTATTAACTAAAGAGCTGTGACTGGCTGACAGCCAGTTCTGCCGTCCAATCAGAGGACAGCAAGAAGAAGTAAGCAGATTGCCTCAGTGGGACAGAGAGACGACACATGGACCGAAAGACACACCAGGGTTGGACTTTGTGTCTCTTTGGGCACACATTAAGTCAGGGTCCAGAGGACGATTCGGAGTCCAAATCGGAACCCTGGAGGAGACATTCAGGCTGTCCCAATGTAAGAAAGGGGATATGTCTGACACACACACACAGCAGCACACACACACACACACACACACACACACAGGGACACCACGGTGTGAAGGTCCAGATGGTTTCCTCGTTCCTGCGGACGTTTGGATCTCAGCTGTGTTCTCACACTCGTCTCTGATTGGTTTAGACATTTTTTCCCCTCTGCAGGTTTCTGGCTCTGTGTGTGTGTGTGTGTGTGTGTGTGTTCCTGTTTAGACAAACTGAGGTCCATTATTCACCGTTTCGGGTTTTTCAAGTATAAAATGAGCAGGGCTGACATTACTTTAGAGTGAAAATGTACCTGTGTTTTAGTTAACTATCTATCTACCTACCTACCTACCTACCTACCTACCTACCTATCCATCCATCCATCCATCCATCCATCCATCCATCCATCCATCCATCGTCTCTGGTTTAGGCATAATGCAGTCACTAAAATGAATGGAAGTCAGTGAGGGTCCTCACTACTGCTAGCAAGACACAAATTTATTATTCTCAAAAGAGCAGATGTTCTTGAGCGTTCAGTGACTTAAAGGAAAAGAACCAGTTTTGTTCTCCAAAGGCCTGCTCTGACCCAGGTTCTGGTCAGGGTGGATTTGAACCCCATCCAAGATCTCCACCTGACCTGCAAGTGTCAAGCGGCCCGGATCACTGATCCCCACAGGGATCAAAGAACTGGTTCTGGTCCGGACCCATCCAGTCTGTTCCACAGGCTCAAGTCCAAACAGTGACGGGCTCCGTGTTTAGCCGACAAGCTCAGCGAAGAAATACCATTCAGCTGCTTGTCAGAGTCAAAACCAGCTAGTAACCGTGGTAACCAGAGACGAAAATGTGCCTCAGCGTCATCAATGGTCTGCTGTAATTTCATTATTACAGATTCGCCACCGAACAGAACAGCCGAGTCGGATCAGTCAATGTCTAACAAAGTGACCCCGTTCACACTGCGCACACTAAAAAACGTTCACAAAGTGACCTGTTTGAAGAATATACATTTTTAAGGCTAAAGCATGAAAATCCGCCGCTTGCTGAGAAAAAAAATTGGGGCTTCATCTGATGCCAGATGTTTTAAACAATGGAAATCGAGAGAGGGGCTTAGCTTTTTTTGCTAAATAAAAACTATACAACGTCGACGCTGGGGGTAGTGACGTCACTACAGTGAGACGCTCCGATTGGTTGACATTCAGGGGACGGAGCAGAAAGCTCAGCTAGCTCAAACTACTGCGTTGCGGGCTTCTGTCACTTTAAATTGAAATTGCCAAGCTCAAAGCACACAAAGCACTGCGTAGACTCTTGCGGCCCTCTGATGGCCTCAACTTTCGGCTTAACATCTAATCGCGTCGTTTTGGCCGTTGATGTTTTGGGCACTGCGAATGGGGCATTGAGGTTGCAGCAGACTGGAAAGTTTCACGATGCGGACAAAGTGTGCAAGCAGGATTGTTTTAATTTTAAACCATCAACTTTCGTCTGTTTAAGCGATTTGACGCCAAGACGTGCTGACTGGTGTGAACGTGGCACTAGTTCTTCTCTGCAGCCGCTTCATCCACAACACCCAAAGGAACAAGTTTGTAATTCTTTAAATAGAGGATTATAGCGGTAGCCTTCCTCACCTCATGCTTCTCAGTCCTCCCTGAAGTCTAACAAAATAAGAGAAGCTAGAGGGCAGAAGCCACCTGCTGGTCACCACTAGAGCATCACAACCCTAGAAACAGCTCCTCGCTGGAATCATGAACCAGAACTCTCCAGATCTTATGGTTGATCCAGTCCTCGGTGGACGTACTTCAAGGTTCAGGTTTCCGGGTCCAAATCAGAGCCACCTTCTTTGTCTGGACTCAGAGCTTCAGCTGTTGTCAGGATCTCAGTTAATCTCAGATGTTTATTGGTTCTGGCAAAGCTCTTTAGGTTGGAAACTGAACCAGTTTGGACCAGTTCAAAATTCAGTTCATGAAAAGTTCAGTGAGTTTAGAGTTTAATTTCAGCTCAGAATCAAATAAACCTGTAGAAATACATTTAATATAATTTTCTGTGGTGACTGTTCAGAGTGTGATTGAACAGTGAGGTTATTGGTCAGTTTGGTGACTGGTTTGTGTGGTAATTTGTCAGCTTAGTGATTGGTCAATTTGGTAATTGCTAGTTTCATGACTGGTTAGGTTGGTAAATGGTCAGTATGATTATTGGATAGTGTAGCAATTAGTCAGTTTGATGATTGGTCATTTTAGAGATCCATTTAAAGAGTGTGGTAATTGGTCAGTTTTGTGATTGGTTAGTTTGGTAATTTGTCAGTGTTTTTATTGGCTAGTTTAAAGATTGTTCAGTTTGGTGACTGGTCAGCATCTGATTGGTCAGTGTAATTGGTTGTTTGTATTGTTGAGCCTCACCAGGACGATGATCTCGGTGCACTGACTGTAGTTCCCTCGAGGAGCCCAGGTTCCGTTGGATTGGCATTCTCTGTAGACCCGGTCTGGACAAAAACAGAACAGAACCCATTCTAGTCTTGTTCTATCAAATCTGGTTGTGGTACTAGCTCTCACCACTAGGTGGAGGTAATGGGTTTAATGTTTACTGCTTGGTCTGGAAGCGGCATGTTCACAGAACCTTTTCCTTGGAAGTTAATTTGGGATCAAGAACAAACTAAGAGTTTAGACCAAAAGCAGATGTTCTAAATTAGTTCCACAGATGCAGGTTAATCAGGTGAGGAAACAACAAAATAAAGAGTTAAATACATGTCATTCTAGAACAGGTGAGCCTGCTCTTGTCGTCTTCAGGACTCTGTTCTAGTATTTTTATTCCAAGTCTCTTATTTGTTCTATCCCCCGAGGATATATTTGTTCTACGTTTGGATCTTAGGGTAATATGTTATTGGTATAAGATTGAGTCCCGCATTGTTGTTTGCTGTCAGCCAGCAAGTGTTTGTGAATCCTGGGTTCTGATGTTGGTTCTAGCTATTTCTCTTGCATCTTTCTTGTGTTGTTTTGCTGTGTTCTCTGTCTCTGCTATTTTTTTAGGTTTTGGCTTCTCTGTTGAGTTTTCTGTCATTTTTTTCCGCTTTGCGGGTTCTGGTCTGGGTTCTGGTCTGGGTTCGGGTCTGGGTTTTTTGTTTTCCCCTGGGTTCTGTGTCCGACGTTTGTGAAGTTTTGTTTTCTGCGTTCTCACACATGAGTTCCTCACACTAACAGAAACACAGTTTAGTGTTAAAACTCCCACACTCTACACTGACGAATCAACACACAGCCGTGTGTGTGCAACTTCTGTAACCACGGCAACATCAGAACTGTATCTGACTGGTTCCGACCCAGTAAGCGGGGGTGGGGGGTGGGTATTTTGCTTCAATAAGTGATCGGCTGCCTGAATCAATAACCTGAATGACAGCGGAGGCAACAACCAGTCAGAGACCAGGGAGTTGATGACATCAAATCAGAGAGTTCGAAGGGAGAAGATGAGGATGAGGGTGAAGATGATGAAGATGGACTGAGAGAAGAACTCCAGCTGGGTCCGTGCACAGACACGTGCATGCACAAACACACGGATGAGTCATTCTTTAAACTGAGATCAAGAAATAAACCTCTAATTAGATGGGATATTCATGTCCACCCACTCTTTAACTCACAGATGAACACACACTCACACATATTGACACACACACACTGTTAACACACTGAACCACGGTGAACCTCCCTGCTGTGATGATCCCTGAGGAGCCGGCTGGCAGGAAACAAGGAACTGGATCCTCCTCTGTCTAAGATCTGCAGAGAAGCTTCTGACCGATGAAGACTCTTCCTCGCTGTGTTTCAGTCAGGATGAAGAGTTTTAGAAGGACCTCCTGCTGCAGGAATATCAATCTGTACCTCAAAACCAAAGTGAAAGATGAGGAAAGTTGGAACTAATTTCTAGCTACAACAGTGAGACTTCAGATCAGGAAGAACAGGGCTTGCATCCTGGTCTTTAAAAGCTGGGACCACAAGAATTATTTCTGTGCCCAAGGAGTGTCCTTCACTAATGCTCATTTAATCCATCAACGTAATCCAACGTGTTTATCTGCAGTTAGTCAGACTCATACCTAGTTCCTGGCCATAGTGTGTGTGCCAAGGTACTATAAGGAGGCAGCGGTCCCCGGTTCAGGATCCCACAGCTGATCCGTAAAGATGGTGCGTTCCAGAGTCCCCCAGTTGAATGTAAAACAACTTGGATCAAGAAAAGCCTGTGCGAGTTCAAGATGAAAGTGCTAAAGGTGGCTTTCCTTCTGTTCCTGCTAACGAGGAGCTCTGGCAAGAGGAAAAGGTTTCGAGATGACCTGAAAACAGTGGACAGATGTCTGCAGTGTAATGGATGGTGTTTGCAGTGACATTGTCATGGTTTTCAGGAATGTGCTTAACATCTGTAGTGGACAGTATGTCCAAAGGCACAGTCGGTGTCGGTGCAATGAGACGGTGGGCGTCTATAGTAATTGGGAGAGTGTCTCCAGTGAGGAGAAATGCGTTTGCAGTGAACAAGGTCACGTTCTTCAGCAATGTGCTCAAAGGGACAGTCGGTGTCTGAAGGGATCGGGTCGATGTCTGGCAATGACAAGGTCGGGGTGCCCAAGGGCTCCAACCTAGGGCTCTAACCTATTTAGCCTTTATGCTACCACTAAGCCAGATCATAACCACCAATACCATTAACTATCACAACTATGCTGATGACAATCAACTTTATATCTCAATTTCACCAGGTGATGTTGAACCCGTCCAAATCCTCAATAAATGCATTAAGCATATTAACAGCTGAATGTCCCACAATTTTCTCCAACAATAACAAAAACTGAGGTGATTATCTTCGGACCAGTATGTCCAAAGGCACAGTCGGTGTCTGCAATGAGACGGTGGGCGTCTATAGTAATTGGGAGAGTGTCTCCAGTGAGGAGATCAGTTTCTGCAGTGTAATGGATGCGTTTGCAGTGAACAAGGTCACGTTCTTTAGCAATGTGCTCAAAGGGACAGTGGGTGTCTGCAGTGACAGGGTGAGTTCCTGTAGTGATGCAGTCAGTGTGTGCAGTGACATGTTCACAGTCTTAACCAATACGTTCAACATCTGTATGCAACATAAGCAGCGTGTGCAGTGAAGAGGTTGCTGTCTTCAGAGAAAGGGTCAATGTCTGCAGTGATGGGGGTCGATTACTACAGTGATAGCGTCAGTGTTTGCAGTGATGTATGCAGTGACACAGCCATTGTCTGCAGTGATGCGGTCATTATCTGCAGTGACGGGGTCAGTTTCTTCAGTGTAATGGACAGAGATATGATCACAGCCTTCAACGATGTGCTTAACATCTGTAGCGACAGTATGCGCAGTGGCACGGTTGTTGTCTGCAGTGATGGGGTCAGTTTCTGCAGCGTAATGTCTCTACGTGGTTTCTGTCCTCTCAGTTCAGATCGGTTGGCGGCATCAAATTTTTTACGAGGTTTCAGTGAGGATCTTCATCGGTCTTCCCTGAAGCCTTGAAGAAACACGTGAGCTGAACAGATGGGAGGATACGATGGGATTATTAGATGAGATGCTTTTCTCTGGGGTTCTGTTGGATTTCATCCAGCAGGGCAGCATCCAGATGTTAGCGTTTGCTCCTGTAGAACATTCTGAGTTGTAATAGCTGTTTGTAATAAATGAGGCAGAATGAACGCATGTGTCCTGGGATTTAGGGATAAAGAGGTTCTGTGCAAACACGCTGCTGTAGTCTGTTTCCATCCTGCACTGAAACCTTCCACCAGTTTGTTCCTAAACTTTCTGCTGTTATTTTTAAACCACCAGGGGGTGATTAGAAGTCAGTCTGAAGCCCTCACAGTCAGCTCTCCTTGCAGGGATGTAGCTGTGGATGAAGTTGCAGAATAGAGTGGGCGTATTCTGATCAAGAGTGTTAGAGTTAGTCATTCATACCCGACTTCTTCATTCACTTCATTTGAATCGTTCTGTACCATCTGAGCCTAGAGGGCTTTTTGCTCTGGTGTCTGGATCTTCGCCTGAAGTTTTAACGCTTGCAGCACATACGTTGGTGTAACTTCTCAGTCATCCAGGACATGATCATCTTTAGAGTTTAAACGAAGGCAACCGCATTTTTCGTACTGGCAAAAAAAAAAACACACAAGAAAAGTCGAGTTGCCTTCATTTAAACTCTCAAAGTTTGCAGAACATGTTGAAGAGAAATGTGAAGCTGTCACTATGAGGGTTAAACTCTGAAAGAATGTGGAGTTATGTTTCATATGCAGAGGGATTCAGCCTGTAGTTACATCAGGCAGCGCTGCAATCGTTTAAAGCCCCCGTGTGTAAGAATGACCTCCAACTAGTGGTGCACTCAGTGAATGCAAGCTACTGAGCAGTGTTCTCTGGCCTCTCGCCGTTATAACACGTCATTACTACTATGGAAGCCGCAGAGTAAACTGTCCGAGTTAAACGGAAGATAAAGTATTTGCTGGACTAACCTGTCCTGTGTCAAACATAACGCTAACATAAACTTCATTGTTTCATGTAATTAACTTACCCGTCCAGCAGAAAGCCTGCAACCTCCGCGTCTGTCTTCAAGTTCGTGTCCCTCATGAATATTCTCCATCTGGTAAACGCTCCACCGATTTACTTTCTTGTTTTCTCCCGGTTGTTTCTTTTTCTTTTCTGTGGTATGGTTTCCTCCCTCTCAGGGGGCAAAGACTACGGATGCTCCTTCATTGAAATTGAAAACTATGATCCACGGTCCTCTATGCTGGTTGCTCATTTCTTCTCTTAAACTCCCCCCCCCCCGACGTCCCTGGCTAAAACGTGTAAAGCTAACAGGTTTAACCCATTTCGGCTAACGTATTCAAAGATGGCGATGCAACATGGCATTCTCAGATGGGGGGCGGTGCACCCTCTGTATCTTTGAGCAACGTATTCTGAGACATTAGATCGCTTTCATGATAATGTGATTTTGATTAGACTTTGGTAAAGTACGCATTTACGAAAGCAGTTCTTGATTTTTATTAATAAAAAGCAGCATTTGTTACACACTGGGCCTTTAATGAAAAGAGTCAATATGCAGCATCTTCTACACTTATTCACAGCCATAGGTAATGTACAGTTCTATAATTGGACTTTCTCACGGGAAGGTCATGGGTATCTGGGTAGATCAGGCAAAGAACCTGGAAATATGGTGCTAGGTTAGCCTCCTGAATCTCATTAGGAGTTTAGTATCCAGGACACAACTGGTGTGGGTTGAATCAAACGGCCATTCCACAGAGAAAAGCGAAAGATGATGAAGAAACGCTGCAGTAATTCCTGCTGTTTGATGAGGATAAGGCTGCAAATCGGACAGCAGTAGGATATGAAGAGGAGAGAACTGGTGGGGGTGGGGGTCGATGAAATTAATACGTATTAATGAGAAGGAGGAAGGAAAAAGAAGACTGAGGAGTATGAAAGCAGGGAAGGTGGGATTGATATTTCATAGTTTCATTCAGGCTGAAATAAAACCGCTATCGATCTAATGTGATGCCCTGTGGGGAATATGATGAACTGGGATCAGACTGCATCTCCTCCATTATCCAAATACTGGCCATCAACAAACCATTTAATCTGCAGTGAACTTCAGCAGTTCTCCTCCACAAAACCCTGACCAACGCCTGGACAGCAGAACAAATCCTGCTCACTGTTCTATCCATCAGCCTTAATGTGAACTGATGTTTGACTCTGCCATCCATCCATCCATCCATCCATCCATCCGTCTGTTCATCCATCCATCCATCCATCCATCTGTTCCTCCATCCGTCTGTTCATCCATCCATCCATCCATCCATCCAACCATTCATCTGTTCATCCAACCATTCATCCATCCATCCATCCATCCATCCATCCATCCGTCTGTTCATCCATCCATCCATCCATCCATCCAACCATTCATCTGTTCATCCAACCATCCATCCATCCAACCATTCATCTGTTGATCCATCCATCCATCCATCTGTCCATCTGTTCATCCATCCATCCATCAATTCATCCATCCATCCGTCCATCTATCCGTTCATCCATCCATCCATCCATCCATCAATTCATCCATCCGTCTGTCCATCCATACGGCCGTCCATCCATCCATCCATTCCTCCATCCTTCCGTCCGTCCATCATTCCATCCATCCACTCCTCCATCTGTCCATCCATCCACTCCTCCATCCGTCCATCCATCCGTCCATCCATCCATTCCTCCATCGTTCGTCCGTCCGTCCGTCAATTCATCCATCCAACCAACCATCCATCCTTCAAACCAACCGTCCATCCATCTATCCAATCTGACCCATTTGGCTGTGGTACCTTGTTTTGCTGGTCTCAAAGCGTGACCCTTGAACTAGGTGGCACTGTGTCTTGTTCTGCAGGTACTTACTCGTGGTGTTATAGTGGATGCCATTGAACTTTTCAGGACAGGGTCTGGAGATGAACTCCCCCGCTGCACTACGAGGCCAACAGGTCCCAATGCCGTCCACAGAGAGGTCACAGTACACGTCTGCAGACAGGTGATAGTGTCAGCTCCAAGGCCCTGAAATCTCTTTCAGAGATCTGATCCCCTAGGGGGCAGTATACTGGTGACCTGTTCCGTTTATCAGCTGAGATTCTTTGTTTTAGTGGTTGAAAGGTCATCACCCACCTGAAGAGTTAATGATGGTGAACGTCTGGTTGAGCAACACCAACATCCTCGCTGGGAGACACACAGGAAGCAAAAAATAGCTGTTAGCTCCAAATCTCATGATTACACCTGAATTAGAGGGAGGTTACCTGTCAGGTTGGTGGACAGCAGGGTCAGAGTCTCACAGGTCAGTTCCACAGAGGAAACCCTTCCACTTAGCAGCAAACACACACAGACCGCCTGAAAGCAGAAACACAACAGAACACAAGTTCAGAGTTAACCAGGTCTGAAAATATGCTGTCCAATGGCAGCAGGTAGAGGGAGAAAAATATGGGGGCCGAGGATGGATCCTTTTGGTACTCCCAAGGATCGATCAGAAGAAGCCGATGAAGACTCTGTGCGGTGTCCTACCCTGAAACCAGACTGAAAAGGTTCAAAGCGTCGTCATTAATCCAGAAACTCCATCAGAAATAGGCGTTTTTGGGTTTAACCCCGCCTACCCAGACAGCTGGCAGTGGAAACTAGGGCTGGGCGATAAATCGATTTGATCAATTAATCGAATTTTCTGTTTATGAAGATTCTATTTTTGTAAAATCTAGACTTTGTTTTTGTTAGTTTTTTATATATGCACTACTTGTACAGCTTGTTTTTAGCTGGACTTTGAACTCAGCTCAGCTCTGGAAGTTTTTGTAAGCCTGTAATAAGGCATTATCTGCCCCACAACTCCTTTATTTAATCAATGTTTATTATGAGTAGTTAGCGATACTCCCCTGTGAGTTTAGAACATTTTGGGGGTGCTAAGGTTTTAGCTTCTGGGGTTTTAGTTTCAATGACGTTGCAGCCGTCCTCCATTACTGCTGTAGTCTGCGTAGGTCGTGGAAAGGGAGCCTGTGGAAGCTGAACTTAGTCCATTTGGTCCTTCGGTTAGTGCAATTTGGAAACAGGCAAACGTGAACCATGATGATGTCTGAAGTAGTTCTGTCTAACCGACCGCCGTAGAGCACAGAGTGAAAGTCCTGATCAGACTACAGCTGGGATGGAGAACGACAGTGATGTCGTTGTAATTGCCCAATAGTGCAGTTGTATTACATGCTCTAAATCACCGCAGAACAGAACTAATAAGCACTTCAGCGACGTTGTGAACTCAGAGGGGAGTAATGCTAACGATAAAAAAACTTGGTCAAATGAAGGAGTTTTGGGGCAGATGACGCCTAATTAAAGGCGGCAATCTCCTGACTGATTGATTCCCATTGTATGGATATACGTAGAGATTTTAGAAAAATCCTTTCCCTGTATCTCCCCCTTTTTTTCTCAATCAAAATGGCTGGTTTACCAGCAACCACATTTATATGGAAATATGAGGTTCGGATTTGAATCTTTCAAATAATGAAAATGATGAGGATGAGTATTGGCCTGTGTTAGGGGAAGATGTGAAGACGGAGAGGAAGAAGATACCCGAGAATCTGATTAAGGGAAAAGCCAGAGAGGGAGCAGGAAAGTATCTCATGCTTTGAGGGGAAAAAATGTTTAAGAAGAAAGTTATTCTTGGATAAAATTCTATGTATTCCTTGGTTAATATCATCAGATGTCATTCATTTTTTGTTTTAACTTCAGTTGTATCTAGACTTGAATTGTCCTGTGTCCTCTACAGTGGACATGCTGTAAAATTAGAATAAAAATATATTTAAAAAAATTAAATGGTAAGGTGTTCTTTTTGGCCTAAATAGAAAGTAAATCATATAAAAAAAAAGAAATAGAAAACACTTTTTTTCTTTGGTGCTGAGGCAGATATCGCTCAGCCCCAAGTGGAAACCAAACCGCACTGACCCGTACTGTACGGCTCAGTGAAAACCGAGTATTTGTTTTCAGAACAACGTGACAAGCTGGAGAACAGACAGAAACCTGCAGAACATGCCGGAAGACATTTACAGTATCTACAGACGGCCTGAAGCCTTATGAAGCAATCTGGGAAAGGTCCCAGAGGTCGTCTTCCTGATCCAGAACCTTTACAGTGGAGCTAACAGAAGGTTTTTGGAGAAAGACTTGAAAGACGGCTTAATTAATATAATAAAATGTGTGTGAGATCCGAGGAGTGAAACAGGATCACAATATTAAGGAACTGGGACGCTAGAAGGTGTAACCGCTGCAGGGAGGAGGTGATTTACAGATGCAGCAGCGTCCAGAGCAGGACAGGTGGGACACACCGAGACGAGACGGGGCAAACGTGGAAACCAGGTTGGGATTAATGAAAACTGGGACAGACTGAAGAGAGAAGGACGTTTTGTTAGTCTGAGTGTCGGCATGTAGGAAAACATCACATCAGCAGCCAGAGGAGAGTTGCTGCATCAGCAGCTTCAGGATGGAGATGAGTGAAGAGGATTCAACAACGACCTCCCTGATTGGATCAATCTGTCACCAATTAGCGAAGAGATGGATGCTCAATCAGCTGCTGGTTATTAACGGACGTGTAAATCGTTGTTTCACACAGCAGGACCACACACACTCACACTCAGAGCCCAGTGGAGATGTCCTCAGAGATTTACTGCTGTGACGCTGCAGCTAAAATTAGCTCTCTGAGCTCAGAGAACCGATCCGTCTTTTAGACATAGAATTTGTGCTGGCAGCAGCTAAGAGGGACGAGCTGCAGCTGCTTCATCAGGCGGAGGAGCAGGGAGGTGGAGCGGTGTGAAGAACATCTCAGACATCTAACATAAGGAGGAACACTGGCCCAACACAGAGAGAGTCCCAAACATCCCCCCGTTTCTGACCAGCTGGACTGAAACTGAACCTGACCGCATCACAACCGTAGAAGCTGTTCTGAGGTTGGACGGTAGAGATGTCCACTGGCACAAATCTGGTGATACAATATGCATCACAATACAGGGGGGACGATACGATATATTGGGGAGCTATTATTAAGACTATATATTGTGATTTTTTTTAAACACTCCAACCTGTTTCATACTTAACACATCCAGCTTTATTACTAGATCTAGTAAATCCACTGGTATGAAGAAGGTGAAAACAGCCACCAACTAGGAGTCATACTTTTCATTTTACTACATAAAATACTATCATCATTCATGGTTCCATTCAAAGAAAAAAAGAAAAATAGCTTCATTGCTTCTGAGTATAGATACAAAGTTTTGACATAAAATATCGCATGACAAATATTGATATATCAGTATTTTCATATTTTATATGTAATTTTCTTTTCCACTGTGAGACTATATATGATTGTTCTCCTCTTTATCTATGCATAAAGCTAAAAAACAACAATTGAAAACATGCTAGTAAGCATTAGCATGCTGACTCATGTTAGCATTTAAGGGATTTTTTAACTTTTTGTACCAATTCCTTTGAGACCAATTATAGAACCTTTGCAAGCGTTAGCATGACAGTTATCATTTCTATGTTGCCATTTTAGCAAATTCTATAATTTTGCTTAAAGGTATTGTGGAGGATCTTTTACTTCCCGATTCAGATTCATTTATTTGTTGATCAGGACAGTGCATGTTAACATCAGACATGCTGAAACATAGGCTAGTGTTCATCTGTAGTCCTGTGACAGTTGTAAATTCGGCTTCCTAGAAAGGACATAAAAACATTATAGAATACGTATATATATATATTTTAGGTGGATCATATACAGTACACTATTGGTCCTCCTAGTAGTAAATCATCCTGAGAGTCTGCATGCGCGCTCTCACATGTTTATCTGTACCGCTACGCCATTATCCATTCATTCTGCATCACGGTTCTCACCGGATTGTTTTAAAATGCCTGTGAGTCGATAGAGAAGAGGAGTCTTTGAGGTGTATGAGAGGAAGAGAAAAGTCTCAAAGACAGAAACAGGACCAGAGTATTTTTAGGAGATTATTTCCAACGATGGTGTGTGCTGAGGGCACAGATCGGGTTCCACACAGATTCCTCCGTCACCAAGTTTCTACTCAAATCTTCCCAACCATCGGACGGACCACTTTGGCAGGAATTCGCACAAGTATTGATTTCTTTTCTGTGATGTGTGGAAATTTAGTGATGGTCCCTAGCCGAAACTACTGCCTTCAGGAGCGAGCCTTTGGCGGCAATGTATCCGCTCCATGAGCTCAGTAAAAAATTAAGATATAATCCATATATATATATATATATATATGTCAATCCATATAATTCTAATTATTGAGAATACTTGAATTTTAGAGTATTTATTTATTTGACAAAATAACAGTCCGCAGCAATAATGTAAGTTAAGAAATTAAACGGTCGCTCCACTTTTTGGTGAAAAACCTTTTGTGAAAAAAGGTAGCAATGTTTTTGTTTGCTTTCATATTACATTATCACATAAACCTTAGCAAAATATAATTTAAACAGATGAAAACAGCTCTGATTGGGTCCCCACTACAAGAACAGCTCTGCTTTTATTTTGGTGCTACAGTCCCATCATGGGCCCTTTTAGTCCCTCTTTTATAACCTCCTGGATATGCTCACCACTAGGAATAGTTACTATTAATTTGGTCATAGTGCAGCATTGAATCTGTTTATTTAGACACTGTAATGTTGGTTTTTGCCAGACTAAATGCAAAGACTTCTGAAAACTTGTGGCTCGCTGCTTTACCGCCGTGTGTCCTCTATTACAGCTGATTGTAATAGTGATCAAAAATAGGTAATTTTTTATCAAAGCGGCAAATTTCGCCAAACTTGATGGATTTTCATGTCCAGAATGAAGAACCTGTTCACATTTTTAAAACGTAAAACGTTTTATTCTCGATCCCTCTCACATAAGAAACAGGGAGTGTACATGATATGTGACGGCGTCAAATATCGGGAGAAATTCGGGAGAATGGTGGCCCCGGGAGATTTATGGGAGGGGCACTGAAATTCGTGAGTCTCCCGGAAAAATCAGGAGGTTTGGTAGGTATTGTTCTGGGGGAGACGTTTGCGGAAGTCTCTGCAAATGACGAATGTCTGTCGAATACCCAACTAACTTCCCCGCGGTAAATTTGCCATGTTATTTGGAGAACTGCTAGAATAAGTTATCTACGTCTATATGGTAACTTTCACGGGAAGATTTGTTGTTGTGACTGCGCTTTTGTTTTCTTCTAAAAGTGGAGAGGGCGGTTCTTTCCCGAAATTCGTAGAAATCCTCCTCTACACCTTTAACTTTTGTACTGATTTTGTACCGACCACCTTCGGGCTAATGATAGTTAGCATTAGCATGCTAGTATGCAAAAACATGTTAGCATATTAACACATTTTTTTGATTCTCACTAGGTTTTCGTCATTAGCTTTACTAAACTAAGTAAAGCGTGGATTACAGGATTACAATGCAAGGCTGATTCGTAATGCCCACAAATAGCCCAAATGCGTTCCGCCATCTTCTTGAGTTGCTAACTGTTAGCTTCTCCAGGCACTGATGCGTTCTGCTCTCTCTTGGCAGCAAAATCAACACAGCCTTCCTGTGGGCAGTCACTAGCTAAGGTAGGCAGCACAGGTAATGATCATTTTCATTGTGACGTAGAAGAGGCCGACTGTTTTACCGTCTATTTTCTTCCTGGGGCTAATGTAGGCGATGGAGGTTGGAGGAAAAATTCACGTGCAGCATGCATATGTAACTTTCAAAAAGAACAGCGAGACCTTTTATCATCAGACTCCGTTATACATCAGAGTTCTGATCGGTTCTGATACAACACTGCGCTCTCAGACTGTGGGTTTACTAGTAGTTACTGGAGGTCTTGAAGGTAGAACGGGTGGCAGGCTCCTCTCTAGTTCCAGTTTCAATCCGAAAGCCGGAAATCCTCTCTACTTTTTTATTTTCTTTGTGTCTGCTCTGTACTTCCAACCCACTCTGGGTCCAGCACTGATGGAAGTTTCTTTTTGCTAAAAAAGAATCGTTCCTCTCAACTTTCTCCTCGATCCTCCTCAGTACTGGATTACTGCTGAGTCAGTAACTTGATGTGACTGGCCAGGCCTTGGATGGAAAACATTTTAAAGGAATTAACTGATGAATGAGGTGCAGAGCATTCTGGGTAATGTGTGGACCGTAGGCGGAGCCTGGGAGCAGCTTTTGACCTGAACCTGCAGGACTGTGAGGCTGTTGAGCAGCGGCTGTTAACTGGACCGGAAGGACGGCGCCACTTCCAGCACATTTCTGACCAACCAACATTTATAGACATCCCAGAACAGTCTGAGCATAAAACCATCTCAGAGACACACAATGTCCTGATACACAGGTCCTGAATCTGCAGCTGGTCTATTAGTGTCTGGATCTGAAAGGAGCCTAAAGATCTGGAACTGGTCTCTATAAAATGTCTCCCAGTTAAATAATGATTGTAGTTGGGATGTTTGGAAACAGAGAACAGCTGAAACATGGAGAGCAGCTGTTCAGAATGAATATAAACTAACACACACTTTGATAAAACCTTCCAGCTGGAGCGCACCTCCTGTGGCCAGCAGCTCTCCTTGTGTTCCCTCCACCACCTGCGATTCGCCATCACAGCTGATCACCGTCCTCCGTTTCTGTCTCTCTGTTCTCAGTTGGTTTTTTGGTGTCCAGATAAGATTCAATATAAAGCATGTAGTGCCCAAACGCTGCATTGACTACTTATTACATCGACTATAGAGCCCCATTCCTGTGAAACGATCTCTGGCTGTTGTTGAGCTGACCGATCACAGGCAAAATTAGGCTCTACTCCCTCCGTCATTGCGAAGGTGACGGAGAAGCCTTGCGTCTACGGAGAACAGCGCAGCGTCAATCCGTTTTGAAGTAGACATAGAAGTTTAAATCAGGCTTAAGGCCGGGAATGTATGTGCTTTTATTAACCTCACGTAACCTGCGGCAGCTAGATTTCTGTCTAGGGCTGATAGGAGGCAACATATCACCCCCGTCCTGAGGTCTTTGCATTGGTTGCCTGTTCATTGTAGAATACGATTTAAATAGCTTTTATTTGCTTTTAAATCACTGAATGGCCTGGCCCCTCCATATTTGGTGGAGCTTCTTTGCCCGTATCAGCCTTCACGTGCTCTTAGGTCTGCTGACCACCTTCTTCTGAGAGTCCCGCCTGCGCGTTTAAAAAGTTGTGGGGAAACAGCTTTCCCTGTGTATGCCACTTCGCATCATGTTTTTCAATCCCGATTGAAAACGTCTTATTTTAGTTTAGCTTTTAATTAGCACACTGACACCAGCAACAAGCTGCATATTGGTCAAGTACTTGCTTGCACACTGCAAGTACTACTGGGGAGTTCCACTAGGGGGCAAAGTACAGAACTTAGACCAAATAGAGTGCTGGATTTGTAGGGAAGAAACAAAACAAACATGGCAACCATAGAGGAGATAATCAGCTGGTTTATTGTTTAGATCATGACAGAAAAAAAGATGCAGCAATATTTTAGATTGCATGTAAAACCATATTTAACGTTTTTGTTTCTTGTTTTCCTCCTGCTTTTTGAGCCGTTACCCCGAGTACCAACAGACGGTCAAATAGCGCGCTACACTCCCCCTAGTGGTTACTCGCATATTACCTCTTGAGAGGCAGCCACAATGAAAGTGTGTATACGTGATTAAAAGCAAGTATAAGAAGGGCTTCACCCTCAGGAGAATGGCTGAGAGGAAACGGCAACATCTCTCAGCAACAGAGAGCAGCTGCATCTTGTGTTTATGCTGAGCGTGAGCCGGGTTTCTGTTTGTTCTGGTCTGACCAGCAGATCCTGTAAAATCTGAAGAAGGCCGCAGGATGGTCGATAATCAGTCACTGAACTGATTTATTCAGTCATCAACATGGCAGACTGTCTTCTGAGTCATATTTTTTGTCGTTTTGGCTACAAACTCTTGATGAGTCCAAAATACTCAGCAGCCTTGGAACAGAATTTATGGCGGCAGAATCAGACACAAGAGACTAGAAGCATAAATCAGTCACTTTCCGCTTAAGAACCCATCCTAACGTTAGAAGTCCTTCCAGCTGCAGTCGAAAACTCTTTCTTTCTTTCTTTCTTGTTGCTGCTTCCATCTATGCTAAACTGGAGAGATGTTAGAGAATTTAGATCTGTCAGCGTTACCTGTGTAGTTTAACAGGTACAAGCACTGATTTACAAAGCTCAGTGTCTGCAAAGACATATTCTGAGCAGCTTTATTAGTTTATTCATGCAAGCACGCTTCATATATAAAGATAGTTTATGCTTTGCATGCATCTTTTTGTAATACACAGGCGGCAAAACAAGCAAAGAACTACTGGGTCCTATTGATATCCAACAATCACTGGTGAGAGAACATCCAGAGTGACTAACAACAGTTCTTATTCTGTTTCCAGGGTCTCTGCAGCTCGAGGGGAGTCGCGTCACGGTGGACCTTCAACATGTCAGTTCAGACTCCTGATGTTAGCAGAACTCATCTGAAGATGGTCTCGGTAAATGCGTCCTTAATGCTACAGGAGTCTGTGCTGATGGAGACCTCCTGGTCAGACGAGATCCAGGAGATCCTGAGGAGAACCCAGACGAAGCTAAAATGCTGACAGCATCATCGTTCCTAACTAATAACATACATAATCCATACAGTCCATGTTGTATTTTGAAAACCCAGCTCTCCAGCTGCTTTTATGACTGAAAGATTGATCTGCAGGCTGCCGGGCGGGAAGAGCTCACAGCTAGATGTTTCCCAGCAGCTTCATCCAAACATCGGGAAGCTGCTTCTTAATTTTCCACTCGGAGCGACTTCCTGTCTGCAGGCAGCCATCAAAACGAAACCAAAGAGAAACGTCTTCCTCCCAGGAAACAGAAACCAAGCTGAGCAGAAAGACGATCCGTCTCAGATCGGCTGCTGCAGAACAAACATGGACCCAGGGGTTCTGCTGCAGAGAACCGGTTCCTGAACACAAATCATCTGACTGGAAGTGATGTATCTGCAGCGCTTCAAGCTTTCTGCAGACCCCAGAGAGGCTCTGCAGGGGGCTGGTTCTAGTTTAACCAACGATCCTGATGAACACCGAGGCTGACAATAAACACATGAGACGTCACGTGCCTTTATTTAACCGGGTGAGACGGTCCTTCATCGCTGCAACCTGGACGAGAGACAGCAGTGAAAGCAAATAATGAAAATCATTCAAAAGACGCCTCATGTTGGCCCGGAGCCTCACAGAACCAGCAGCAGACAGATTGGATGGAAATGCTTTATTTATAAAGCACATCTCTAGAGTGCTGCACAGTTACAAAAATTACAAAAAGCATATTAAAATAGGAAATTACACTGGCATGTATGAGTATAATAATAACAGAACAGCATAAAAATAAAGTCATATAAAAATGAGCTTAAGGCAAAATCTCACAGGGTGTCAAAGGTCATGGGAAGGTCCGCTGTCTTTATAAGGTGGTTTTAATTTTGCTAATAGACGGACATTTTCCTGAACCTTCCACTGATTGGAAGCTAAACCTAAAGTCTACGTTTCGTCCTCAGACTCAGAGGAAGAGCCCGGAAACGCTACAGTCCAGATTCACTTTTACTTCCAGATTTTTGAAAAGCAGCTTAATAAACTGGACCAAGTGATCCCAGTAAAAACATACCTGTCCTCCCAGTATATCACAGTGCGCTACACTACTACACCGTCACTCGCTGTAAAGCGGCGCACATGTTGCACACTTTCGTTGCATCTTGTGTCGACACAAAATACAACTAACGACAGTCACTGTTTTACTGCGACTGACTGTGATCTGATTTTGGTTCTTTCCTCCATTTATACATTCTGGTACTAGAAATTCTACTGTTACGATTCAATGCCATAAACTTGGAAAATTACTGCTAAAAATATATGTTTTCTGACAATGAAGGAAACAGGTTGTTACTCAGATTATTTGAGTTTACTCATCACAATCTACTGGGATTCTTTACATAGAGATTGTTTAACTGGTTGGAATGTTTGTATAATTGTATTGAAATGACTTTTGTTGTAAAGTGCCTTGAGATGACATTTGTTGGGAATCGGTGTTATATAAATAAAAGTGAACTGAATTGAGTTTACTTCTTGGTTTTATATGTATTTTATTATTAATTATTGGTATTTTTTTACCATCTACACCGGTGAATGTGAGTAAACATCCGCGTAATTACATTGTTAAATTATCTGATGACACTGCTATCCTTAGCTTATCGTACCAAGACCAAGACACAGCCTCCTATTATTCAGAGATAAAACAGTTTGTAGATTGGTGTGATGCCCACCTTCTGGTTGTTAACGTCACTAAAACAGAGATGATATTTGACCTGAAATAAATCTGTGAACCTAATCATGTGTTTATTCACAACACACCAATCCTCAGGTTACTTCATATAAGTATGAATGAAAATCTTTGCACCAGGTTGCAACAAAGGATGTCCTTTTTACGAAGGCTAAGACTGCATGGGGTCAATAGCAAACTCCTCCTTCTGTTTTTTAAGATGATCTTAGAGAGTGTGATACGTTACAGCATGCAGACCTGGAATGGTAATCTATCAGTCCAGTTTAAATCTAAGTTGGAGAGTTGGATCGGTACGGCTTTTAAAATTTTAGGTCTACCAAGAACTGTGCTACCTACAGTCACCGTACGAAAAATCTGTCCTCAGGGAGGCACACAAAGTTCTGGATAAACCCACATTCTCAGGAACTAGAGTTCTTACCCTCAGGTAGACGATTTAGAATGCCGTACTGCAGCCTAAAGAGGTATAAAAACTAATTCATTCTAACTGCCATAAATATGCTAAACCATGACTAATAACTGTTACCTACTTGTACAGTTTTACCCAAATTGTGTTGTGCACTTTTTGTGTGGCATGCTTGTATTGTCTATGCTCTGTATTTTATGTGATATGTTGTAAATGTATGAGGCAGTGACTGCAGCCCAAGACAAATGTCCTCCCAGGGGGACATTAAAGTATATTTTATCTTTATCTTTTCTTTTATGGATTGTCTAAAATGGAAATTACTTGTTAGAATGCATCGTGTGATCTTTTTATATTGATAGAAAAAGAGCATATTGATAGAAAAAAAAAAATATATATATATATATTGATCGATTTTGACAATCATTGATAACTATTAAAAAATGTAGAACAAAGTCAAAATGTATTTTAACTGCAGTCTTGGTCATTTTATGTTATTCGTTAAACGAATTCATTTTAATAAAGAACACAAACATGTATTTCCACTAACACTTTATTCTATTGATGGCTCAGACATTTGGTTTAGCTTGTTTGCAAAAACTAGCCAATAAAGCTGATTCTGACTCAGTACAGCTACTGAAGCTAATGAGCCACTCACCGATGATTTAGTGTAGAATCCGCCCAAAACACTGGAGCCAAGTCACTGCTGAAGCCAGCAGGTCTTTCCACCCCCATTTGTATTTTTTTAAATTTTTTTGCTTCCCGGGGAAGTGGTGAATTTACAGAGTGGACATGTTTAAAGGCGTGTGTGTTGTTAATGCAGTTGTTTTTAGGAGCGCACTGTTGTTAGTGCCGCGAGTGTCGTTAGCAGTGCGGATTTTGTTAGTGGAGCGGATTTTGTAGCAGCACGGGTGTTGTTAGCTGTCAGTGTTGTTAGCAGTGTGGGTGTTGTTAGCAACGTAGGTGTACTTAGCATTGTAGATGTCGTTAGCAACATCGTTTTTTTTAGCAGCGCAGGTGTTGTTAGCATTGTAGGTGTTGTTAGCGGTGCAGGTGTTTTTAGCAGCGCAAGTATTTTAAGCAGTGTGGGTGTTGATAGCGGTGCAGGTGTTGTTAGCAGTGTGGGTGTTGTTAGCGGTACGGTGCGTGTGTCAGTGACCATGGCAGATATAGCTTAGGGCCAATTACGACAATGTTACTTAGCATAGTACTTCCGGTGTTATATTTTGTTCATTATTGTTACATTTAGCGTTAATGTGTGTCCCGTATAGCTTCAAAATGACTGTTAGTAATGGCTATAGTAATAAGCCCGACATGCTACGATGAAAAAGGAAGGAAATATTTTTTTATTGAAGTTTTAATCAAGCCTTTTTTTTCTATTGCAACACACGTCTATCGATCAATATACATTGTTATTGAGTTATAGTCTGGTCGGAATCTCGACCAGTTCTCATCTGGTTAGATGAAGGTGAAAAAAAATAAATCACATTGGGGACTCAGTCGGGTTCGCAGAAAACATCGCTTGTGTCTTTTTCTCATTAAATGTTACAAAGTTAAGTGCTTTCCATGTTTTAATATCACTGAAGTACACACTGAGGATACCTGACAGCAATGCTGTGATCTCTAAGTTTAATACGGAGTGGGAGCAGGGAAAATAGGAGGAGCGCTAGAACTGAGCCCTGTGGAACACTATGCAAACCAGGAGAGTGAACAAAATAATTTGCTCCACCAAGTAGGACAGGAAGCAGTTGTGTGGCCACCAACCCTAGGAAGGTCATAGAAGTTTAAAGGTCATGGGTCAGCTGTTTCATCCGCCTCATTATTGATTCACCAAAAACATCGGAGCTGAAATCAGCGTATGCCAGAGAAAGAAACTGAAGCGCACCACAGTCAGTCAGATCAGAACTGAGCAGAACTTCCACAGATTCATCTAAATGTCAGGTTTATTCACAGTCTGAGCTCAACAGTCAGCATTACGTCTCTAATGGATGAGGTTAAAACATTCTGATGGAACCGGGACACGGTCCAGATCCAGAATTCGGACCCACAGCTGGACAATCTGTGACTGATCTCATCTCTGGGAGGGGAGGAGGATGATGGAGGGATGAAGGAGGCAGGAAGTGATGGATGAGAGTGTCTGTCGTCTGCTCAGCTGCTGCCAATCACCTGAGCTCGTTAGTGCCGACACACACCTACTGTTCAGAGACAGCCTGAGAGTTACAGAGAGTGTGTTAAAGGAGAGGGTGTGTGTGTTTTCTAAAAATAGTCCCCCGACTCCCTGAGGAAACGTATCCTCCTCCGTCTCAGAGGTTCAGAGTGATTCTAAAAGTTCTACAGACAGTCGGGTTGTTTGCAGATTTAGCAGCCTGTTAAACAGGCTCCATCCAGCAGCTCCTACTGTTCCTCCAGGTTCTGTAGGCGCTATCAGACTGCAATTGGTGCTGTAGCTGTCTGATATGGACGACCAAAACTGACATAATTAAAACAAATAGCAGAAATATATATGTTTTTCCTTTTCCTTATATGGGCATTCCTTGTTTTTACATTCCTTCGTCTCCTCTTATTACTTTACCGTATGCTTTTCTGCCATATTATGCAAATGAGGAGGGCTGTTCTTCTTGGTCCATCTCCTCTACTATTGGTCAATAAACAGGGGGGTGTTTTTCAATACTAAGGAACCTCACCTTGATTTCTTGGTCCCGCCCGGTTGCCTAAGAGGTACGTCCTTTTGTTAGCAGTTTAGCTAACTGACCAAGGATGCATGGGAGGTGATTTCCCAGAATACAGCGCGGTATTTTCAAAATGATAGCGGATCAGGAGCGCGCAGCAGCTATCTCACGGATCAATTTCCAGTCTAAATGTAAGTCAACTAACTGTAGCTAACGAGCCTATCTCTAAAATATTTTGTTTTGGATCCAAAGCAGTTATATAGACTGTTGGTTAGTTGCTACGTAGTTGCAGCTTCGGTGGCTAGCAGGTACTAACTCTCTTACACACTTAATTTAACGAATATATGCAACATTTAAAAAAGTAAAAACGCTCGTTATACATTTCCAGTTCCATGGCTGAAGGAATGCTACCACGCTACGCTACTATGCTACTGTGATAAGGATGGGACGAAAACAGAGGTCGTAAGCGGGCAGCCGCGATCACGTGAGGTAAATCTGTTCCATTTAACCGTTTTCTCGCACCAAGGAAGGACAGTGTCCTCCTAAGCGAGGCGCATCACCTAAGCAAGGCCATTTCAGGAGAACCAGACTAAGGCATGTAGGTATCTTAGCTGAAAGTAATACAATCTGTGGTGACTATTTATTGTTCTGCAGAGACATTTGGAGTGAGAGGCTGCTCCAGTTAGCTGCTGATAGCTGACGGATAATGAAGCTGACCTGTTAGTTCTCTAGATTTTGGAGGAAGTTGCTCGTCGCTGGCGTGCACAATCCATCTGCACATGGATCCTGATTATTGACCAATAGTAGAGGAGTTGGACCAAGGAGGGCAGCCCTTCTCATTTGTATAATGAGGCAGAAATGCATAAAGTAAAGTAAAAAAGGGGGGACCAGCTTTCATCAATCTGAGTTGGACCAGTCCAACAGCTCCCAGTCTGTCCAGAGAGGATTTCTGCTAATCCAGGCCAGATGTGACCCCACAGCAGGAAACGGTTGGATGCAGCCCTGTTCTGGAATACTACACTTATTACATATGACAAATTTTCAGTCCTTAACATCTATATGAAAATATCAAACTCTAAAGTTCACCAGGAAGTTTATAGAAATGTTTTTTATTGTTAAGTAAGTAAGGATTGATCTGAATACGCTGGTACGACTCGCCCCTCTAAACTACACTATGTGAGTTCTCTGCTAAATGTGCGGTACTCATGTCTGACAACACGAAGCAGCAGCGTGGTGAAGCAGTTCCAGCCAGACAGTCTTTTTCTGGTTTGGCACCAAAGTACATCTCTGACATGTTAGAGACATAGGAACCATCTCGGGCCCTGAGAACTTCAGGGAGGGGTCTCCTGGTGGTTCCCAGAGTCAACAATAAACACGGTGAGGCTGCATTTCAGTTTCAGGGAGCTAACATCTGGAACAGTCTTCATGAGGATGTGAGACAAGCCTCAACTCTAACAATGTTTAAATCCAGGCTGAAAACAGTTATTTTTACCCGTGCTTATGACAATTGGAAGTATTTTATCTGCACTCTTGTTTTATATTGTAATTAATGATTTTTTAAGTTGATGGTTTTTTTTGTCTGCTTATCTGTTTTCTTTCTTTCTTTGAATTGCCTTGTGTATGAATTGTGCTCTACAAATAAACTTACCTAGAAAAATGGTAGAAAAGCGGAGAATAATGACTCCACCTCCTCTTGCACCCTGCCACAGCTCTGCCTATTCCTGCTCCGTTCCTCAGCTGGCGATGAAAAACAGGTAAACTCTGTGTGTGTGTCACTTTGACCTGACAGACTTTTGTAAATGGGAACCTTTAGGCGTAACGTTGCTTTCAATGTGAAAGCGTTCAAGCTGAAGTCTCAGTGAAAAAAGAAAAAGAAAGATTTGCGAGGTGTTTTTTTCTTAGCAAATCTGTAGGTCAAGATCAGCAGCAGTCCTGCCAAGAAGAAGGATCCATGTCGCTCACCAGTTTTTGGATAAATATTAAGAACAGTGGCCATGCTTGCGACCCTCTAAAGTTCCTCGCCGTGCGTTTTGCACAGTGTCTAAACATGATGTGGACATCAGTCACCAGGGAGCTGCAAGTAATTTATAAATCAGCAATCAATTACTACATTCTTTTAAAAAAAAACATCTATTGCAACATACAAAATAAAGTAACATTTTAATTAAATATATATTGAAATATGTTTTGATTAAATTTGAATAAATAAATATGAAATAATTCTATGCAGTTGACTTGTGGCTATCAGCTTGTATAAGCGCACATATAATCAAAGAAAATTGAAATTTTTGGTTTTACTGTTAATATTAAAATATCCAATGCAGATTGGAAAAAATGGGAAGGAAGAAAATCTTTAAAAAACATTTTTTTTTGTAGATTCTTACTTTTTTTTCTTTCTTGTTTTTTTTTACATTTTCCTGTTTTCCAGACTGTCGACGCCATGTGGAGGGCAACAAACATTTAAAGATCCTGGCCATTACAGCACAAAATGTCTAGATTTTCTTTCTTAAAAGTATTGTAATCCAACATTTTTATAACTAATTTCTGGTCAATGAACGAAAATGCAAAATAATGACGTTGCAAAAAATACTTTGACAATCTGAATCGGTTCGTCTGAGAAGCTGCTGCTGGTTCTGACTTCCTGGAGATGGGCCCAGAACCGGACCATCTGCCACACACACACAGAGGAACCGATCCAGACTCCCTGAAGTGGACCAGCTGATGACAGGCTCCTTTAATGGGATCAGAACCGTCAGCGGGCCACACAGGACACGATAACTCCTCTTCTGAATCAGCCTCAGACGGAACCGACACACTTCCTTTTAGTTCTCACCCCCACGGCCAGAACCTTTTACAGATAGAAATCTGAAAAGTGTTGCAGACACTCAGATGGGACCAAAACAGAACTTCATAAAAAAAAAAAACGTATGAGAAAGGAATCACCCTGAACGCACCATCCGTATGTAAAACATGGCAGCGGCAGCATCATGCTGTGGGGTTGTCTTCACTACATTATGGGATGGATTAGATCCAAGCTGATTGATGGGTTAGAACGGCCTAGTTAAAGTCCAGACCTGAATCCAGCTGAGAATCTGACCTGATTCTCTGAAACCCACTGGACGGAACCAGCATGATGTTCTCTGGTTCTGAAAGAGACAGAACCCACAGGTTCTGGTTCTGAAGTACTCACCGCCCCCTTCAAACACTCACTCAAACACAAACCTGCACTCTTACTGGTTCTGTGTCCCATTAAGTACAACCAGAACCAGAAAGTAACTGCTCAGAACCATTTGGATCCAACATAATGTTTAATAGATTCTGGTTTTGTCTGGACCGAGTCCAGTTTAGCCAGTAAAACCTGGCAGAACTGGGTGCGTTCACGTCCATTTCTGCAGGAACTAGAACCGGTTCCAGCCTCTTCGGAACCGGGTTCTGGACCTCAAAAAGTCAAAGATTCTTAGCCAACAACATTACACGCACGCTCACGGGCTGCGCGCTCCCGCCCTACCTGACTCAGGACTTTTCGCTCCATCTCTTCATGCACGCGCACGACCGGCGGGGGCGCGCGCAGAGGCACGCCGTGGTCCTGCGGTCAGTGCCCTGCGCGGCGCGCTCCGATCAGGTTCGGGTACCGGCCCATGTTGTTAGTCAGAACCGGGAAAGAACCAGAGCCAAGATCCGCGGAAGACAGGAGAGAGAGAAAAACAATCCGAACCGAACCAGGGAGGGTCCGAACCGACTGTAGAGTCCAGATATAAGCTCTCTGATGGTCGCGGTGCCGGAAGGTTCTGGTCCGGGTCCGATTGGACTCCGGGATGCGCGTGGGTTCAACCTGGATCTGAAGAGGAGCAGCGCCTGCTGCGCGAGAGGGAGAGATAGGCAGCCAATCAGAGAAGAGAAAGGAGGGGAGGAGGGGAGGAGGGGGGGCAGTGACCGGCCCGGTTCCTCAGCCCCTCCCCCTCCCTGCACGCACACACACACACACACGCACGCACACACACACACACACAAACACACATACACTACGGGCCGGCCACGGAGCACCAATCACTGATCAATACACTCTGATCGTATTGATCACTGTCAAGTGACGTTAAATGGACGTCATCAGCAGCTGGCGCCCAAGCCCCGCCCCCTTCCTCACCTGCTGATGACGAGGCAGAGGAGGTGACCCAGCTCCACACCTGTTCACAGGTACGGAAAGCCCAAAAGGTCAGAACTCGACCCGGTCCTGAACGCAGCTTCACACACACTGGAACCAGTTCAGAAGAACCAGTTCAGAAGACACACACACACACACACACACACCTACACACACGCACACACACACACATACTATAAGAGACTATCGAGTTGTTCTAATTTGTTTGCATTTAGTTATTACACCACAATTTGATTTCTATTTTTAGGTTTTGCACTGAAAACAGAAATTTAACTCCAACTTAAATTGATTCAATTGTTAACAAGTAACTGATTTAGGTTTATCCAAATTAATGTATCAATTTTGTTTAACTTCACAATGTAACAATACTTAATAACTAACTTGGATAAACTTTATTCAATTATTTGTTATCAATTGAAGCAATTTAAGCCGGAGCTGAATTATTTTTTGACATTGTAGATAAAACGAAATTGTCTTTTTAAAATACTTCAATATTTTAATATTTTAAGCAAATTAAAGCAAATTAAAGAGAAACTTATCGTCAACTCCTTTACAGATATTTCAGGAAACATGCAGTAAATCTGTAAAAAAAAGGAAATCAATCTATGTTTATTACCTTGAGGTTGATACTGCATTTTAATGTTCCAAAATGCTATTTTATTACAAAGAAATCATTGTGATCATTGTAGAGATTTGTTAGAACATGACCTCTCTACCAGTCCTAACTGCTGCCTGCAGTCATCTCCACCCAACAGAGGTGGAGATGACTGCAGGGTGGAGATGTCAAATAAAAGCTTTTATTTCCGGGGAAACATCCAGAACCATGTTGGAGGACGAGTGTCAGCCCGAATGAAAGCGAACTGCAGCAGCAGCTCTAAAAGGAATCATTAATACACAGAGGTGGCAGCATCATGCTGTGGCGTTACTCTTCTCCAGATGGAACAGGAGCTGCAGCTTTTTTATCGTATTTGATTCTTTTAACCCTCGGTTGAACCCTTCATGTCGAAGGAGAAAACGTCCCCCTGAGAACAGAACCTGGTGTTAGAACCCAGTTAGAACTCTCGGAACCAGAATCTGTTGGATCAAACCCACAGGAACCAGGCTGTTTCACTATCTGCTGATGAATGTTGTAATGGCTCTGCTGCCCTCTCCTGGACATTTCTCTAACCATTCGTCCACTGTTCCAGATCAATGTCGGACGACTCCAGTCCTGTAGAGTGTTGAAAGGTAGAATTTTTACTCCTTCATCAAACCCTGCCTTTAAAGGAACAGGCGGAAAAATATGGCTTTTGATTTCTACGTTTTCTGCAGCCTCAAATCCACCTTCCGAGCGTATTCATCATTTCTGTCAAAAGAGAGCAAATGAGAAACAGACACAGTTATCCAATTTTGGCCGATCTCACAGTCCCAGAGAAAAATCCCTCAGAGTGCACACCGAACTCCAGTGGACCACAGCTTTTATTAGTTACAATTCTCAGACGTAATATGAAAACCTCTCTCAGACCAGCATACAATGGAGTCCCAACATCCTCAGCCTCCCTTCCCTATACCGACTTTGACTCCCTAGTAGATTTCATACAGCATCTTTCTTAGTTAAACACCTGTTTTCTATTTTATCTGCCTTCTTCCTCTTTCCCACACCACCAGCCTTCAGTGCTAATAAGCTAAGCATTGTTCTTTGGTAAGCATCCACAAACATATTAATCAATATTGAATACACTGTATAAAAATATTGGAATCATAATACTTTCAGGTGATTTAAATCAATACCTCATAGAAGCAGTCTGAAAACCCCACAAAAAATGTAATTAAAACGTACAGCTGTGCTCTGAGGAAGTGACTGTGGGAGCAAGATGAAAAATGCCACACTAAAACACCTATATATATATATATATATATATATATATATATATATATATATATATATATATATATATATACTATTTGTAGAGCTGCTAACCCGTTCTTATGCTCCGTACCAATATCGGTTAAAGTTAACAGATACCATGAACTGATACTAAAAATGTGGAAACTCTCTAATAAATTAGGGAAATATCAGTGTATATCAGTATATGTTGTAAAGTTCCATTTAACAAAGTCACTGGAAGAAAGATGATGCAGTTCCCACAGGAAACCCATCAACTACTGGTCTGCCTTTACAGAACCAACTCCTCACCAGTTAGATGCGTCTCAACCTTCTTTTGATCAGCTACATGATCAGAAGAATGCACTAAAAATGCTTAATATACCTGCGTCTCTCCAGTAATTATTTGATTTCAATCTTACCTTTTTTGGAAAATCTTTTTTGTATTGCATTTTGAAGAAGAATAGCATATATTTAAGTTAGAGGTCAATATATGTCTAAGTCAATGTACAATATTATTATAATCTCAACAAATTGGTGGAAAAAGAAAATCAACTTTGAATAATGATCCAACATACAGGAACAAAGTTTAAATTATACATTATATCCTCCAGCACAACGTGACCTCAACTGGGAATAAGGGGTAGAAAAAGAATAAATAAAAATGAAGATCGTTCAGAGTTATTATATTTAAGGCTTATGTCTGCAATAAGGCTGAGCCAATAGGAATGCTCTGTTATTCAAATTCAAGTGCAGTGTAACGTTTTAACCTGAAGAGGGCACTCCACTGATGTTTTTTGGTAAAAAAAATGTATTTTTTTACTAAAATGTATTAAAAAATGAAAATAACGAAGAGACGTATAGATCATATTAATAGACACTCATTTATATTCTCACACAGTGTTATTTTTTGTTGTTTATTTAGCTTTATTGATTGGCTTGAATTCTTCATAGGTCAGCATTTTTCCCTTCAGTTTTCTTTGTGACTCTTTAACTCTGTTATCCATTGAGAGGGTCTTTATGTTTCAGGGTTTACCGGGAGTAGGTTGATTAACCTGATCTTTATCAGGTGTTCTGGAACCGACATACTCAGGCTAAGCAGGTTTTGGGTTGATTAACCAAGAGGGGTTCAGGGTTTACCACATGGTGGGTTAACCAAGCTTTCTGCAAAAGGCCCCAACTGTTTCGGCAGCAGTGTTGTTGAAGGTAGGACCATATTTACCGCTATTGTTGCTGGTTTTCCTAACGCTTTTGCCGGCATGTACCAAATACATCTTTTTAAATTTAGCCTACTTGGTGAACTACCTAAATAAAAACTTGGTTTTGCAAACTTCTCATAAACTGATGTCATCTCTTTATGATAATTTATTTTCCTCTCATGTCCAACATTTCATCTTAAAACGTACCAGCAGCAGGATTCTTTATAGAGGTTTGCTGGACAAAGCTTTTATATAGCAACAAATTTAGCATATTAGCTAAATATTTACTTTAAAGATACATATTTAGTTTCCAAGCTAAATATTCAGTTTCAAACAAAAAATGTAGTAAAAATAAAAAAAAATATTTGAAAGAAAAAATTGTTTGAAAAAAAAAAAGTAAAGTTGTAAACTAAATATTTAATTTCCTTACAAAATAACTCATAACATTTATAAATGTCTTCTAAAAATTAACTCTCATTTTTCTTTTAGGACAGACTAAATTACCCAAATTCCTGCTGTTAATCTGTGTAACTTTACAAAGGGAGAGCTGGAGGCTCCCCTAATCTACCAACACATCCTCACTCCCAACTCGTCACATATGGACGCAAGATCGTACTCCTGACCAAGCGTCCATATGTGAGGGGTAGGGTACCCCCTTCGCGTCATTTTTTGATGTGCTGGGTGCTCCCGTTGAATGTTATACAGATCCCTAGACGTCAGTAATTGACGACACGGGGAGGACAAGGAATCCGTTTACTTGCTTGCTTGTTTAAAAGAATGTGTTTTTGTCCTTCTGTGACCTTAAGGTTAGAACATAAAACTTGTGGGTTGGTTAAAATTGGTTAGATAACTCAACATACGGTATGTTATTCTGCTAGATCGAACGGCTCTGAAACAAAATAAACTTCAGCTGCTTTACAATAAAGGACAACAACCATACAACCTGTTCTGAGCGCGTCAAAAAATGACGCGAGGGGGGTACCCAACTCGTCACATATGGACCCATGGTCAGGGGTCTGATCTTGCGTCCATATGTGACGAGTTGGGAGTGAAATCTTTGGTCTGTTAGAGGAAGCTGGAGTACCCAGAGGGAACCCACCCATAGACGCAGAGAACATCCAAACTCCATGCAGAAAGAATCCAGGTTGGTTTTTAGATCAAGCTTTGTTCTCAGATTCTTTTAGACTTTTTTTCTCCCTCCCAATGACCTAATTCCTAACAACGGAAGCCTGAAGAGTCTGAGGCTAAGACTTCCCGATGGGGATGTAATAAAATATATGTATCCTTTTATAATGTATATATCACAATATTTCCTTTTACAATATTGTATCGATGTTCAAAACAAATGTATTTTTGTAAAGATTTGAGTGAGCCATAATTAATGACAGTAATTTTTGTGGTTTAAATTCAAAGTTTGACCGGTAATTGGTGGCTGCTTTCATCTTCTTCGTTCCGGTGGGTCAATTAGACCAAGCAATAAAACTGGATGTCTCATGTTTGAAACTGGTTGGAGTTTGGAGAATGCTCTAGCATTCTTTCAACTCTTAAATTAAGTTAAAAAAATCACAAAATACAGTCTTCCTCATAGAATTGTAGTATATTTTATAATCCCCTTTGCATTGTGATATCCTATCGCCACATTCTTGCCAATACGCATGCCACAGTCCCCTGCATTTTGTTTTAGTCCTGCTGCGTAAAATGTTATCCAGAGATGTTTTTTTGAAATCTTATTAACGCATATTTTCATATACCATCATTGTTTAGCCATGCCTGCCCGTCTGTGCTCTTGTGCAGGTTTCTGGGTCTGGCAGCAGAGAGGAGAAGACCAACCCAGAAAGACGAAGGAGGATTAACTCTGATGAATGCAGGTGATGCTTCGCTGGTTGGATTAGTGGACGCACGCTCCTTCAGGATTCTGTTTCTGTGGAGGCGAACCAATCGGCAGTTGCTCGGGAAACAGTAGACGGCTCTAATGGAGGGATTGAGGCAATTTGCTGACATCCCTGTTTCTTCTCCTCTCCGTTGTTAAATGTCAGAGCAGCCGAGTGTCAGCCAGTCGGACGGCTGGATGTCTCAAACACCGTTCAGGTTTCCGAGTCGCCGGGGTGCTTGACGCTCCTCGCTGTTTGTGTGCTGTTAACGCTCCGACGGGGAACAGGCCTGTCCTCTGTTCTCACTGTGAGAGGATGGTTTTCTTGCTGAAACATCCTGCAGCTCATCAGCTCATCTCCAGAGACTCAAAGTCAACCTGAGGGCACAGAAGAAGGTTTTCATTCGGGGTCTGATGCTGAGAGAACCATGAGCTTTGTCCTGTCTGTGATGCAGAACCCTTTGGGCCTAAAGTTCCCTCCTAGCTATACAGCCCTGGGTTATCCGGAGCCGTCTCTGTAGTCATGCTGCTACAGACCCAGTTATTTTTGCAGGTGTTAACTGTGACATTTTCTTTTGTCAGCAGGTTTAAAGAAATAAAACCGATCAGTTCTTTACTTCCCATCAGCTCCAATTAGACCCGAATTTTTTTTCTTATTAATGGTGGAGAGGATAGCAAAGCTCCTCATTATGATGCTGCCTCCACCGTGCTTCCCATTGGAGCGTTTCAATTAGGGATATTAGAAAATATCGATATGCCAATCAGTATCACAATCATGATATTGCATCGATATTCAAAAGTAAAGTATAGATTTTTATTTTTTTAAGAATTTGAATTGAACCATTAATAATGATGGTAATTTTTGTAATAAACAAAAGTATAACTGGTTAGTTGGTGGCTGTTTTCGACTTCTTCATTCCAGTGGAATAACCAGATCTAGTAATAAAACTGGATGTGTTATTTATGTAACAGCTTGGAGTGTTCAGAATGTTGTGATTTATTTTCTACATTGAAATTCAGTTTTAAAAATCACAATATATATTGTTACTCATAGAATTGCAATATATTGCAATACATCGCATCGTCCTGTTTGTAGACATATGGTATCTCCAGATTCTTGCCGATACACTTTCCTAGTTTTGCTGCTACCGCCATCCATCTTCTGGAATTTTTCGCAGCTTTTTCTTTGCTCTCAAACTTTTAGAAATGTTTTATTTCGATGCTCTACAGCTTCCTGTCTCTAAAGTCACAGCACAGGACGTTGTATGATGACTCCTCCCACACCTGTGCTACCCCCACACCCATGAAGTTAATAAAATGCAGAGACACACACTCTGCAACGGCTGTACGGGACATCGTTAATCTGCAGCTGCACACCTATTACCGACTTCTCTGACGCCGACAGGTAAGATCTGTGTGATCAGTAGTTTCAGGTGTTTATATCCTGCTCATATAAGGAGCTAATGTTACTCTAAATCTATTTAATTAATCAGACAGGATTACTTTGAGTGATTAGATGGAGGCTTTAGAGCTGATTCTGTAAACAACTCATCAACAAACACATCTGGATCTCACCTGGACTTGTCTAACAGCGGAGCAAAAAAGGATTTGGCACTTAAAAAGATGAGATAGGTCTGTAATTTCCATCATAGATGCACTTTAACTGTGAGATACATAATGTAAAAAAGAATCCAGGCAATCACATCGTATGATTTTAAAACTGTTCGTATAATAGTGCACGAAAAAAGTATTTAACACCTACAAGCAAGAGTTGTGGCCCTCATAGACCTGTAACTAACGGTTACTCTTCTATTCTCTACCTGTTACCTGTATTATAGGCACCTGCTTGAACTCGTTATATGTATAAATGACACCTGTCCCCGACTTCGAACAGTCAGACTCCAAACTCCACCATGACCAAGACCAGAAAGCTGTCCAATGACAACAGGGACAAGATTTTACATTGGGAGAATTTCATGTGGTCATATTGGTACTGCTACAGCCGGTTACTCATAGGTGGAATCATAGACTGGTCATTTATACTTTAATGCCTTTGAAACATGTAAATCTTCTTCATACTCAACACTCCGAATAAAACCTATATCTTTGTTAATAATACTTTAAATAAAGAACATAGACATTTTGCCCTCCACATGGCTTTGACAGTCAGCAAAACACACACTCGCTTGTTCATAGCTCTTATTTGGACTAGTTAAGTGAGACGTATAACGATTTGAAATGACTCTAAAATATCTTCTCCGGACATTTTAATATTTAACAGTAAAACAAAAAAGTTCCAATTACTTTGATTTCATGTGTGCTTATACAAGCTGATAGTTAACTGCAGTTTATTATTTTATATTTGTTTAGAATTAACAAATTAAATATTTGCATGTTTATTTAATTAAAATGGTACTAATTTGTTTTATATATCGCAACATTTTTGTTTAGTTTTTAAGAATGTAATAATTACATTGTCTTACAGCTCATTTGATTTCTAAATTACCTGCAGCTCCCTCGTGGCTTATGTCCGCATCATAATTGCACATTGTGCAAAATGCGTGATGAGGAACTTTAGAGGGTCACAGGGATGGCCACTGTTGTCAATATTCATTCAAAAACTTCTGAGGGACATGGACCCTCATATTCTGATGATCTGAAGATTTGCACAGAACCCCCCCTCCACACACAAATCTTTATTTTTCTCTTCTTATCTATCTTTTTTTTCCACTTAGACCACACCTTGATTGTTTCCACAGTGAAATTAACGTCAGGCGTTATGGTTCACATTAACTAAAAGCTGGCAGGTCAGCGACCTCTTAGTCCAGGTGCAGCGAGTGGAGGACGGAGGTAAGAGAGCTGAGTATGAAGTATGGGGGGCATAGATGTTGAATTTGTTCACTGAAACTGCTTTACTGCACTGCTTCATCGTGCTGTCAGACAGGGGTATTTAGCAGAGAACTCAAATTTCTGCAGCTTTTTTTCATATTTTGCAGGGGTACGTCATACCAGCGTACGTATATATTAAATTACATACTTGCTATACAAAATACGTAGCCTACAGATTGGCTGGTTTACATTTTGTAGCCGTGGCGGTGGAATTTCAGCCGTGGCGGAGCACCACGGAAAACACTGTGCATCCCAAGAACACCATACGCACTGTGAAGCATGAGGGTGGAAGCATTAGGCTGCTTTGTTTTTTTATAACGGTAACAGGACGACGGTTCTGTATTGAGGAAAGGATGAATGGGCTCATGTATCATGCGATTTGTATGTTGAGATTCTGGACAAAAACCTTCCACCAGTGAGA
This sequence comes from Apricaphanius iberus, assembly GCA_028564705.1. NCBI lineage: Eukaryota > Metazoa > Chordata > Actinopteri > Cyprinodontiformes > Aphaniidae > Apricaphanius > Apricaphanius iberus. The sequence continues at coordinate 2,000,331 of JAPXFQ010002877.1, forward strand.
ACACTGAAGATGAAATGTGTCTGGATTTTCCAGCATCACAATGATCCCAAACACGTCGCCTGGGCAACCAAGGAGTGGCTGTGTAAAAAGCATTTAAAGGCTCCGGTGTGGCCTAGCCAGTTTCCAATCTGAGGGAGATGAAAGTGTTGCCCAACGAGAGCCCCATAACATTAGCCTGGAAAAATCCAGACCCAAGATCCAGAATTAAGGGTCTGGATAAGGTAATGATAAGGGCATAACTTGAGGGGCGGAACCAAGCATACGTTTGAAACTCTCACTGCACGCAATTGGAAAATGGCACGACCAATCACGGTGTGATGTATACAGAGTGGCAGCATAGCTACCAGCGGAGCTAACTGGTACATAAACTCTTACCATATCCAGTCTGCAAAACAGAAAAAAAGGTCCTTCTTGCAAAGGAATGTTTCGAACGCGGTGTTCTGTTAGTCTTTTAGAGGAAATGTCTAACTCATTCATCGTGGCGTTCAAAGCCGTTTGTAACATCTTGTGTTCATCTGTAGCTACTCTTTTACTAAACGATTCTGGGCGTCATCATCAGCTTAGCTCGCATCTGGCCTTCCTACATCAGATATACCAATTATATTGGTTCCCCGAACTGCAGTAACAGTATAATTGCTCGATGCCAGAGCGTCTTGCAGAGACACTTCAGATTGTGTTCTCGCGAGACCTCTGCATTTCCGGGGGTACCAAAACACCACAGCTCTAGAGGAAATATGAATGAAGGAATGGGCCAAAATACCAGCAACAGTGTGTGAAAACCTGGAGAAGCACTACAAGAAACCTTTGAACTCTGTCTTTGCCAAGCAAGGTTACATTGCTAAGTATATAGGTAATCTTTTGCTATTGGCCAAATACTTTTTTTCTGCTCCATTATAGAAATAAATTCTTAAAAAATTATATCATGTGATTTCCTGGATTGTTTTTACATTAACTCTATCACAGTTGAGGTATACCAATGATGAAAATCACAGAGTTTTCTCATCTTTTTTAGTAGGAAAACTTGGACGGTGGTTGCTAAATATTTTTTTTATCCCCACAGTATCTGTTTGTCTCACCTGTGTTTGTCTCACCTTTGTTTGTGTCATCCTACAGATGGTTTACATCACCTGATCTAGTGATGTTTGTCTGTCGCTGTCTTCGTCTCGTCCTGCGCGACGTCCTGTCCCAGTCCTGCCTGCATCACTTCCTGCTGGAGTTTGTAGGTACCGTCCTCTTCTTGTCTGCCAGCCTGTCAGCCATTCTGATAAAAGCTGACCTGAGGTCAGCAGGTGTTCTGACCAATCACAGCCGTCCCTCTGAAGGTCCGCCTCCCTCCGGGCTCGTGGCGGTCTCACCTGCGTGTCCCTTTCAGGTAGTACTGGTTTTTGGTCTATCTGTTGCCCTGGCATCGCTGTCCGTGGGCGGGGCGGTTCACTTAAACCCTGCAGTTTCCATAGCGATGGCTCTGACCCTAAGGCTCCGCCTGTGGAGGGCAGTGCTGTATGTGATTGGTCAGCTGCTGGGGGGCGTGGTCTCCGCTGCACTGCTGCTGGGACTGACAGGAGATGTGAGCCCCGCTGTGAACCAGGTGAGTGCTTCTCCGAGCTCTGACAGCCAATCAGAGAAGAGGATTTCTCCCTGACTCAACTCCCCGTGTCCAGGTGTCCTCTGGTGTCCGGCTGCACCAGGCGGTCACCGTGGAAATGCTAATCACCCTCCAGCTGGTCCTGGTTGTCATGGTTACCACAGAGATCCCTCTGCCGGTGGTGGCCACGCCTCTTTTGGTTGGTCTGACTGTAAGTCTGGGGCACCTGGTCGCTGTAAGTCCCACCCACCAGTCTGCTGCCCTTCTATAGGCTCAAAGAGACAAACAACCAATCAGCATCTGTCCCACGCCCCCCCCAGGTTGGCGCCACAGGTTGTGGGATGAACCCAGCTCGGTCGTTTGGTCCTGCTGCTGTCTCACTCGACTTCAGAAACCACTGGGTCAGTGTCCACACACACACACACACACACACACACATGCACAGACACACACGCACGCACACACTGACTCTGGTCACTTTCACTGCAGGTGTTCTGGGCGGGGCCTATCCTCGGGGCGTGTGCCGCCGCCCTCCTCAACGACCTGTTGCTGCGGCCGCGCTGGCGTTGCCCTGGAGATTGGTGGGCGGAGCTAAAACAACTGTATGTGCCGACAGACAAGCAGCAGCAGGGGGCGTTGTCACAGCTGCCCTAACATACCTTTCTATAGGCAAATATAGCATCAGATCATCGTCATCAGGATAGTTTCTGATTGGATGCATCTTTTTAGGTTACAAGCTATCTTCAGAACTCTTTATTACAGCTTCAGCTGGGAGGATTTCCTGTTCTATTGTTGTTATAACGTTTTCAGCATTTTTATATGTTAGAGGTACAACATATTTTTATATGAAGAATTGTCACATATCCAGAGGCATGTCGTGCAGGTGGAACTTATTAAGACCTTATTAAGACCTTTAATCAACTTTTAGCAGGATGCATTCATCTATTTGTACGTATGAATTTGAACCTGTGCAGATCAGAAACAATATTTAATAAATTTACATCTGGACACCCAGTTCTTGTTAAAAATATTTGCAGTCGTTGGTTTTAAACTTATTCCACCATGAAGTTTGAAATGGATCCAAAAATCTGGATGAGTGAAATCAGAAAAAGGCCAAACATAAAGGGGAACGCCTGCGTAGAGGCAGAGGCAAAAATATGAATATGAACAACGGTGATTAGTGGGGTGAAAACAGGTGAGTGATTAGATGGAGCAGACACAGAGGGAGAACACATAAAGGTTAAAGAAACCTTAGGAAGGACTAAATACACCCCATATTAGGAATCATCCGATACCAATACTAGTAAAGGGGGCGATACTGTTCTAATGTACTAGGTTTCAGTATCCGCTAGTCATATCTGACCCTGAATAAATCTATTTACCAGCAGAAAACCAGACCTCAGGTACAGATAGATGCTATTTTGGCTGGAGGAGGTGGATCGATACACATAGCTTTCTTCTAATTTGGGTTTCCTGTTTGGTCCGAATCTCAGTTGTGATTTCAAGGTTTGAAACATATTTTATTTTTGGGAAACTGTGTTTGGTAGGTTGTCTTATTTTTGGTTTGTGATTAACACTCCTCACTCCTGGTTCATAAATATGTACCTCAGGTTTGGGTTCCAGGTTTTATTCCTCAGGGTACATTTCAAGTCTCAATATATCAAGGTAAAGTTCAACGTTGAAAATGTCAGAGTAAAGTTCAAGGTTCAAAAACTTGCGATAAAGATCAAGGTTCAACAACTCAGGGTAAAGTTCAAGGTTCAATAACTTGTGATAAAGATCAAGGTTCAACAACTCAGGGTAAAGTTCAAGGTTCAATATCTTGGGGTGAAATTAAAGGTTCAATATCTTGAGGCAAGGTTAAAGGTTGAATTAATCATAATAAATTTGGAGGTTCAACAACTCCAGGTAAAGTTCAGTGTTCAATAAATTGTGATAAAGTTCACTATCAAATAACTCTGGATAAAGTTGAAGGGTCAATAACTCGGAGTAAAGTTGACGGTTCAATATCTTGCTTTAAAGGTCAAGCTTCAATGACTCGCGCTAAAGTTCAACATTAAATAATTTGGGGTAAATTTCAAAGTTAATTAAATTCCAGGTAAAGTTCAAGGTACAATAACTCATGATAAAGTTCACTGTGAAATAACTCTGGGTAACGTTGAACGTTCAATAACTTGAGGTAAAGTTAAAGGTTATATAACTCGTGTTAAAGGTCAAGCTTCAACAAATCACGCTAAAGTTCAACATTAAATAATTTGAGGTAAAGTTCAACATTTGGTTTGGTAAGTCGGGCTAATGTTTGAGGTTCATAACTGTGGGTAAAATTCACAGTTTGGTAACTTGTGGTAAAGTAAAGTGTTACATATCTTAGTTGTGTTTTTAAGATTTGTTACATATAGTTTTACGATCTTTGTTTGGTAGGTTATGTCTTTTTTTTCGGTGTTTTTTTTGTTTTGGTTTTTGGTTTTGGTTGGTTGTTTGGTTTTGGTGTTTGTTTGTTGGTTTGTGGTGGTGGTGGTTTTTGGTTTGGTTGTGTGGGGTGGTTTTGGTGGGGGGTTTGTTTGTGGTTGTTGTTTTTGTTTGTTTTTTGTTTGGTGTTGTTTTTTTTTGTGGGTTGTAACAAGTGTACGGTGCCCTCATGGTGGCAGCCTCTGAAACAGATCAGCAGAGAAAATTATAGCTTTTGCAGGATGTTCTTAAACTCACCACCAGCGGAAAACTCTGAAGATAAGAAGGCTATTAGTTGTTGTTTTTTTCTATCAAAAGGAAACAGCAGCTCAGAGGATAACACCAACACGGCTAGCTGTCAATCATTTCTTAGGACACACACGCACACACACTGACAGAGTAGAGTGATACACGCATGTTGAAACATCTCAGCTTCCGTCTCCAGACAGACGAGGGAGATGTGTGTGTTCAGGTGCGTGTGTGCTCTTCTGTGTGTCACCATGGGTGTGTGTCTGAACCTGCTAGAAGAACCTGTGATGTTGAGCGGACCAACAGGAAGTTTGTTCGGATTCTCTGTCGACTTCCACTCTATCAACAACACGTAAGTTCTTCCACACCTTGGTGCTCTCTCTCGTAAATGCCCGACCCGTTTCAAATTTATCTGAACTGAACCTTCTTCTAACATCATCAACAGGTGAGTCGCAACATCTGGCAAAAATGTTCCCTTCCACTTTCACTGAATATCTTTTTGGGGTTTGTCTCTACCAGGTTTGAACATCCACAAACCTTTTGGCTTTTTGTTCATGTAAAACGGCTCCAGCTCAGTCAGAGGAGAACATTGCTAAAGATCACTTTTCAAGTGTTATGAAGGATTCTCCATTGGATTTAATTCTGATCTTTAACTAGGCCATTATAACCCAAACAAATAAGTTCGTATAAAACATCAAATACATATTGTAACTCAGGCTGTATGAGGAGGATGTTTGTCCTGGTTGAAAGTGACCTTTATGTCAGCGTGATACACAGCTGATAGCTGCCATTGTAGTCAATGGGTCTGTTTCCACCGGCTGCAGGCAGCGCGAACCAGACAGATCATCCAATTTATATTATACCAGCGATTATCAGCATCATTTTTCAAATACATTCTTTAAAAGTCAGACCATTAGATTGCCCCGATTTTCTTTTTCATTTTGTCTCTTATAGTTTAGGTAGCACAGGCCTTTCTCCTCTTTTTAATTATGAGAACTCAAACAGTTGGTGGTGCCTGATTAAATACTTTTTGCCCAACTGTATGTTCAGAGGATTGTCCAACAGAACCTCACTCAGGGAGAGGACCAAAAGCTTGCAGCTAACTGCAGCTACTGTCTTGTAACAAAGCTGCTCAATCAAAGTTTGTGCTCAAAAGTTTGGATGTATCAATAATTCACCCTGGAAATGTGGCAACTCCAAGACTGGAGATGGAGTAGAGCCCAATTTTCAAACTGTCCGTCTGGTTCAACAGAGAGCGTATGCCTGTGATTGGTCAGCTAAACAGCCAGAGATCGTTTTACCAGAACGGGGCTCTATTGTCGCTGTAATCAGTAGTCAATGCAGCGTTTGGGAACTACATGCTTTATATTGTGAGTCCAGTCTATCCAATCTGGTCTTTTTGTGATTTTGAACACAATGAGGTGTAGAGAACAACAAAACAGACTCCTGTGTTTGTTTCCATGTGTTTTCGAGTATTCTATGAGCTGCACTTTTAGTAAAAATCTTTACAGCTCTATCGAAACTTCATTCAAACTTTCTTCCGTTCTTTGCCCAGTGAGTTGGGAATGCATTCACAAGCTGAAGAAAATAAACTCTAGTTAACCAGACACTGCAATGGTTGGCAGACCCGCCATGAAAAGTTAGCAACCACTGCTGTCCTGGTGGGGAATTGCTTTGCAACACTGAAAAATCAACGCAAAACCATGAACGAAAAACGTTTCCGTTAGTACATCTGCGTCAGGGTGCAAACTTACTGACAGAGAATTATCAACCAGGCTTCCCACTATCAATCGTCAGAGGAGTTGGATGCTTTCCTGAAGTCCACAAACATATTGATTTTGGTTTACAGTCATAAGTCACCACTGTAAAAAAGAAAGAGGTCTGCACACATTGATTGGGACATACAAGGGAAATAAACTCCTAATCGTTTCTGGATTTAAAGATTTTATGTTTTAGTTGGAAATACACGCAGGTCTTAGTGCATGAGATTCCAATATTTAAGGATCCAAAGTTCTTACATATGTTGATGTTATTTAAGGATGAACACAATTTACCCTAAATGCCAAATACCATCTCATTTAAACAATCTGCTAGGTATGAATGTGATTGGAGTCGGTGAATAATATGACCAGAAAACGTGCAACTGTTTGGTGCTCACCGTGAGGTCATCTAATTTCCCTGCCAGGAGCAGAGAGGGTTGGAAGGAGCTCAGATCTTTTTAATCTATATTACATAAATTTGTTCCTTACATCATCTTTTCTTATTGATTGATGGTGTCTATCTGTTAAACCAATATGCTTCTGGTTTTCTCTAATCATGCTTCTGTAATCATGTATTTGATATCATTATCACTGAATCATGTAAAGCACCTTGCTTTAGGGAGGGGCTGTGTATCTGTGTACCTGGGCACCTAATGCAGCCTGTGACATCATCGACTTTGACCTGACAGGTGAGTTTCTCATTTGTCTGCTCAGAATGTCTGAAGAAAACTCAGACTCTTTGGACCATTTGATTTTGTTACTAAAATGACCTGTCCTACTTTCACACCTAATGTTATGACCTTACCTCTCTTAATCTTATATTTGACCCACTGTCACACCTGTGTCACTATTACACACGTTGCACTCTCACGTTTGTCTCACTCGTTCATCCATCTGACTTAAACCCCTGCCCAGCATTCATATTTGCCTCGCTATCAAATTTGACTTACTCTTAGATCTGTTTGGTAACTCCTGTTTCACTCTTGCACTTGTCTTAGTGGGACATTGATCTGACTCATATCTCACTCATGTACTTTTCTCACACTCATGTCTATGTCCCTCTTCTACCTGTCCCACTGTCACACCCCTCTCATTGGTGTACATGTCTCACCCTCCCATTTGTCTCACTCTTCCATCTATCTCACTCATTCTCAGGTCCCACTTCCACATCCACCTCACTCTCGAATTTGACTTACTCTCCGATCTCTCTCGTCATAACTCTTGTCTCACTTTTTAATCTAACTCACCGGCACACCTGTCTCACTGTTACAACTCTTGTCCTTTCACACACGCCTCACTCTCACACCTGTTTCATTATCACTCTTGTCTCACTCTCACATTTGGCTTACTGTCACAACACTCTCACGACTACAATAGTCTGATTGTCACACTAGTTTCACTTTCCAATTTGTCTCATTCATACGCCTGTCTCACTTGTTTCTCTCTCTTCTACCTGTCTCACTGTCACACCTTTTTTCAATGGTGTACACCTTACTCTCCTGTTTTTCTACTTCTTCCATCCACCTCCCATCCACTTGCCTCGATCTCAAATTTGACTTACTCTCAGATCTGCCCGATCACTCTTTTCACACCACGCACCTGTCTCACTCTTGCACTTGGCTTACTGTCACACCTGTATCGTTGTGACACCTGTTTCACTCTCCCATTTGTCTCACTCTTCCATCTATCTCACTCATACACGGGTCCCACTTCCACATCCACCTCGCTCTCGAAATTGACTTACTCTCATATCTGTCTCATTGTCACTCCTGTCTCACCTTTTTGTCTGACTTACCGGCAACCCAGTCTCACTCTCATACTTGGTTTACTGTCACACCTGTTTCACTCTCCCATTTGCCTAACTCTTCCATCCATCTCACCCATGCTGCTGTCTCACTCTCACACATGTCACTGTTTTATTTTCCACACTGTCAGGTCTGTCTCCTTGTCAGAAGCTGTTTCCCTCTTCCACCTGTCCCACTGTCTCACCTTTTGCATTGTTAGACCTGCCTCACTGCCATATTTGTCATCCGTCTCATTCATACACCGGTCTCTATGCCACTCTTGTCTGTCCCACTCTCACAGCTCTCTCACTTTCTAAACCAGCTCACTCAGTTTCTTGTTGTTGACACCTGTGTCACTATGTCATCACTCTGTTGTCATTCACAGGTGACAAAGAGCAGACCAGCTCAGATGTCAGGTTTCGCTCCTTTAAGAGTGGGCAATGGTTTGGAGCTTCTGTTCGCTCGGTCGGCAGCACACACTTACTGGTGAGGGGACATCAGAACATGACTGGCACCTTTGCCTCATCAAGACTCAGGTTTGTGATGTCGGATATATATATGATAGACTCCCTCTGCGTTCCTCCACCTCCAGGCGTGTGCACCACTCTTTCATTGGAATGTTATCCAGAGAGGGGCGGAGTCAGGGAAAACACCTGTTGGAAATTGTCTCCTCTTGGATCGCAAGACGAGGAGCTCCAGAACCTTCTCTCCCTGCAGAGGAATCTTGCTGGATGACGACTACAAGCAGATGAAAAACAGTAAGAAAAACAGACGTTTGAGGGGGAAAACCTGAAGCTATCCAAGGCTTAATCCTCTCTTTTGTCGTTTAGGAAACGATCAGCGCTACTGTGAGGTTGGCTTCAGTGCTGACATCTCCCAGGTGAGGCGGGGTCGGCAAAGTCTGTTGGTTCTGGAATCCGGGCATTCCCGTAATCAGTTTAGGCTCAAAGTCTTTTTGGACTTTAGCTGCTTTCCTCTCAGTTTCAGTCTAAGGCATTCCTGACTGTCCTCTAGGGTTTTATCAGCTGGAAACTGCACATGGTACCTGAAGGATCAGGTCCCAGATCTGGAGCTGTGATGAGTTTATAAAGAGTTGATGTCAGATACTTTGTGTCGACTGAAACGTTTTAGAGAACTGGGTCTTAGAGGACAGTGAAGATATTACCATTGTCTGAAAATGATGCGTTTTATTGTTTAAAAAAAATGCTAAATCTAAAAGTCTCCACAAAAATTTTCATACCAGCCAATTCTTTAGGAAATCAAACATTTGAAGGTTGTTTGACATTATATTATCTAGCAATTTTTAAAACTGGAATTGCGAATGAAAGGTTTCCTACAAAATCCTGACATTTAAAGAAGAAGCTGTTATTATGTTATATAATTACATAATTTCCTCCTGGTCCCAACGCATTTATAATCATACATAATAAGATTGAACATCATTTAGTGAATGGGTGAAGAACTGAAGTGAAAACAAATTGTTTTTATCTGTGCCTTATGATGTGTGTCAGTGTATCAGACGGTGTGTTGGTCGGGGACGATCAGTCGGTGCTGTTGTCAGTGTCGGCCATGAACGATGGTGAGGGCGCTTATGAGACAGAGCTGGTTGTCCAAATCCCTGAACACGCACACTACCAGAGCAGTCAGGTGAGATGATGTCGCACGCTGACGCAAAGTGGACCGCTCAAACAGCCCATAAGAACAGTGCATGTTGTGTGTTGCTGGTTTTTATTTGCAGGGCGTAAACCGGCTGGTGTGTGGTCAGAGGAAAGAAAACCAGACGGTTGTTGTTACCTGTGACCTCGGGAACCCCATGAAACAAAACCAGAAGGTGGGTGACGTCAAGCTTCAGGTTAGGAAGTTGTGTTTGTAAGGCTTTCTGTAAACCTAGAGAGTTTGAAAAGATTTAGAAACACTCAAAAAGATTATCAGCTCACATCTAAAGACTTGGGTAAAAGTTCTTTACACAGAAGCTAGCTACACATAATCTTGTAGTGACACTATTTACAAGACTACAACTAGACTAATTTAGCTTCCTGCCAAATTCCTCCCTCAGCATCATACAGTTTCTTTATGTGTGAATGTTGTAGCATTATGTGCTGAGATTGATACGTTCAATTTGCATTCAAAGCGAGTACTGCATTGACCGGTAACTGGTTAACTCATATCTTTTTAATGCAAGGTGTTCATGCTGTATCAATTACTCCGTGCAGATGCACAGATAGTGCTGGTTTGTGCCTGTATTGCAGGGGGCACGGTCTGCATACACTTTGTAATTTATGGCCCATGTCTAGGCCGTTTTTTTTAGCCATGCAACACAAATATTGCATTTGTTGTGTATAGACCCTGACAGGCTCCATAGGTGGCTACAAAACTGTTATTTTAAAAATATGACACTCATGTTTGTAGTCTACTTTCCCGCAGGAACAACAACCGCAGGAACAACAAAAAAATTGAAGTGTGGCAAGTTGCACAATAATGTCATAAGCAGGATTGGAACCCACCACCCCTGTGGTGGTAATCCTACACATTAACCACTATTCTATACCCCCTAACTTGGTCACACAGTTGAATAAACAGAGATAACACATTATGACTCCGTGCGCATGGTTTAATATATCTAGGGTACGGATTCTTACCCCTCAGAAATTATTTCTGCACCTGACCCCTGCCAGGCTCTGTAGCTTCGTGCTTCCGCTTGTTTGAGAGCGGCTTTATTGGTTGTTGGTTGTTTTACATCACTACGACTACACTAGGACTTGCAATAATATCAGACATTGTCTTATCCAAAAGACTAGAGAAAGACTGGCATAAATTGGTTCGCCAACTGCAGATTATCACCTTACATTTAACGATCAAGACGACGGGAGCGTGCTGAGACTCCAGCAGGATTTCTAAAGACTGATAGTCTTTAGTCTGAGACTGTGAAAATCCTTTAGTGTACGCAAAGCATAAGACGTGTCTTCTTAAACATCTAAGACATGCAGAAACACCAGCCTGTGAGGTCTGAAGTTCCCAATGACAGCTGTAAAGACTACAACACCCATAATGCCATATTGCTGTGGAGGAGGGGTCAGTTAATACTTGGGATGTATCGATACACCAACGTATCGCTATACTTTTTCACAATATTGTACTGATATTCAGATGCAATGTATTGATTCATTTTATTTTATAAAATTTGAATAGAACCATTAATTATTACAATCATTTTTGTAGTAAAATTAAAAGTATGACCTCAAGTTGGTGGCTGTTTTCATCTTCTTCGTTCCAGTGGATCAAGTATATCTAGTGATAAAACTGGACACGTTTAGTAGGAAACAGGTTGGAGTGTTTAGAATGCTGTGACAGCCTTTCTACATTTAAATTAAGTTTGAAAAATCACAATATGTAGTCTAACTCTAAGCTTCGCAATATATTGCAATATACCGTTTTGTCCGGCCTGTATTGTGATACGGGGGTTGGGGGCGTGTCAACACATTAGTGATCATTGATGTGAAATTATCACGGAAACAATCTTTTTCAAGTTTTGACTGTAGTACCATCTGATTGGAATGGTTTGGGCAGTCCTCTGCATAACAAGCGATCTGAAAGTTTTAACGTTAGACCTAGAGGGTCTTTGGCACTTATTTAGAACCAGCATTGGGAGTAACGCGATACAGAAGTAACGATAACATCTTGAGGCCATGACATAGTATCTTGAGGCCACAAGATAGTACAAAGGGGGCTCCGTAAAAGACTGTCGCATCTAAGGAGTCTCATTCTAACACTGAAATGCGCCTCCTTTCGATGCAACTTAACCACCATTACCATGAGATAGAAGTTTAATAAAATAGAATGAAAAATAAGATGTTTGTGGTATCACACATGTAAAATTGAAATTGATAAGTTACAGTATTTAAAAATCATGTTACATATTTAAGATATTTTACCAAAATAATCTAAAGTAGTGAAACTTAGTCACATTTTTGAGATACTAATATGCTTTTGTAACTTGCCCAATGCTGTTTAGAATATCCAAAGGTTTCTTCTTGCTTAGAGTCTTAGAAAACAAATGTTCTTGCCTGAAGACTTTATTTAAGATAACCTTTGGTGTCTTTATGCCCAGTACTGAGTACTGGTTTCAGATTTGACTAAACTTCTCTGAAAACGAGATAACCTAACACATCATGCTCTGTCGTCTCTCTACACATCTACAGCTGCAGACCGGTCTACTGTTCAGTGTCGCCAACCTGGAGGAGGTTGAGAGTCACATCACCTTCAGCCTCAGAATCCGGAGGTACAAACTCTCCTGGTGTCTTTGGGTTTACTGTTATAAGCTGACGTCCATCTGTCGAACTCTCTGTCTACCTTCCTCTAACTCAGTAAGAACTCAGTGAACTCCAGCAGTAACCAGGTCACCGTGAAGGTTCAGGTGAAGGCCGAGGCCACGCTGGAGATAAGAGGGTATAGACCAACATTTCCCTGGATTTAAAACTCATCTAATGTCGTCGAGCCTGGATGTTTTAAGGCTTTGATGTCTCTGCAGAGGCTCCATTCCTCCAGAAGTCCTCTTACCCCGCCCAGACTGGCAGCCTGTAGTAAACCATGGGAGTCAGGAGGAGGTTGTCCCATTGGTGGAGCATGTGTTTGAGGTGAGGTTACCTAGAGCACCAAATAATCAGACGTAGTACAGGTTAAGCTCCCTATGGGCTTGGTAGGAACAGAACCAACAGTGGACCCAGCTCACAAAGGCTGACTCGCTAAGAGGTCTGCTACCTGTCAGAGAATCAAGCCTGGTCAGGTAGACTTAAAGAAGTCAAAACCTATTAATACCATCGTAACCACAAACTATTACAGTTTTTCAGGCCAATAAAAAAGTCAAGTGAAAAATAAAACAAACATAGCCCTTTTCTGTCCCTTTTTTCTAAACGCAGTATTGTCTCACGAGATTACGTGCGATATTTTGCGTGTCCCAGATGGTCATTATAATAACGCATATGAGGAGCGCACTGATTGGTGACAGGGTGGGGGCACCGTACGCTCAGCTTCAGTTTCTCACTCCAAAATCACAACATGGCTCAAGTTATGACTGAACTCGACCGACGGAGCGCAATGCATTCCATGCATGTTTCCTGCTTCAGCTATCGACCTCACAGTATTTCCAACATGGCACCACTATAGCACTATTTAGCTAGCTGCTGTTTCTTATAAATAGTAGAGTAATAAGACCACAGCTTCGATGCCATCTTACCCTTATACTGTCCCAAATTAGTAAAGCATTCTGGCTTAAAATGTTTAGCACAGACACCTACACTGGTGGGGAGGGTTGCAGGAACAGCGTCATTAAAATGTATTTAATCCACTGCTCCCCGATAACGTGTCTGGTGTTGGGAATCAACAGAGCAACTCACACATGCACCTCATTTTTAATTTTCCACGCTCAGATCTCCAAATCTGCATTCATTAATGGCAATGCTCGATTAAATACAAGGGGGAGAGGGGCGGGCGGGTTTGATGCATTGGATTACAATGTCCATATATGATATATTCTGCCAATAAGACGTCAAGATGGGAAAGAAAGCTGTTTTAAGAAGCAAAGGGTAAACAAACACTTCTAAACAGGTGTAAAATCAATAGAAAACTATAAGATACATGTTTTCACTTGGAAAAGTGAAAATTTCAGGTTATTACTCCTTTAAGGGAAACATTTCTGTCTTATCTTGCTAAGAACCCTTTTGGAAGGTGTTTCCACTATCGAATCCTGACAGTATACATGTGTCTCGGGCCATTTTTGGGGCAGTTTTAGAAACCAACCGAGTACTTTGGACATGTACTCACTTATGGCTTGATAGAGTTGCTGGGCGGGGTCTGTGGTTAACTCATGCTGATTGGTTGTAACTCGAGGGGAAATGAGCAGTTGTCACAAAACAATCAAACAATTGCCGACGCAGTTTATAGCAAAATAGCAAACAGAAACAAGACAACCATCCCTGCTTCTTCCACGTCTATCTCTTGTCATTCTCTGCTGTCATGGCCGCCTTTTGACACTGATAAGTGGCGCTCCCTAGTGTCACATGGTCGCGATTTGCAGCCTTCTCAGCTGGTGACGTACAACATGCTGCTCAACCTGTTGTCAGTCTAAACTTCCGACACTTGTGTTATTGATAATATTGATGGTGTATAGATCAAGAATCAGGGTCCCAGTTCTGTCAACGCCCGACTGACCGTGGACTTCCCCTCTACATGGCGACATCACTTCCTGCTCTACGTCATCTCCACTCCCTCAGAGGAGTCACTGAGCTGTCAGACCCTGAACACATCGGAGGTAGAAAATCTGTGCTGCTTTTTCTCAATGTAGTTTCTACTTTTTTTCTCACCTTTATGTACCTCACCTGTCTGTCTCTCAACAGTCTGTCTCACCTGTCTGTTGCTCTCCTGTCTCACTTTGAGTTATCTGTTTCTTACATGTTTTTATCTTTTCTGTTTGACTCTCACCTGCCTTAATCACACATACATGCCTGTAACTTAACTGTATTTTCATTTTGTTTTTGGGTCACCTGTCTACACCAAGGTTGTTATCGTTAACGAACGAAATAACGAAACTAGAAATAAAAAAAAGATTTTTTCGTTAACTGTAATCAAAATAAAAAAAAAAGAATTTGGAACAAAATGAAAACCAACTAAAACTGTAATGAGTGTTCACATTTAGTTTTCATTTCATAAAGTGTCTCATTATGTCTAGAACAATTATTTCTGTGTCGCTGCCTGCTCTACTGCGCTTTGTCATCAGGAACAAATGCAAACATGTGTTGTGCCTTTGGTTGCATAAATCGCTTTGATAAGAATTGCAGAATGGGTTTGATAAAATTGTCCTCCTTTTAAGGCAAATAAATTATGTAATTGAATTGCAAGCTATCCGGAGAAGTGATTGGAACTATGATTAAACAGTAACTCACCCCAAAATCAACTTTTTTTGATAAACTGTATAATTGATTCTATAATAACAATATCTACATTTCCAGTTATTATTTTATGTATTTTAGTACATTTTAGTGAAAATATCAATTTTGTACCAAAAACCGTTAGTTTAGTGCCCCAAGTGGTTAAACGATTACACTGCACTACAATTCACTGGAATTCAAATCCTGCCTTGCTAACAGCCTATCAAAGGTTCTTGACGTAGGCTTGGAATAGTGACGACAGCAATCCGGCCGTGGTGGGGGTATATAACATGAGCGGTCTGGGCCACACCTCCGTAGCGAGATACCATGAACTGCCTGCAGCACTATAACCTGGGTGCTCCGTCAAGCAGGTGGTTACCCCTACTTACTGAAATTTGCTCATCACCTGTGACAAAGGGAATAACGGATATATCAGTAAATGGAAAATAAAATTTGGGCTAAGAGTTCATTTTTAATGGAATAATTGTGATGGTGTGTGTTTTTTTGCTCATTCATTAATGTTTCTCATCATGCTTGGATACATCTGTCTGCAACACACATTTTCTGTTGCGGACAATGACGTACAATGGTCATTGGTGCTCCTGTCGAGGCAGGGTCACGAAATTACTCAAGCTAATCTATATTTAGCATTAGATTTAGACAGCGCTCGTTCTATGCCGCGATGCTACAGGCTCGGCATCTGCTGCTGCTCTGGGCAGAGAACGAGACATCGGATTGTAAAGATATGGCGCCGCTCCCCTCCTCCACAGAACCTTTATCCCTGTACTCTGTTCCCTCTGGAGAAGGATGATGAGAAAAAATCTCAACCTCCGGATTATTGCCAGGCGAAGGAGTTTGCGTTACTACGGCTCTCTCCATCTTTCTGGCCACCCGTGACTCTGCGCTGCTGCCTGCAACATGTCAGGCACAGCGCAGACCACGCCCAGCAACTCATCCCCCCGCGTTTTTCCTGTCCGTCAGTCAACGCTTCCTTTTGAGTCTTGGCGGGCATCTAAGGGCGGGGTTAGACTCGGGTAGGGGGATTAGTTACTCTTTAAACACGCAACCGTCTGCAGAAAGAACTTCATAACAGGTGAGCTTTCCTAACAAATAAGCTAACATAGCTAACCAACACTGCTTCTGCAGGAAAACTGCTAATAAAAGCAATGGGAATTGGAGCTGTGTAGCTGTTGTAGGTTGTGCGCGCTTTCGCTGTGTTGATAGACAAATAATCCCTCTCTAGTTTCTGGTTGTTGGAGGTTTTTACTCGCTGTACTGCATTATCCCAGCAAAGGTTGAGAGAAAGCGCCAGAGTCTAATTTGGGATTACTTACTACTAGAATGTGTGATAAATGATTAAAAGCGTCACAGTACTCCTGGTAGCTTGGCTTTTGTTTTGTTGTGTTACCACTCAGTGTTTTTACAGAACTAATTAAACTAACTCATTTTTGGGATTTTTAATGCACAGGTTTTTGTGTTTACAGAACTTTGATCATTACTATGCCACATTTCTTTCATACATGCCTGATTTTTATGGTTGTTCATCTGGCCTATGTCAATACATAAAAAAATAAAATATATTTATACTCAATTTCTGAGATTTTGTTATACAATTCTTCTTCCTTTTTGTTTAACGAAAATACTAAAGCTAAAACTGAAACTAATAAAAACAAAACTGAAACTAAGCCTTTTCAAAAAACTAAAACTAAACTACCTAACGAATGGTCAAAACTAATAAATACTAAAATAGATTAGAAAATCTTAAGGCAAATCTAAATATAAACTTATGAAAAATGTAAAACTATTATGACCTTGGTTACACCTTACCTGTCTGAATCTCTTGTCTAAGTCTCATCTCCCTGTACCTTACCTTGCTCTGTTCTGTCTCTATTTTTCACCTGTTTCCAGCTGCTTGGTAACTCCAGTGTTGATGCAGTGTCCCAGCCCACCCAACAGGAGGAGACAAACCCTCTCAGACAAACTGTCAATGTGGTAAAAAAAAAAGAAGAAAACGTTTTATCCCTTCATGGCTGCTCTGTTAAAGAGTCAGTGATATAATCTGCGATGACTTGCTTCCTCTGCACACCAGAGTGAGCCGAACATGAGTTTTCCATTATTGTCATCATTTTTGTTTGTTTCAGAACTGCAGCAGTAGAGAGGCGGGTTGTGTCAGGTTTGAGTGTGATGCCTTAGATTTGGGGCGGGGCTTAAGCGCCGTACTAAAAATCTCAGCTCGGCTTTGGTTGGACACGCTCGTGAAGGTATGTCTGTACACACACACACACACAAACAGGTGAGGTTACTGTTGACATTGTATTTTCTCCTGCAGACTCCCTACCTGAACTATGACCTCGTTTCTTCTGCCACTTATAAAGTCATCAGCGCACCATCGAAGGTCCAACCACTGACTCTAACGAGTGGACACACACAGGTGACCAACAACCCACTGCACACCACTTAAACACAAACATTCGATAATAATTACAATGTGTGTGTGTGTTTAGGCTCAGCTCAGTGTGGTGTGGCGTCCACCTGATGGAGAGAAACCTGTTCCTATTGGCTACATCATCATGTCAATCATATCTGGACTCCTCCTCCTGTGTCTGCTTTGCTTAATCTTCTGGAAGGTATCAATCAATCAATCTTTGTATTTCATTGAGGAATTAGTGGATCATCAGTAAAGTTTTGGTTTCTCTCTGTAACTGATCAACAATAACATCTGTTGCTGTAAACTTTGACCTCCTGTTCAATCAGAAAGGTTCTGGTGGAGTTCGGTGCAGAGCTTGTTGAAGCTAAAGCTACTCTCATTTAGACAGAGTGAACATTTCTGTGTGTGTGTGTGTGTGTGTGTGTGTGTGTGTGTGCGTAGCTAGGCTTTTTTAGGCGCACCAGACCCCCCACTGATGATAATGATGGTGAACATGATGGAGAGCAGCAACTGGCCGAGGATAATCACCTGACTGAGTAACACATCATCACCAGGCACCAATCAGCTCTTCATATCTTAGTGTTTCACTGTTGCTTTAAATGATCAGTCTGTCACACAGTAATGATGGATGACTGTGTTTCCCCTTCTGTCGTCCCTTGTGGGGTTCCACAGGGTTCTATTCTTGGCCCCCTGCTTTTTAATATACATATTTTTGCGACAGGCTGTCATTTTATTTTATTACTGTTTGTGTATTTGTCTCTTGTACAAAACCTCATGCTGTTTTTAAATGTTCTCTATAAATAAACTTGGTATGGTATCAGAGATCTAATTGGTCCATTAGTAGAACATTACTTTGCTCATGAAGTAAAAATAAATGTTTTAATAAACATATTTTATTTGCATTTCTAACCATTTCATTAGCATTCTAAGTTATTCTATTCATCAATTGTGAGGAAACAAAAAACACAAAATGTTTGTCTGTCATTGCTCATATTAATGCAGTGTTTTCCCTCAAATTCTCCTTCTGACACACATTCATAAATAAAAAGGGGGATCAATTCAATTAATTTGGTGTGATTGACTGTAGTCACTGGGTTTAACCACTAGATAGCGGTGCAGGCAGATAATTTTTCTCCAGATTTGCACTGATTTATAACATGGGTGTCTAGCTCCATTCCTCAAAGATTGATGTCCTGTCCGTTTCTGATGAGTCTCTGTTCTAACACAACCAGTTCAGCTGTTGCAAGTTCCTCCTCAGAATGTCAAAGTTCAACAGATATCTGCTGAGGAACCATCATTTAAATTAGGCGTGTTAAACCAGGAATATAACTAAAACATGCAGGACCATCGGCTCTTGAGACTTTGAAGCTCTTGGTGTATAACAATATAATGTGTGCATGCTTGGACTGAATGACAGAGGATTGTGATCTGGAATAACGACTGAACTACTACTATACTATAGCAGTTTTCATTTGTCACAAACTACAGTCGTGGCCAAACGTTTTGAGAATGAAAAATATTAGTTTTACAAAGTTTGCTGCTAAACTGCTTTTAGATCTTTGTTTCAGTCGTTTCTGTGATGTACTGAGATCATTATGTCAGGCTGATTGGGTTAGAATGGCAAACTTGAAATGTTAAAAGGAGGGTGATGCTTGAAATCATTGTTCTTCCATTGTTAACCATGTTGACCTGCAAAGAAACGTGTGCAGCCATCATTGCATTTCATAAAAATGGCTTCACAGGCAAGGGTATTGTGGCAACTAAGATTGCACCTAAATCAACAATTTATAGGATTATCAAGAACTTTAAGGAAAGAGGTTTAATTCTTGTTAAGAAAGCTTCGGGGCGTCCAAGAAAGTCCAGCAAGCGCCAGGATCGTCTCCTAAAGAGGACCAGCTGCAGGATCGGGGTGCCACCAGTGCAGAGCTTGCTCAGGAATGACAGCCGACAGGTGTGAGTGCATCTGCACGCACAGTGAGGCGAAGACTTTTTGAAGATGGCCTGGTGTAAAGAAGGGCAGCAAAGAAGCCACTTCTGTCCAAAAAACCACCAGGGACAGATTGATGTTCTGCAGAAAGTTTGGTGAATGGACTGCTGAGGACTGGGGCAAAGTCAGATTCTCCCATGATGCAACTTTCTGATTGTTTTGGGGCATCTGGAAAAAGGCTTGTCTGGAGAAGAAAAGGTGAGCGCTACCATCAGTCCTGTGTCATGCCAACAGTAAAGCATCCTGAGACCATTCATGTGTGGGGTTGCTTCTCATCCAAGGGAGTGGGCTCACTTATAATTTAGCCCAAAAACTCAGCCATGAGTAAAGAATGGTACCAAAACACCCTCCAACAATCCAACAACAGTTTGGTGAAGAACAAAGCATTTTCCAGCACCATGGAGAACAGTGCCATAAGGCAAAAGTGATAACTAAGTGGCTCAGGGACCAAGACGTTGACATTTTGGGTCCATGGCCTGGAAACTCCCCAGATCTTAATCCCATTGAGAACTTGTGGTCAATCCTAAACAAAAAACCCGCTAATTCTGACAAACTCCAAGAAGTGATTATGAAAGAATCAGAAGAGTCAGAAGTTGATTGACAGCATGCCCAGTCGAATTGCAGAGGTCCTGAAAAAGAAGGACCAACACTGCAAATACTGACTCTTTGCATAAATGTCATGTAATTGTCGATAAAAGCCTTTGAAACGAATGAAGTGCTTGTAATTATATTTCAGTAAATCACAGAAACAACTAAAACAAAGATCTAAAAGCAGTTTAGCAGCAAACTTTGTGAAAACTAATATTTGTGTCATTTTCAAAACTTTTGGCCATGACTGTACAATCATTGGCTGAGAACCTGCAAAAATTATATCACCTGGTCAACACCATCTACTCCTCAAAAGCAAGCAGTTATGTTAGATATGTGGGTTATCCATTCTTCTCAGTCTTCTCAATCTCAGGAATGTTGTTCTACAGCATCTCTTTTTTATGCTTCCTTAAACCACAGGTGAAGCTCCGCCTCATTTTAGAAAACACCTCCTGTCTCTGACAGAAGAGTTTATTTTTCTCGTTATATGTTTGGTGAGTTTAGATAACACTCTGTGTTCAGGAACTTTCTCGATTACCTGTGAAGCTGTTACAGATGAAAAGGACTCTGCTAAGAGGTAGAAGACCACCGACACTTCCGTCTGAGAGCAGACTGAGAGGAACTAACAGGAAGCACTCAGATACTTTGAGGTCCTCTTGGACCTGCTGACTCTTTATTGAAGGTAATATGATGGATATTACATGTTTACCTTTTGCATTAGACTTAGATTTCTCTTTCCTTTTTAAGCATGTTTCCTGAATGTTTAAGATGTCTCACTGTAACAATGTGTCTGGTTTGAACAAACTGGTCAGTAGCAGATTTCTACAGAACTTGAAATATTGATGAGGTAATTCAGTACCTTGAATCATATTTGCTGTAGCAGGAAACATTTTTCTGTTCCTGGATCTCAGGTTACGGCTGGATTTTAAGTAATGTTTAAATTGAATTTACATCTCATTTTAAATATGTACCCCAGAAACGTCTTTTTAAAAGTTTTTAATCACCTGGGTACAGTTATTGATCTTATTTCCCTTGTCTCACATCCAATCCCCTTCAAAATGCTTATGTTTGAATTTTTCCATAGAAAACATGGATGACAGACATTTTGGAGCAGAGGAGGAGTTTAGCTCAAGCCCTTAAGGAAACAGATCTGTGAAAAATCTGGAGGAATCTGACTCAAAAGATGATTATTAAAGACGATTGAACACACCCTCTGTTTATGTGCGTAAAGACGGTGCACACACCATTTACCATATTTGGCTGGCTACCTATGAACACACAGCTCCACCTTTAAAGGGACTACATCATGCTATTTTACAGCTTTCAACTTCTGGGATGGAAATGTTTATGAAGAATGTTGCCGTTGGTGTTATACAGAATTAATTTATCCTGAAATTTAACTTGTATCCTGTAGTTAATGTTGGACCAGGAAGTGAAACGGCTTGATTCTTTATAAACCCGCCTGGAGCAAATCAAACTGAAACAAACAGGCTAAGCTTCATCACAAACAGTATTCTCACAAATAATTTGAAAAGTATTATTATTGTCATTATTATGTAGGAATTATCCTCCAAACTAAATCGCCTCTTTGCCTTCATATCCGTTTTCTCCTATGCATTTTCTTTAAGGTCTACTAGAAATGAAACATAGCCATTTATTACAGCTTTTATAAATTATCCAGAGTGCACTGCCTGCTGCAAATTAGAATAAAATCATCTTTTATTAGTCCCACAAGGGAAAATTCGGATGAGCTGCAGAATCGCTCCTTCATGCATCTAGGATTCAGCAGTCTGTCACTGTAGGAGCTTTGCAGTTCAGCAACATTTCCATGCATGGGGGGGAGACGACTCTGTCCATCAGATATGTTATTTTCTGTCTCCCAGCGCCTGCACTGGATCCAGGCTGCATCCTAGAACAGAGCTGGCCTTCCCGAGCTTATCCAACTTCTTCTTCTCAGCTGTCGATAAACTGCTGCTCCAACATCGAATGTCTTTAACAGCGCTCCCTGAGGAAGAGTCTGCACTGACCTCTGACCCTTCCTGTGCTGTGGCTCCAGTCCAGTTTATTATTCAGGTGAACACCCAGGTCCCTATAAGAGTCCACTATCTCAATGTCCGGTGTCAGTGTGGTGGGTCTGCATCTCCAGAAGTCCACCACCAACTCCTTGGTTTTCCCAGCGTTGATCAGCAGCTGGTTGTGCTGGTACCAGTCCACAAAGTCCAGAGTCCTATGTCTGTCCTCTGACTTGTCCTCAACTTTAATGAGTCCAGCTATGGCAGAGTTGTCAGATAACTTCTGACTTCATTCCTACCACACATAGAAAATTATACAACATATCATTTCCACCAATTGAGGATGTATGGAAGTATATGTTTGTTTATTTTTTGATACACTAAAACTTTGGGTTGCCTGAGTTGTGTTGGCAACCGATACATATCTGGTAAAGCTCAATACCTCTGAAGCTGGGTCTGACCCATGTATCAGAGTGGAAATGTTGCTCCATAACATACTGCTGCTCTGTGATTCCATCTAGAGGATGTAGAGCATTCAGTTGGATCTGAAGTGAAGTAGAAAAGCACCAATCAATGACGGCACTGCTGATCATTCCACAGCACAAATGATGAATTATGATCAGAGTCAATATTTAGCTAAATTATCTGTGTTTTTTCTGTCCAAAATAAGGTAGAAGATATTATGTAGATAATAAGTCAGCAACATGGATCAGAGAAGCTGTGAGAGGTAAGATCGCATCTCTAACTTTCCATTAAGTCTTCAGAACATCAAAGCTTGGCAGACATAATCAGATCATGTTTTGTAACAGGAAGCAACTGGACTCTGGACCCAGCCTCGTGTCGTCAATGCTTGCACGTGCAAACCAACAGTATGCTCATTTTAAAAAAAAGTGTTTGCCTGTCAAACAGTAAGTGTTTTTCATTTTATTCAAATCAGAATGGACTTTACCTAAAAGCAAAAATCACCAAAAGTTCTGGTTTCACAGAAACACAACAGAACCTCAACCTGACCACAATTCTGGATCAGCATGTGAATATGAACCTAGTTTGGCGTCTTCAAAAGATCTTGTCATCACTTTTAAACCTTCTCCTGCAAAACGGTAAGCTCTCTTTACCTTCTATATTTGAACTACATTAAAAGTCACCAAAAACTCTTGGTTTCACAGAGATGCACCAGAACCTCGATGTGACCACAGTTCAAAATCTGCACGTGAATATGAACCTAGTCTGGTGTCTTCAAAAGATCTTGCTATCACTTTTAAATCTTCCAGAAGCTCTCCTGCTAAACGGTAAGTTGTGTTTACTGGACTTTACCTCCTTTATTTGACCTAAAAGTAAAAATCACCAAAAGTTCTGGTTTCACAGAAATAAACCAGAACCTCAACCTGACCACAATTCTGGATCTGCACGTGAATATGAACCTAGTTTGGCGTCTTCAAAAGATCTTGTCATCACTTTTAAATCTTCCAGAAGTTCTCCAGCAGAACGGTAAGTTGTCTTTAAATAGGACGTGATGAGGTCATCCCATCATCTGATGGATGAACCAGGGGATTGGTTATTTCATTCCAAATCATAGATATATGTATACTTAAGCAATCACACTACATGTTTCTGAAAAAAAAAAACATTCACACAGACTATTATGTTACAGCTGGCTTTCTTTAGTTTTCATTTTTTCAATTGCTTCAGTACATTTCTGAACTATACATGCTGAATAGTCATTGATTTTAAAATTAAAAGTCCTCATTTAATTGGTTGAGTCATTACATGCAAAAATTCTGTCAAAAAAATAAATAAAAAGTTTTCAAAATCTGTCAAGATAATTTCTTTATATTTTTTTCTTGAAATCGTTTCCCAAAAGAAACAAACAAAAAAATGTTTCTAATGAGAGCCTCACTGTAGCAGTTCTGCTCTGAGCTTCTCACCCTTCCTCATAGGGAGAGCCCAAACACCCTGCTGAGGAAAAAACTCTTTTCAGGAACTTGTATCCAAGGTCTTGTTCTGTCGATCACATAATTCTATGCTTTCATACAAATCAAGAGTATTTTCTACATATAACTATAATATGTGCTGTAACTGACACAGAACTATCAGACTTTACAGAGAAAAATAAATGTTCCAAACCGATTGTGTTTCATTTTGATGTTTATAATTTGATATATAATTCATAAACCCAAAGTAATCTAGTCGAATCTAACCTTAATTCTGTTATTTGTTACTGTGAAGACTTTAGCGAGGAATTTAAATGACAATCTTGGTTGGCTGTAGGAGCTATTGCAATCTCCTTTTTTAAGTGTTCCTAAAAAGTAGCAAGAAAAGTGCGGTTTTTTAACCTTATAAATAATAAAAATATTGAAATATGAAAAAAATCATCTAACACACTAAACCATCTTGACTTTAAAGATCAAACCAGAACCCAGCAGTGTGTGCTTTAAGAGCAGCCACTGATGTGTTTAAGACCAACCAAACCTCAACCACAGAAAGGTGAGCCAGATCCACCAACAATGTAGCTGAAAATGTGTGTGACTGAATGAAGTGTAGAGTGCTTTGTAGTCCTCCACCAATAAATCCGGGCCATTTACCAGTATTGTCAAGGAAGTCCTTGAGCAAACCGTGGGTCCAGGGCGAACTGATGGGAAAAGGACACATTTTTGTCATTTATGGAAATTACAGCATCAAGAGAGAGGAATCAGAAAATTCATACAAAATATTTTGATGCTAAACCTTTTGGAGAGGCTAATGTAACATCTTCTCAGTTAATTTGCGAGATCATACCAGAACCCAGACATACACATAAACGAAGAAGCTCGCCCTTCCAGAGGAAAAACTCAAAGAGCATTACTGATGAGTTTAAACGGTGAGCTGGACATAAACGTTGTAACCATGTGAAATGGCAGAAACGATTTTGTTACAAAAGCAGTTAACATAAAGCTTTTCACACAAATTAATGATGATTCTTGTACTTTTACATGCTCCTTTAGCGTAGCATAGCTGTATGATTATACATTTACATTTTATTACACTAAGATATTACACTAAGATGTTAATTGATGAATACATTTTTTTTTTAATTAGCAAAAGATGTAAGTCATGAAATGAATACTTTTTTAGTCTTTCATCAAAGTCTTTTCCTCCATGTGTATTTTGGGAATAACCCAGTTATTTTTAGAGACTGAAATGCCATGCGAATTCAGAATTTAGGTCAAATAGTACTTAACAGCTGCCAGAATTTGCAATATAGCAGTCTCAGATATCCAATCATGTTTTATGTCTCTATGTTGTCCTGCGATTGACTGGGGAAGAGACAGAGAGACAGAGAGACTGACAACTTTTATTCACTCTACTACTTCACTTTTTCTCTTCTACTGCTCTCCAGTTGAATTATTTGCTCTTATTTTGAGTGTTAAGGTTTTTTTTTCTCTATTTTTCTTTCCATAGAAGCTACACTTAGTCTGGCCTCCTGCTCAGCTGCAATGCCTGGTTGTATGGGGGCATCAACTAGAATGACGTTCCCAGTAACTGAACATCCTCAATGTCCTGTTATCAACTCTTCACTTTCTTTGATGTAGAAAGTACTCATGTCATTTTTTTTTCTGTTCTTTCACTCTGTCTGCTATTGATTCTCGAACCCCCAGACGGTCGTAGCAGATAGCTACTAGAACTGAGTCAGGTTCTGGTTCTGCTGGAGGTTTCTTCCTGTTAAAAGGGAATGTTTCTTCTGCACTGTTGCTACATCCTTGCTCAGTTTGGGGAATTGCTGAGGGATTTCTATGGTTGGAGCATTGGCAGTCCTAGACCATTTGGTACCCTATAGGCGAGCCTGACTGATGGTGCTCCTTACCCACGAAAAAAGAAGTAATGCGCAAATAATTGCACATTAATTTAAATAATGATAGTATAACAATAACAATATAACGTGTGCAAAAGAATAAAGCTTTTCAATAATAAATATACAAAAAATAAACGTTTAACTTGAACAGTAGTGCAACATCTGAGAACAAAAAGTGCACACTAAAGAATCCAAACAAAAATTAAATTAACAATAAAACATTGTGTGCAAAATTATATACTGTAAAATGGGATTCACATAAATACATTATATACTCAAAATATTTATGTAAATAGTATTTATGTCAAAGTATTGTTATAGATAGAGATTGTAAAAACTGTTGAAAAAAAACGGACATAGTTTTTTTTTTCTCTCTACCTATTTGGCGCCCCTAAATAGATGGCGCCCTAGGCAAGCGCCTATGTCACCTATAGGAAGGACCGCCACTGGGTTGGAGCCTGCATCAACGGGGCGAACTGCAAGTCAATGACTGAGAATTTTAAACGGATGGATAAAGCTTATAGTTAGTGCAAGATAACCTAAGCCATTCTTTCTCTGTCGTTATGCTACTTTTGTTACTCTACTCTTCTGTCAAAGAGGAGGTTTTCCTCTGTGCTTGAGATGAAATCTGTTGTGAATCAGCGCTATATAAACTAAAGTTAATTGAATTGAAGTAGGGAACACATCTCAACGAAATGTTTTGCAAGATGTGTTGCAACTAAACAGATTCCCTCTTCAAATCCGCCTGTCGTTTTATTAACATTTGCAGAGTTCATCCTGCCAGAGACCATCAGTCAACCCTGGACTCTATATTTTTGGTCTGTATATTTACGACTTTACCTGTACTTTTGACCAATTTTTATATTCTGAACTTTATAGACAAGTAGACAGACCATCCATTCAATATGGATTTGATCTTTAACTCCTTTCTTTTATTTAATGTCATTCACGTTATATTCTGTTCCAGATGCTAGAGGGTAAAATTGTCAGTTTTGTGACGGATGAGCTGAAAAGATTTAAAGAGGGTCTGAGTCTAGATCATCAAGGATCATTGGGACATCAAATGCAGGATGGAGAGCAGATGTGGAGAAGCAGAAAGGCTTTGATGGAAATCACAGTCGACTTTTTGAGAAAAATGAAACAGGGATTACTAGCTGATTACTTGGAGAGGCGTAAGAGGATTTCTTTTTCCATCTAAAGATTGTCTCAGAAGGATACATGTTGCATTTATTTCTGGTTACTTTTAGGGACACTCATTGACTTTTTTTTTGTCTTTTGTTCTTTCAGAACATTTTACAACATATCCCCAAGGTAAACTAAAATCTTCCCTGGAGAAGAGGTTCAAATGTGTGTTTGAAGAACAAAACCAGATGCCTCTCCATCAGATCTACACTGAGCTCTACATCACAGAGGGGTGGACTGGAGAGGTCAATGATGAGCATGAGGTCAGACAGCTTGCAACAGCATTGGTGAAACCAAACAGACCAGAAACAACAATCAGACAAGAAGACATCTTTAAAATCTCACCTGGAGGAGATCAACCAATAAGGACAGTGATGACAAAAGGAATAGCTGGAATTGGGAAAACAGTCTTGACACAGAAGTTCACTCTGGACTGGGCTGAAGACAAAGCCCACCAGAACATCCAGTTCATATTTCCATTCACTTTCAGAGAGCTGAATATGGTGAAAGAGAAAAAATTCAGCTTGGTTGAACTTGTTCATTATTTCTTTACTGAAACCAAAGAAATCTGCAATTTTGAAAACTTTCAGGTTCTGTTCATCTTAGATGGTTTAGATGAGAGTCGACTTCCTCTGGACTTCGTCAACAAAGAAATCCTGAGTGATGCTACAGAGTCCACCTCAGTCGATGTTCTGCTCACAAACCTCATCAGGGGGAAACTGCTTCCCTCTGCTCTACTTTGGATAACCACCCGACCAGCAGCAGCCAATCAGATCCCTCCTACATGTGTTAGCATGGTGACAGAGGTCAGAGGGTTCACTGACCAACAGAAGGAGGAGTACTTCAGGAAGAGATTCAGAGATGAGGAGGAGGCCAACAGCATCATCTCCCATATCAAGACATCAAGAAGCCTCCACATCATGTGCCACATCCCAGTCTTCTGCTGGATCACTGCTACAGTTATGGAGGATGTGTTGAAGACCAGGAAGGGAGGAGAGCTTCCCAAGACCCTGACTAAGATGTACATCCACTTCCTGGTGGTTCAGACCAGAGTAAACAAAGTCAAATATAACGGAGGATCGGAGATGGATCCACCCTGGAGTCCAGAGAATAAGAAGATGATTGAGGCTCTGGGAAAACTGGCCTTTGATCAGCTGCAGAAAGGAAACCTGATCTTCTATCAATCAGACCTGAGAGAGTGTGGCATCGATATCAGAGCAGCCTCAGTGTACTCAGGAGTGTTCACACAAATATTTAAAGAGGAGAGCGGGCTGTACCAGGACAAAATGTTCTGCTTCGTCCATCTGACTGTTCAGGAGTTTCTCGCGGCTCTTCATGTCCATCAGACATTCACTATGTTTGGTGTTAATGTGTTGGTAGAACAACAAGCCAACGCCAGACTTTCATTTTTAAAACAAAAGAAACTAAAACATCTTCATAGGGTTGCTGTTGACAAAGCTTTAAGGCGTCAAAATGGACAACTGGACTTGTTCCTCCGCTTTCTTCTGGGACTTTCAATGCCAGTTAATCAGAATCTTCTACAAGGCTTCTTGATTGAGGCAGGGGTTAACTCTCAGAATAATCCAAAAACAATTCAGTACATCAAGAAAAAGATCAGTGAGAATATATCCACAGAGAAAAGTATCAATCTGTTCCACTGCCTAAATGAACTCAATGATCATTCTCTGGTGGAAGAGATCCAGCAGTTCCTGCATTCAGGAAGTCTCTCCACAGTTAAATTGTCTGTTGCTCAGTGGTCAGCTCTGGTCTTCCTGTTAGTATCATCAGAAAAAGGGTGTGATGTGTTTGACCTAAAAAAATACTTTGCATCAGAGGAAGTTCTTCTGAGGCTGGTACCAGTGGTCAAAGTCTCCAATAAAGCCATGTAAGGACACAGATCAGAGGTTTGCAACTCCATGCCTAGAACACCATTGTCAAACAATTTTTGGTGCATCCTTGCACCAACACACTTGAATTAAAGGGATGAATTACCTACCTGGTAAAGCCATATTCATAAACTATTAACTGAATTCAGGCTTTTTGGAGCAGGGAGGCAGCCAAAGATTGCAGGATAGAGGCCGTCAAGGACTGGAGTTACAGACTGTTGACATAAACGTTACTATATATTTTATGTTTTGTTATATACTAATTTACTTTCTTGAATGTAATTATTAAATTATGTATTAATTTACTTATATGAGATGCTGCGTGGCTGTGCAGTTGTTAGCATTGATGCCTTGCAGCAAAAGGGTCCTGGGACTTTTTGCAAGGTGTTTCCACGTTCTCCCTGTGCATGCATGGGTTCTCTCTGGGTATTCAAGCTTCCTCCCACAATCCAAAAACAGCACTGTAAAGATGATTGGTCTCTCTAAATTGTCTCTGTGTTGCCTCCGGATGGACATATGACCTGTCCAAAGTGTACCCCACTTCTCGATCAATGACTGTAGGAGATAGGCACCAGTCCCCATGAGATAGATACTTTATTCATCTCCAAGAGAAATTGCAACTACAATTTACTGGGTTCAAATCCTGAATTATCTCTTTCTGTGGCGTCTCTTGAGTTTTCCCTGTACATGTTAGGGTTTGGTCAAGCGACTCTGGTTTCCAAGAGCTCAAACACCTTATTTTTTGGTATCTGGTCACTATTATGTTTATATATAGTTTAATTACACACCACTCGTTTATCAACTTAATATAAGTTATTTGTGATTGTTTATCCCATAATTGACTGGCAGTCTGTCCAGTTTACCCTGCCTTAAACCAAATGACTGCTTGAGACGGGCACCAACCCTGCAAGGATAAATATATAAGAGTTGGCTATCCAGATCCTTCCTTCTTTGTCTCCTTTAAGAATATTGGTAAATATATTATGTGTAGTCTTGTTGTAGTTTGTGACGCAAGTCAGCACCAAAAGCGGGACACAGCTGGACACAAAAGATGGCTGGTAATTTGGCTATACTGAATTTTAACACCTAGATTGAACTGGACTACTACTATTAGATGACATTTGTTTTAAAGTAACAGCTTATAAACAAGTTTATTAACTTATTTATGATCTAAAACCCATCCATTATCTAAACTGCTTACATAGGGATGCACGGGACAAACAATCATGCATACACACTCACAATTTAGACAGACCCATTAATCTAACAGTCATGTTTTTGCCTGTGGGAGGAAGCCGGAGTATCTGGAAGGAACCCACCATGCACAGGGAGAACATGCTAACCATGCAGAAAGACCCTGGGCCAGGATTCAACCCAGGACCTTCTTGTTGCAAGGCATCAGTGCTACCACAGTGTGCCACCATGCAACCCTGATCTAAAACCTAATCTTTTGTAATTCTTCCTTTTCAGACTCAGTGGCTGCAACCTGACAGACAGAAGCTGTGAAGCTCTCTCTTCAGTTATTTGCTCTATTTTCTCCAGACTAAGGGAGCTTGATCTGAGTAATAACAACCTACATGATTCAGGTGTGAAGTTTCTGTCTGCTGGACTGGAGACTAAATGTTGTAGACTGGAAATTCTCAGGTCAGTAAAGAAGAATTATCTAAAGGAATAAGAAATGTCTTCATTAGGATTCAGCTTTACTTCTTATGACGGTCCTTAGTTGTAGGAGTGTCATCACCTTTTATTCAGCTGTATCTTTAACATTTTACCATTTAACCATACTGTTTTGTTTTATTTGTGAATCGGATAATCAACAGTAGGACAAGCACAGTTGAACAAAACTTTGACCACCATTTTCTTATTTTTCTTAACACTGTTCACTGTCTCTCATGTGTTTGGGTCTCCAGTCTATCGGGCTGTCTTATTACAAAGGAAGGCTCTGCTTATCTGGTATCTGCTTTGAGGGGGAACCTTTCCCATTTATTAGAGTTGGACCTGAGCTATAACCACCCAGGAGACTTGCATGTAAAGCAGTTATTGGCTATGCAGAAGGATCCCAACTACAGACTGGAAGAGTTCAGGTATTGAAAAAACACCAAATTAATCTTCTTAAAGCAATGATTGATTACCATTCAGTTTGTTTCTAGTCCCTGGGATTTATATTGGATGGGGACAGTTTATGTACATATACTGGTAATTGTACCTGCAAACACCATTACATGTTTAGTACTTTTGTACACTCATTAAATTGTAACTAAATCCCAAAACAACTTTTGTTTGCTTATAAACTTTATAACTGGGTTTTTACCAATACAATCTTTCAGTTCCAGATAACTTTTTTTTACATTTTCATGTAAACTTGTAAAATTCCACATTTTTTTGGTCTAAAAACATCTTAGTGCTGCCACTCATGGTAATTGTGTGGTACTGCATTTTAATTTTCTGATTCGATTAGAGTTTTACATCTTTTCCATTGTCATGCATGCCATAGTTCAGCCATGACTGTCTTCCAGACCACACCCCCACGTGTCCCCCTCTTGTTCATACTCCACACTTGGCCACGCCCCTCTGTGTCTCCTGGTCCTGCCCACTTTGGTAGAGTTTTTCAAATGTTGCCTGGGGGCAGGATGATGCTTTTTCATGGGGTTCAGGTATTCTTTAAATTCATACAAAGCTTCTTTATAAAAGGTGTTCAATTGAAGGCAAAGAAGTAAAATGTCTGTTATGAAAATAATTTTATACTGGATAAATTGTAACAAAAACAGGTTTCCTGGATTGGAAATTGTGTAATGAGCTGTAATTAGTTAGTGTAAGGGCAAGTCCAAGAACATTATACATTAGCACAGTAATAAGTAATATTAAAGTGATCTGCAGAAAATATGCAGGAAGAGAATAGACGCAGATGTAATGCCAGTCCAGACCGACATTTTATTTACATATTTGCATTGTTTCTAGTGCCAAATTATGCTGATTAGTTCCTGGAGTGAATAAAATTGGAAGTTCAGAAAATATTTTAGTTAGCTATGCTCAAACAAAATGTACTTAAAATTAAAAAAGCATTTTATCAATCCCAGAGGGAAATTAGGTTTTGTAGATAATATTTAATTATTTAAGGAGTTGTTGTAAATAGTGATCGCTGTTGGCAAGAAGGATCTCCTGTAGCGGTGTGTTGCAGCGAAACCGAAGATGCCTCTGACTTCTGACTCTGTTGCTGTAGAATAGTTTCATGAAGAGGATGCTCAGGGTTGTCCATTATTTATGGACACATAAATTACAAACTGATTGGAATATTTTTGTCCTTGGATTGAAATAGCTTGACTTGTTAAGTACCATTAGATGACATCTATTGTGGATTGCTGATGAATAAATAAACTGAAATGAATTGAAATTGAACTGATAAGGAAGACATAAAATTAACACTTATAATTTAGAAAATGTTTTTCAAAAATACATTTTGGATACCTTTTTAGCCAGATGGTAAATCTGCTCCTCCATTTGGAAAAACGTTTAGAGACACACTGACCAATAGATAGGTGCATGGTTCAGAAGAACATACAAAAAAACAAACAGAGGACCAGCACTCAGTGTTTTTCTTCTTATTTAATGTACGCAGTGTGCCAAACTGTACCATTATGGAGTGCTGTTTATTTTGTACCTCTGCCAAGGAGGCTATGCTTTTGCCAGGATTTATTTGTTTGTCTGTTAGTAAGCAATATTATTCAAAAAAGTTATTAAGGGACTCTGATGAAATTTTCAGGAAAGTCCGCAAGGGGACCAGGTACAAATAATATAATTTTAGTGGATGATCCAGAGGAGGCAGGATGACAAAAGCTTATTTTGCTATCACGTGTACATAGAAGCTACAGCTACTGGTCTGCTTCCAGTGTAGAGTTTTAGCCCAGGTACCCTACAACTCCATGTCAAAAGACAAACAGAGAGGAAACTTCAAACTGAAACAATCTGTCTGAGATTGTTTCAGTTTGAGATAGGTAGAAAGGGACATAGGGGGGTAAGCTGATATCCTGAAAATGACTCATGGTCTGAATGCTCTCAACCTTTCAGGGTGAAGCCCACTGGAGACCGATGGTTGACACCAGGTCTCAGGAAGTGTAAGTGTGTTTTTCATTTGATTCATGATTGAAAAGCAGCTCACATTCAACCATCTTCAAACTGCCTAATAATTTATTCAGGAGTCATCATAAAATGCATGAGTTAACTGATCTGTTTGTTCCCTTCATTAGATTTTTCTCAGCTCACCATTGACACAAACACAGTGAACAGAAACCTCAAACTGTCTGACAACATCAGAGAGGTGACGCGTGTGTGGACAGATCAGTCATATCCTTATCATCCAGACAGATTTGAACTTCCTCAGCTGCTGACTAAACATGGTCTGACTGGTCGCTGTTACTGGGAGGTGGAGTGGAGAGGAAGGGTTGATATTTCAGTGAGTTACAGAAGAATGAGGAGGACTGAATGCAGTGAAAACCTTGTTTTTGGGAGAAATGCTCATTCCTGGAGCCTGGAGTGCTCTGATGATCGTAATGGGTACTCTGCCTGGCACAGTAAAATAGAAACCTTCATTTCATGCTTCTCCTGCTCTTCCTCTGTCCCTAACAGAGTAGCAGTGTATTTGGACTGTCCTGCTGGCATTCTGTCCTTCTACAGAGTGTCCTCTGGCTCACTGATCCACCTTCATACCTTCAACACTACATTCACTGAACCGCTGCATGCTGGATTTGCCATAAGGTGTGGTTCCTCAGTAATTCTACTTTGAGAAACACTCACAATGTTCTACAGACAATTCAGTCCATATACATGCCTATTTCTCCCTCCAAAATATGTCTTTGATTCAGGCTCCATCCACGAAACAAGGACTTAACTATACACAGAGAACAAAATTGACTGGCAATTACTCAGAATCCCAGAATGCATAGCATTAAACCAAATTCAAGACAGTTACCTAGAGTGAAATTTCACAGCTGGGATCCCTGTGGGGCTCCAAAACTTAATGTATGGCACCATTTTTTCTCATTGCCTAAAGTTGTCCACTGGCCACATAGAGAAGGACACCCTTGTGAATGTTTTGATCTAGCTAGCAGAGTAGGGGAGTTTATATTCGAAAATCCTTTGGATTCAATGTAAAGTACTGTCTGTTGTTTGGGTGTTACAATACAATTTTTTTTCTTTATAAAGCCAACTTTATGACAGCTTGAGAGCTGACCAAGGGGCTGAACATTCCAAAACAAACATACACAGATAAAAGTAAGATAATAATCAACAGATAAAAAGAATAAAACCACATAAAAAATTATACAATATAAAATAGATACAATTAAATTAAGTCAAAGGAAAGGCTACAGAATAAAATTAAGTTTTGCGTCATGACTTAAAGTGTGCAAGGGTTGGCGACAGCCTTAATGGAAGCGGAATATGATTCCAAAGTGAAGGACCAAAGATCAAAAAAGCGCGACTGCCACGGCCTTTATATCTAGCATTGGGAACTTGTAGTAGATGCTGCTAAGCTGACCAAAGGAACTGCTCTGGAATGTAGGGAAAGAGTAAATCAGTAAGGTACATAGGTGCCAAGCCATGATGGGCTTTATAAACAAACATTTAGATCTTAAATTCAATTCTGAAGTGGATTGGTAGCCAGTGCAGAGTGGCCAGTACCGGAGTAATTTGTTGCCTGCATCTGGTGTTAGTTTGGAAATGTGCAGCAGCACTCTGAATGAGCTGAAGTCGTGCAATTGTTAATGAATTTGTCCAACATAGGCATGAATTAGAGTAGTCAATTCGTGGGGTAATAATAGCATTAATGACTGTCTAAAAAGATGATTTCTTTTTAATAATGGGTTAAGCTTAGGCTATGTCCACACTAAGCCGATAAGGTTATACGGGGAGTTAGACGCCTAATGTTATCCACTCAACACGAGCATTTACGCCCCTTTTAAGGTCCGTTTAAGTTCCAATGATTGCACTATCCCATATAGACCTGTGCAAATACTGGGCATGCGCGAAATGACGCACTGAACACGCGTCTAATATACATGACGCCAGCGCCTACATAATATATACAAGAAGCTCTACAGCACAGTACATATCTGCTTGTCCCGTTAACCGAAGAGAACAATAGCTGCTTACAAGAAGAGAGTTTTTGGTGTGGACAGACGACGAGATCGATTTATTACTCTTCGCTGTTGTCTTTGTCTGTAGTGTCGTATTGTTATTGACGCAGCATTCATTGACGCCACTTCCTTTCATTATCTGGGGAAGCTGTCCACACTAAATCGTTTAGCCGTTGAATAAAGATTTACCCGGCTCTCTTACCCGGCTAATAGTTATTCGACCACAGACCTTCAACGACGCCGGGTTAGCGTGGATGATAGGGGGTGTAGACTAAGTAATTATACGTTTAAGGCATTACCCGGCTTAGTTTGGACGTGGCCTTAGATTTGTTTAAAAGGAGATAATTGGCCGTTAGCCAGTCTTTCACTATGCTTAGACAATTGACTAACAACTGCATTCTATCACCAGGTTTGACCGAAACATAGAGCTGACAGTCATCAGCATATAGGTAATAGGAAATGCATCGGCCCGGAAGAAAATACAGAAGCACTTCTGGGACGTTCGTGAGTCCAATTGGACTGAAAACATGGTAAAGTTAAGGTGTTTGGGGAAGATAAAAACTGATTGCAATAAGAGCATTTGTGCTACTCCTAGCACTCCCGTTCTATAGATGTCTTTTAATGGAGGAAGTGGATATAAATACTTCTGAATGACTCAGACTGGCTCCAAAATTCTCATTCTCAAACATAAAATTAGCTAAAAATAAAGTCCAGGTAAAAAACAAAGAACTCCCCCTTTAACATCTTTTTTCCGACGTACGTTTGAAACTAGAAGTTTACATACACCAAACAAAATCCACAATAAAAGGCCACTCTGAAATATTCAGTTGTGTCACACAGCCAAATGCCACAGATGGCTTTGATTTTTGACCTCAAAGGAATTGATTTACTAGTTAAATTCTTGATGGACATCAATGTGCAATACTTCAGAAGACACCTTAAAGCCTGGGTTAAAGCGCCATAGAATTGTTTTTTATGCCCACCTGACGTAAAAAACAGCAAAAACTAAATACAGTGTAACTTGTAAGTATTCGCACCCCCGCCAGTCTGAACACTTTTTCATCACATTTCTCTCTAACACGACCAAACTTCACTCACTCCGCCGACCAAACTGAACCCTAACCCTAACCCAAAATATTTGCCTCAGAGTACTCTACAATTATGTTTCAGAGAGATATAAGCCAATTAAACAACAGCCATAAACAGCACTTTCCTAAACAGCAATCAAAACATCTTCCTTACCTCTAACATTTCGCCTCAAAATGTTAATATTTTAAATATGTTTTTTTTTTTTTATAGCGATAGCTCTTCCTGTTGCGTTACACTAGAAGTAGTCTGAACAGGAAATGGATGAACTGTGACCATCAGAAAAGATCAGCAAGTCCAAGAAAAACTGAAGCGCAGATCTTGCTCTGCACGTGTTTTGGCGAGCGTCATTGGCAGACTGTGCTGTCAATTAGGGCTGCACAATTAATCGGATTTTGATCGTGATCAAGATTTTGGTGGCCACGATTAAATGAACCTGATCGTGAACAATATTTACATTCAAAATGCGAGCTTCACTGCGTACCTCTTCATCATACACTGCCGCACCCAATAGTCTACCAACCATCAGGAGGCAAACGCATGGCTAAAGCTTCATTAAGCTGACCAAATACAAACCGCGCACACGCACTCAGCACGCACAATGCCTGCACTACGCTTGCTACGTAGCAGGTGAAAAGGAGTATTTGAGTAATGAAGTAGATCCAAATCTCCATTATAGATCAGACTAGTAAGCAGAAAGTTCCCGAAAGTGTACTAATGTACACAGTAAGCAGCCGGTGGATGATACGCTATCCTACAATGCAGCTGACGCCCCGAAATCATAGAAGAAGGACCTAGCTAAAAATGGCTACAGATGAACTGTCAACCATTGACACCGCCGCAGTTTCAGCATATAAATGTACGTGAAGCGATGTTACTGATTACTGTAATTGTTTTTTGAATGATTAAACGTTTAAGTTGTTAAGTCATACCAGACAAAATAACGGCTAGAGGAGGCGGGACCACAGACGAACGTAAACATCTGGGTCAACAGAACAGTCAATACGGGTCAAAGGACATACAAAATATGTGGAGCAGTACGTCTGATATCATGCCTATTACGCGATCGTTTGCTATGGAGCATTTACTACATTAACGGGTGAGTAATAATTGCTACGTAGCATATAGTAAATACTAAGGATTTGGATGCAGGGAATGTCAAAGGCCTTTTCTGTTTAAGCTGTAATTGTTTCTGTTAAATTGCACTTTGAGATTGCACTCTGCAATAACATATTTAGCTTGTACTTTTAAATATATATATACATTTATATATATATTGAAGTTTGTTTTTGTTTTTTTTACATTATTAATCATCTATTCTAATCGAAGGTTTTATTTTTCACAATTTTTTTTTACATTTTTAAAAGTTTATAATTGGTGCAATCAAAATATAAATTTTTTTGGGACATAATCGTGCAGCCCTACTGTCAATTTAAATTTTGATAGTGTAGCATCAATCTATTGCCTCTGACTTTTCTAAAGAGGTGTCAGTCATCAAAATGGACTAATCTGTGACTGAGATACAGCTGTGCGTCATTAAAGAAGTTCACCCTTGCACCAATTAGAATTTATGTACAACCAGAAGTTGCACAGTGTATGAGCAAGCAGAGTGCAGCGCGGTACATGCAAAAGAGAGAATTATTTCACGTAGAAATATTTATTTAAGTTGAAAGATGGCCAAAAGAAGTGAAAATAAAATACAGTTTTACAGATGCTGGATGAAGACACAAGAAAAAAACACCCCAAAAAAAGTACTTCGTACTTTGGCATGACGAACATTAGTCTAACCCCTTGATGCAAATATGTGTAAATAGTTTTGAATTGACAAAACCGTAGTTCATTTAGCATTGTGTTTTCACTGTCTTTTTATAGAACTTATTTGTATATAGTTGTTTTTCACATATCAACTGTTTGTTACAAATAAATCTGGTCCATTTGGATTAAAAAATCAGTTGCTTCCAGGTTTTTGAAATGGGTAATATATGGAAATCCATTTTGGAAAAAAAATCAAAACCTCCACAAGGTCCTTCCTCAAATGGAGGAATTCAAGTATCTGGGGGCCTTGTTCACAAATGATGGAAAAGTGGAGTGGGAGATGGATAGGCAGATTTATATGGCATCTGCAGTTATGCGGGCGCTGTACCGGTCTGTGGTGGTGCAGAGAGAGCTGAGCCAAAAGGCGAAGCTCTCGATTTACTGGTCCATCTACGTTCCTACCCTCATCTCTGGTCATGAACTCTGGCTGGTGACTGAATGAACGAGATCACGGATACAAGCTGCTGAAATGAGTTTCCTCTACAGGATGGCTGGGCTCTCCCTTAGAGAGGTTGAGAAGCTCAGTCATCCTGGAGAGGGCTTAGTATAGAGCTGCTGCTCCTCCACATCAAGCGGAGCCATTTGAGGTGGCTCGGGCATCTGGTCAGGATGCCTCCTGGATGCCTCCCTGGTGAGGAGTTCTGGCCACGTCCCATCAGGACGAAGACCCAGCACTCGCTGGAGTGACTATGTGTCTCTTGGCTGGCCTGGGAACGCCTTGGGAGGTGGCCCAAGTGGCTAGGGAGAGGGAAGCCTGATGCTACGTCCACACTAAGCCGGATAAGGTTATACAGGGAGTTAGACGCCTAATGTTATCCACTCAACACGAGCATTTACGCCCCGTTTACGCTACGTTTAAGGTCCCATGATTGCGCAATCCAATGCCTACCTATGCATGTACTGGGCATGCGCGGGGAAACACAAAAAGAAAACAGATTGACGCGTATAATATATA
Source organism: Apricaphanius iberus (assembly GCA_028564705.1). Taxonomy (NCBI): domain Eukaryota; kingdom Metazoa; phylum Chordata; class Actinopteri; order Cyprinodontiformes; family Aphaniidae; genus Apricaphanius; species Apricaphanius iberus. The sequence continues at coordinate 2,038,979 of JAPXFQ010002877.1, forward strand.
TTGCTGTCGGCGCCTCCTGTGTCGCCTTCTCATCCGCAAGTAGGTTAGGGTTAACTTTGCAAACGTCTGAATTTGCAAAAGAAGAAGTAGCATAGCGAGACTCGTTTCCATCTTTGCTGTTGTCATTATATGCTGTCTCGTTGTTGTCGTCATCAATTTAGGACGCAGCATTTGATTGACGTTGCTGCTCTGATTTAGCCGGGGACCGGATAAGTTGCGTCCAGACGTGCTCATTTAGCCGTTGAGATAACAGTTAGATGTCTCTCTTACCCGGCTAATACTTATCCGGCCACAGACCACAAACAAAGCCGCCTTAGTGTGGACGATAGGGGGGTGTAGACTAAATACTTATACGTTTAAGGCATTATCTGGCTTAGTGTGGACGTGGCCTGAGTCTCTCTGCTCAGGCTGCTGCCCCCTCTACCCAAACCCGGATAAGCAGAAGTGGATGGATGGAAAATCAGAATTTTCCAAAAATTTTAAAAACTGTTCTATTTCAATTTATTGAATATATTTAGTCACAAACTAATTATCAATATTGTACTTTACATGAGAGAGGAAAAAATGGTTTGGTATAATTTGTACCAAATTGTGCCATTTTGGAGACCTTGCCTGAAGATTCTTTATAAAAACCTCTCTGAAATAGTTTTTCGTCAATTTACTAGAATAAATCTTCATGCAAATAATGTTAACTATGATTTAACTGATATTTGAAGAGGTATTTTACTTTTTCCAAAGTAAAAATTTAAAAGTGTAATCGATGCTTATTTTATAAGAACAGTTTCTCCCCCTCTGCTGTTGGAGACATGAACAGTGAGCCTAAGACTGTTCTTTCCCACCACCTGCTTTGACTCATTTACATGACCATGTTTGGAGCTATGGGCACCTGGCTGCTTTTGTAATGATCATCACCAGCATTCATGAATACATCAATCTGTTTATCCCATTTTATTTTTATTTATTGCATGCTAAAAACAGTTTGTCTTATCAAACGTTTTCAAAGACTATCGCAGCAATTTCCTAATGTGGTAAATCTGCTCAAAATAAATTGGCAATAAAACTTTCCTGATTCTGAACTTTGAAAAGTTTCACTGTTATGGCTAAGAAAACCATTACTGGCCAAGCAACTTTACATTTTCTTAAAACTCAATATATATTACAGATCTTTGTTAACGAGTGCAGCAGAACATTAAAGGGGAAGTACAATTTTTTTGCAACTTGAACCTCATTTTTAGGATTCATTGCGTTCATTTACTCACCAGGACTAATTTGGAGCCACTTGGAGTCCTTCAGAAGAAGTTTATATCCAGTTGCAACCAGCGTATATCCATACAATGAGAGTTAATGGTGCAACCAAAGTGCAACCTCTAAATAAGGCATTATCTGCCACAGAACTCCTTCGTTTCCCCAATGTTTTGCTGTGAATCACTAGCACTATTCCCCTGTGAGTTCAGAGCATCCCAGAGGTTTTGCGTTGTTGTCTTGCAGGTTGTTTTAGAGGCTTTTAATCCAACTACACCAACGTGCAACTCTGATCAGGACTTTCACTCTGTGCTTGACAGCGGTCGGTCAGACAGAACTTGCTACTGCAGACATCACCGTGATTCCCATTTGCGTGTTTCTAGTACTTAATAGTACTTCCCCTTTAATACTGAAAACAAATTGTCTCTGTAAAATGCCTTATGAGTGTGTTCCTGCATGCTTTTTTGTCCTGTGTGTCTCTGTGTTGTGCTGTCATGGACTGATGACCTGTCGATGACTTGTCTAAATAGCAAATATTTAAATATATCTCAAAATATGACAAATATCTGATAAAAAAACATGTAAGGTAAAATGAATGGATACCCTGAGTTGTGTCTAAGAGGCAGTAACTCCACCTCGTCCATTCTGATTGGGTGGCCGTTCCCACCACCAGAACCCATGATGCATGTCTCTGTGTGACTGTAGGAGCTGGCTGGAGTCTGTTCTCAGCCTTTCAGACACTACTGAGGGAGGGAAAACCCAGAGGCTTGAAGGGAGGATGAGGAGGATTAGAGAAGATTACTGAGCAGTTTTAACAACAGACAAGAAGGAGGAGAAGGTGAACACACACCAGTTAGATTCATTCTGGCCAACTGGGCTTACTGGGCTGAACTGATGCAGTGAACTGGGACCAGCCTCTCAGGACAGACGTAACAGCGTTGGTGGAGGAAGATAGAAGCACTAAGAGCTGGTGTGGGGTCAGCAGCCGGCGTGGATGGACGGATTCCAGGCGTACGGAGCGGGGAAGGCCGGCGGCGCCTTCGATCCTCTGACCTTCATCAAGCAGCCTCAGACCATCATTAGGATCCTCTGCTGGGTGAGTCTCATGATGATGTCAGCTGAGAGGGGGGCGGAGTCACCTGGGGACTCATTCAGGTGTGAACTACGATGGCTGGTTGAGCTGAGGCTTGGTCCCCACCTGTAGAGGTGGAAACATCTAATGTTCACTGAACAGGTAGTCTTTGTGAACATCTGCAAACATCTGTGGGCTGCAGAACCTCAGATGCTCAGCTGAACTCAGATCAGTGAAGGTGAAACTCTTCATGTTTGGTCTTCTCCTCTGCATCGTCATCACCAAAGAGACAGATGGATGGATGGATGGATGTGGTTCTGAAAGCTGTGTCTGGCCAGTTTGTGTTCCTGTAGCTGCAGCGTGACTCGGTCATGAGACCAGCCTTAACATTCCTGAGGCTAAGCACAAGATGCAGTGAACAAAACCTCGTTGTTTCAGATTCTCTCCGCTTTTAACTGGACGCCTCGACGGGCCGGGCGGGTTCTGATAGGTGCCAGATGCAGCAGAACGTTGATCATGTGTCTGAATGCGTTCTGATGGATGAGAACCATGAACATTAACGGGAATCGGGTCAGATCGTTGGTGAAGAATAACTCTGCAGGCAGTTGTATCCTTTCCACAGAGATCATGACTGTGGGTCACATGACCATAAATCATCCTGATACCCTGCAGGGATTAGAAGTGGAGAAGAAGAAACAGTTCTGTTTGTCCAGCTTTACTGATCTGATCCAGATCTACCACCGGATCATTCGGACTGATCTCAGGTTCTCCATCAAACACCAGGAACCTCTGAAGGAAACTCTCCTGATGAATACCTTCACTGGGAGCAAGAGGGAAACTGTCACTTTGGCTGGAGGTTCTGTTAGGTTCTGTTAGGTCTCAGCCAGGGGCGATTCTGGGATCAGAGGTTTTGGATCAGAGGCCAGAGCTGCCTGGCCAGGCAAGATACATTTTCCTGTTTTGTACATTTCAACATACGCACACAAAACAAGAGATATAGCCTAATGTTAAAATAAAAATACCATTAACTGACTGAATCAATCAGAAATTATCTTACAAATAACTAGAAAGGCATAACTAGGAGAGCTTAGAGCTCTGCACCTCACTACAGTTTAGACTCCTTCCTAATACCTGATCATCCCCAAAATGTAATCACTCGTTCCGTCACCCATTTCTGACATTTCCTGGATATTGCATCCAAATCTGTCATTGACTTTGAGTTACTTTATTAACAGTTTTAATTTTATTCTATGTTACTATATAGCTTACTGTCTGTTTTCACATGCCCTTTATTCTTATTGGTTCAGTGTGTGCTGCCTCAGAGATGAACCTTCCCCTCTTTGGTTATTCAATTTGAGATTAGCAGTGATTATCAGAAATATTTGAAACATGAAAAACAGAAAACATTCCAAAAAGCAGTTTAATGAACTTCTGATGCCTAAACTAATCAAAATGCTTAATACAATGCAAAAAGCTGTTTTTTATAAAATAATGAATGATTTCTATAAATATTTCCTTCCAAGATTTGTTCTTCTGAATTGCTGATTTACTAATAGAAAATAAGTAAAATACCAATACAGTGTTTTTACTAGATGTTCTCTAGATATTACCAAGAGAAACTATGGAAGTAAATCTGTGCCATCAGATTTTGAATTCGAATTTTTACTGGCAGTTTTATTTGCATCTAAATCACACTTTGAATTTTAAAAGTCATCAAATTTCTTGCACTGAATTTTTATTGCTTGATATTTTTTTCAATGTTTCAAGAAATTCAATGTAAAAAAAAAAATCGTTGTCTAAAAAAATTCAACATCTCAAAAAATTCAATGTAAAAAGATTCAATGTCTAAAAAAATTCTATGTCTAAAAAAATTCAATGTAAAAATATTTGATGTCTTAAAAGATTTAGACCTGAACGCTGACCGGAGTTTACTTGAACTTCACCACCTTCCTGTTTCGGCATCACATGACCAATGGAGTGTAACTTTATTAGCTGGACGTTAGATGATTGATACAGGGATTTATTGCTGCTTCTTTGTTACCCCAGATGTTGACTCTGAATTTTTTTACATTGAATTTTTTGAGATGTTGAATTTTTTACACTGACATTTTTTTGACATTGAGTTTTTTTACATTGAATTTTTATAGATGTTGAATTTTTCACACTGAATTTTTTTTTGACTGAATTTTTTGAATGTCGAATTTTTTTGCACTGAAGTTTTTCAGACATCAAATCTTTTTACATTGATTTTTTTTATGTTGAATTTTTTACATTGAATTTTTTTAGACATTGAATTTTTTGAGATGTTGAATTTTTTTACACTGAACTTTTTTAGACATTGAATTTTTTACATTGAATTTTTTGAGCTGTTGAATTTTTGGAAAAATGTAACAAAAAATGTAATAAGCAAAAAAATCCAGTGCTAGAAATTTGATTCCTTTAGAATTCAAAATCTGACTTGGATGCAAAAAAATTCAGTGTTAAAAATTGGATGTAAAAATATTTGGTGCTAAAAATTCGAATTGAAAATCCGGTGGCACAGATTTACTTCCATAACAACCCAGCTGCATTTGAAGGTGGCGGAAATACATTAACTCTCTGGGTGCCTCTTAAAGAAACAGGAAAACAAATATGTCCTCTTTTTTTTTTGTTAAATTCACTTTAACTTCGTTTGCGATTCATATGGTGAGAAATACTAATTTCTAGACTATGTAAATAATTTCCCATTTATGTATCTGGTTGATTTAGAAAAATATATATTTTTGGAAGAAAAAAGGGAAATTGTAATTAGTACAGAAAAATTGCTTTTCTTTTTCTTCAGCATTTTGCAATACACTCCAGTTTGATGCAGGAGGTAACAGTAACTATCTTAATAGTTAACTAATCGTGTAGCTAATGTCAGAACAGCACAATTTAACAGTTTGTTTGGTAAAAACAACAAAGTTTCCAGCTCTCTGCAGCAGACTACCACTGGAGTCACTGGAAAATCCAGACCATAATCTGTTAGGTTTAAGGGTCTGGCAACGAGTAATGAATAGGGCATAAATCGAGGGGCGGAACCAAGAATACTCACTGAGAAATAAACAACGCTCTTTTTACATGTCTTACTTCTCATCAATATTCATATGAGGTGACTACCTAAAACACACAAAAATAAAATGGTATGAGTTGGTAAATGGTAATAACCTAACACTTCAAATATTTGATTTTAGACGAAAGCTTCTTAAATTAAATTAAATAACCTGCCAATAAAACAAGACAAATTGCACTTGGTGGGAATTCTACAAATAAGACATATACTCAAAATAAGATGAATAAACTAACACCTTCTGCTCTTGCTTAGTATATAAGTCTCAACACAAGACTAAAAATACTTTTTAGCTGTAAACAAGATTTTTTGACTTGATTAGATGGACAGTTTTTGCAGTTTAATTACTTTTATCGAATATTTCTTCTGCTTTCATGTTGAATCTGTGGCATGTTTATATTGTGTTTCATAGCTAACCAACTGTACAAAGTGCAACAGTTTTGTTTCATTGGGGTATAAATAAAAGCAATCTGAAATAATATCTGCTAACATCAGATTACCTAGCATGTAACCCTAATTATCCTCCTATACTTACGGGTCCTGCACTTGCCTGGGGAACTTCCACCTACTTTTGCATCTGTCCCTCATCTGCGGCCACAGCCTCCTCCTTCACAGCTGTCTGGCACGGTTGAGTGACGAGCGTTGGTGAGTGAGCTTGCGCATCTATGGACCTACAGGCGCGTTGTTGCCACCTATCGTCTGGAAACGGAACAACAGTAAGCAAGAAAAAAAAAAAGAGAGAAACAAATGTGACGGTCGCACCAGCTGGTATTCTCCAGAACGGCCAGTCCGCCCCTGGGAGGCGTAGCTACCAGCGGAGCTAACTGGTAAATGAAACTCTTGCTGTATTTAGTCATCAAAAGTGCAAAAACGTCCTTCTTGCAAAGGAACGATTCGAGCACGGTTTTTCTGTTTTGTCTTTTAGATGAAAAGCCAAGTCTAACTCATCCAAACTCGTATGAAACAACTGCTGTTCATCTGTAGCCATCTTTCAAAGTTTACTAAATGATTGTGGACGTCGCAGCGCTGTCGTCATCAGCTTTGCTCGCCTCTGGCCCGCCTACATCAGCTACACTGATCTGATTGGTTACCTGCACTGCTCGCATAATGCGGTAACAGTATCATTGCTTAATGCAGAGTCTTGCAGAGATAATTAAAAATTCTGCTCCCGCGAGACTTTTGGATTTCCAGGGTGCATACAGTTGAAAAATGAAAATAAAGCAAATATAAACTCTCGGTTTTTAGGGTTGACACCTATGTTCTCTTCCATCACCATGGGTCTCAAATATCCTGCGAACCTATGAGCATTGAGCTAACTGCCTCTGCCCCCCTGCCTGCAGCTCTTCTCCATCGTGATCCTGGGATGCGTCGCTAACGAAGGCTACGTCAACCGCCCCGATGAGGTGGAGGAGTACTGCATCTTCAACCGCAACCAGAATGCCTGTAACTACGCCATTGCCATGGGAACGCTGGGTTTCCTCTGCAGCGCCGGTTTCCTGGCGCTGGATGTTTATTTTCCGCAGATCAGCGGTGTGAAGGACAGGAAGAAGGCCGTCATGGCGGACATCGGGGTGTCGGGTGAGATTCCACCTATCCTGGTTTGGAACCTTCCAGTTCCCATGTTGGTTTCACCATGTAACATCTGCGTTCTCCACGCAGCTTTCTGGTCGGTCATCTGGTTTGTGGGTTTCTGTTTCCTGGCCAATCAGTGGCAGTTCTCCAAACCTGAAGACAACCCTCTGAATGAGGGCGCCGATGCTGCCAGAGCCACCATCATCTTCTGCTTCTTCTCCATCTTCACTTGGGTACGTAGCTGGGCTGGGTCCATCCGCTGCCACCTGTTGGTCAGACAGTGGTGTTACAGGTTCCATCTGTACCACTGTGGTGGTTCCTGTTATATCTCTGGGTTCTCTCCATTCATTAATACGCTTCAATGATCATTTTAAAATACAAAGGAGAAATGTTCAAACAAAAGAAAAGGATCTTGTTTTTTACACTTAAAGTTTCAGTCTTGGATCAAAAATTAAAAATGTAAATATGTGCCACATGAGCGACTTTGATTTTAATATTTAATTGCCCAGATAAATGTGAACAGGTATCAAACAGTTTTCTGACCCCGTCAGATTTGGTAACTCTAATGCTGCGTTCAGACCGCAGACTTTGTCAGCGTCAGGCAACGCTCATAAAGCAACAAGCTCGTAGGCGGGCCTTTCTCTGCTGGATGTTTTAAACACTCGCGGATCGTGGTTGGCTAGGCAGCCTTGATTTCGGGCAATGTCACTACAGTGTGACGCTCTGATTGGTTGCCGTCCTGCGTCAACAGCTTTAGGAACGTCAAAAGTTCAACTAGCTGAACTTCTGCGTTGCTGGCGTTATGAGCTTTGAAGCTTGAAATGCAGGAAAAGCTTGAAAAGTTGACGGAGCGCTGTGACGCTCCTCCAACGGCCTCCGCCATAGACTTAACATGTAATCTTGACGTTGCTGACGCTGACAAAACCTGCGGTCTGAACGCAGCATTAGGGGCGCTGTTTTCTCTAATTCCTCCAATGTATTTAAAATAAACACAAACGAAGAGGTTAACAGAGAATAACATGCATAGCATGTGAATTAATAATTTACCGAGAGTAAAATTACAAAAAACGAAATACCTCGTTGGCTGCATGCTGATACTGAGGGAATAGGCTTTCCTTCTTTAGCTTTAACTTGACTTGAGCACTTGAGGCTGACACATGCACCTTTAGCACAGTAAAAAACACTTATTTTCTAAGTTGTCTGTTCTTTTCCTTCAACTAAGCTAAACAGGAAGTGCTCTAGAACCTTCACTGGCTTCAAAATAAAAGCATTCATATTTGCCTACGAAATAAAGTTGAGCAAATACCTAAAGATTCTTTAATATGATGTCAGTTACAAGTTGAGTGATACAACAAGTTATTGAAGAGGAGAAAAAGGAGATACAATGACAGTGGATGACACTTCTGCTTGTAAATTTACATCCATACAAGGAGCAATGGCCGAAAGAAAGTGAGTTTTGATTGAGCTGAAAAGCTTTTTTACTAGAAGTGCAGCTCATAAAATACTGGAAAATCATGGAAACAAACCCAGTGGTCTGTTTTGTTGTTCTTTACACCTCCCTTGCACTATAAAGCAGCTAGTGCCCAAAAGCTGCACTGACTACTGATTACATTGACTATAGAGCGCCAGACTTTGTACCCTACACAAAAAAAAAAAAAAAAAATAGATCTGTAAGAATAATTCATGAAGTTGGATATCTGGAACACACAAACTCATTATTTTTAAATTCAAATATCATTAAAGTTACGGATCTTGTAAAATTTAAAACCTGTTAAAAAAGCTTAAAGAGCAAGAAATAATAAATTACCAGAAAATATTGAGAAAATATTTTTTGAAATGAAAGGGGGTCATGAGTTAAGAGGCGAGGTAAATTTTATAAAACGAAAAGTACGTACAACATGTGTTTCCATTACCCATGAAACTGAAGTTGCTAAAATAAATTTGCCAAATCAAAACACGGCAATTTCGAAAAAACTAACCTTTTTTTCGGTACAAAGATTCTGGGCTTGTATGAGGTGTTTTTTCAGGCGTATCTAAATTAATATATTTAGCAAAACAGCAATGGAAAAACATTTTTCGCATCACATGAGTCACATAACCAACTGGACGTTACTACGAGCGAAAAAGGCGAAGTAGTAATAGGAGGAGAAAGATGCCACGGGCTTGTTTGGGTTCCCGAAGAGACTGAGTTGGTTCATAATGAAGGCATAATTAATACATTAGATTCAAAACAGCAAAGAAACACGAGCATTTACCAAGAGCGCCCCCATGTAAAAGAATCTTGTCGCTCCGACGCCTCTACAAGCCGTCTACGTCTCCTCCTCATGGCCGATAATGAGCGCTAGTGCAATGTCTGCAATGTAAATGTTCACTTCCGTTGCCACTTCTCTTACTCACGTTAAAACTGGTGATTTAAACTGAGTTTGTTGATTAATGGAAACACTGCAATTGCAAAATTGTGTTTTTTTGACAGACACTATCAAAAAAGTTTTGTGCATATTTGTAATGGAAACGCAGCTAATGAGGCAAATGTGCATAGTGGTCTGTGCAGTGGTTTTGTGTGAATATGGCTCAATTTAGAGTATTATATAAAAATATTTTCTGCAACAGTATATGGACGTAAAACAGTATTGAGTACTGTCTATGGTGGTAGACTGCTTGTTGATGTGATGTACTGTAATATGTACAATGAAGTATGAACTTTTCGTTAGAGTTCACTGAGGTAGGATTTCATAAGCAGCAGCTTCTTCCTACTCCTTTTCTAACTGAATATGAATATATATGCTTAAAATATGCTTTTTTTGTTTCTCTTTCCTGTGGACATATATTTTTATTTCTAGTTTATATATTACTTTCAATGTTCGAAAAAAGAATCCATCCATTCATTCCTTTATTCTGGTGAAATGTTTTGTGGCCTACGTTGGGCTGACCAATCACGGACATGCGCTCTCCATTGCGCTCGTTGGATAGCTTAATGATTTGGTTCTACTCCGTCGATGGTTGCGTGCCAGTTGGAGAGCCGTTGCTCTGACAGATCATAGTGCTGCGTGTCTCCACGCCGCCGCAGACGGAAGCATAAACTGAGCTTTTGACGGTTGAAGCGTTTTTTTAGGTGACAGTGTGTGCGTAGATAATTAATACCATTCAGCGTAACGGAGAAAGAAAGATCAATGCCTCAAAAGTCACCAATTCTAGCAGCTCACAGCTCCCATGGCTCAGGTGGTAGGAGTTCATCCAATAACCAGTGGGTTGCTGGTTGGAATCCCTGCTTCGTCAATCTCAGCCGTTGTGTCCTTTGGCAAGACACATCAGAGGACCCGGTGGTGCCTGTGTGTACGGCAGCTTTGCCTATGTCAGCGTGGGCTTTGTGATCCTCTGACTGCGAGAGTGCTGGCCGTTTTACCATATCACATCATGTTACGCTTCCAGGGCCTTTACAAAACAATGTTCATCTCATCAGATTTTAATAATTGGCATTAATTATGGATGCAACATATACCGATATTTGGATCTGAGTACCAATACTGAGTACCAATGCCGGTACTTCTACCACACAAAAGAATGCAATGAACTGAAAGATAGGTTTTGTTTTCTTCTCTGCTTCTTACAACAAATTATGCGAAATTGGATTAAAAAAATAAAATGCTGATAAAAATCACCACAAAACTAAAATTTCAAGTGAAAAATAAAAATTTTCTTTGAAATTATTGCAGAGTTTCCACATTTAAGTATCGGTTCATGGAATCCAACGAATTTGTTCAGGAGGAATCAGCGACAGAATCTAATCACAGAATCTGAAAAGGGAACATCTGAGCAATTAAATACTAAAATCAAATTCACTCTTGCTGCCGGTTTTTCAATTTTGCATTTTGTCTCATACTAAAATTAAAAAAAAACATGAAAACCAAGACTTTTTTTTGCATCCCATTAAAAATTAAAATAACATAAATAACACCCATACAATAAGCATTTTGCTTTTTTGATTTTTGTTTGTAAAAAAAAATAAAAAAAATAAGAGGGCGAATGATAAATTGATTGTTACGTTTTCGCCAGGGTTTGTATGTCTGTTAGTTCGGAAAAAAACTGAAAAAGTTATAGATGAATTTTGATACAATTTTCAGAAAATGCCCTTTGAAGTGTGCGCTCTCTGAGTGTTTTTATAGTTCTCAGTAAGTTTTATTCATGACGTGATTATTTGGATCACACGGCAGAACTGACACGTCTCCCTCTCTCCTTGTTCCCTTCCATGTTTGTTATCATGTTGGCTCATGTCTTATCTTTGTGTCCCATGTTTCTGACGATGTCCTGTGGATGTCTTCCATGCTACTGTTCTATATTCCGTGTTGTTCTTTTGTTGTTCCATTCCTTCCCGTTCCTTCGTGTTTTTCCATGCTGTGTGTTTTGTGTTGTTCCTTGTTCTATGTTCTGTCTCGCTCTGTTCCATGTCCTTCCTTGTTAAACCTATTCCCATTTCTTCCTGTTCCCTTGTGTTGTTTCATGTTGTTCTTTGCCATCCGTCCTCTTTCTTATTGTTACGTTTTGTTCCATTTTTCCCGATCCTACATGTTCTCGTCCTCCATGCTCTGTTTTGTTTTTTGCTGTTCTGTTCCATGTTCTTCCTTCTTGTCCCATTTCTTCCCGTGTCTGTATTTTTCTGTCTCATGTTGTCCCATTTTCTGTGTCATCAATGTTCCCGTTGTTCCCTTTTTCCCATTACCTGCTGTTCCTCGTTGTGTGTTTTGTGTTGTTCCTTGTCTACCATGCTCTGTGTCGCATGGTTTTTTGCTGTTCCACATTGTTCCATGTTCTGTGTTCCACGTTCCTTGTTGTTCCGTGTTGTGTTACCGTGTGCTGTGCAGGGAGGCGTCACTCTGCTTTCGTTGGAGCGTCTGAAGAGAGTCTCGTATGAAGAAGAATACGACAAACTGTTCACGCCTCCTCTCTCCTGAAAGAAAACCCTCACCTTTCTCACTCAGCCAATCGGGTTCAAGCATTCTACTCTGTTTCTATTCCCCAACCCGGATTGGTCGTTTTAAATGCCTGTGACACCAAGTGCCTTCCTGATGCCATGGTAACAGAATGATGTCCTAGCCTGCTGTTGGAGATCAATGACAGAAACTGAATGCAAAGCTGCTGATTTTAACTGCAGACATTAGAAACAGAGACACTCGCCCCCTGCTGGCCTTTAGAAGAATGCATGTTGGAGGTCTGAACTACCCAGCAGGAACTTCATCCTCATGGAGACAGAGAAAGGTAAAATCAGCTTCATCTGCGGCTACCTGTCTCTGTCACCATGGTAACTTAAACTTTTGCAGTAGATTTGGCTTCTGAACAACAAATAAAACTAATTCGTTCTCCAGTGAAACGCTGCTGGGCAGAGAGACCCTTCCTGATCCGTCTGCTGGTTTCATTACCGTTTGTGGTTCCCTATCTGTACCTCTGCTCCTCTGATGTTCCACCTGGTTTACCCTGAACTGGATCTGCAGCCAGTAAACCTGCTAGTTAGGGCGAGTTTTAGATGACCAGGTTAGGCTGCACCTGCTGAGTGGTTCAGGCCTCCATCATCCCTGCTGTCTGTAACATGTTGCTGATGTGGTTCTGTCATGTGTGTTCCGATGTGAAGTGACGATTAAACAGCTGAACAGTTTAAGCGTGTGCTGCTGTAACTTCCTGAGGCTGGTTCACGGTTTGAGGAGGCGAAACCTACTGCTACTTTCAGTTTTCACCTCCTGTTTCTCCCATGAACCATTTTAAGGTTTAATTTTCTAACCACCACCACCAGGTGTCGCTGTCTCACCATAATGTGATCTCAGTCTGTAGAGTGTCACATTGTAGCCGGTCCATCCCCCTGCTGCGGCTGACTTTGCTGGAGAACCTGAACTGTTTCACCAGACCCAGATACATCACCTGTCCCTGACTTGTTTCGGTATCTGAAGGAGGTTCATGTTCTGGTTCTGTTCCTAACACTTTTTCCTGATTCCGGTCTGAATTCTGACTCATATCCTCACTGTCGTTCTTGTTTTGGTTTAGGTTCTTCCTTCGAGAACAGAACTGATAGCTTAAATCTGGACCACTTTAGCATTCTGAGAAGGTTCTCCACTAAGTTTATAAAGCCGTTCATATTTTAATAGTTCATGAGGTCCGACTCATGGATCCCTGTAGGTGCATCTGAGAGAGCTTCATTCTCCCCATTCCCAGTCCAGGATGCTGGAAAGCATTTAATCTGACAGTAAAATGTAAATGTTTTATTCTTCAAAGAATCTTCTCCAGGATGTTCCCAGTAGCCTGTCTGTGATTCAGGACGATGATAAATGGTGAGACCTGTTCCTTAACTTTCTTTCTTTCTTTCTTTCTTTCTTTCTTTCTTTCTTTCTTTCTTTCTTTCTTTCTTTCTTTCTTTCTTTCATCCATATTTAACCAACCAAGGGAAGAACACCACCTTTAAACATTATGACTAAATCTCCTCTCTCTTTCTTTCTACTCTTCACTACTATGACAGAAGTTCCTGTCATTACTCTGATCACCTTTTTTTTCCTAAATCCAGTCATCGTATTTGGATCCGTCCTCAATGTTATAGAATCTGTGTCGTCCGTGCCTCTCATAGGAAGGTCTTTCTTTATCCACATGACCTAAAACGATCACAGAGCCTTGCTCCTGGTTCTACTCCTGACATTTTTCCTGTTGTTCACCAGAAACTGCTCGCTCCTGTGTTCTGATCAGCTGCCAGAGTAAGCCATGCCTTTGACGTGTTCTATGTGACATGCTAACAGTGTCTGTGTTGCTTCCGTCATGTTTCTGTTTGGATATCTTCATGAGTTCTCTTACATGTCGGTCGCATGTTCAACCCCATAATCTGCAATAAATGCTTTTAACGTCTCACCATCACGCACTTACCCACTCAGACCTGTTATCGTCCTCTGACATGTTACTTATGCATTCTTAGACATGTTTAAGTCATACCTGTGTGCACATAGACATGGTATGACGCTCCACACGCAGGCTGCAGCTGCATGCAAGAGGGCATTTAAGTTACACAGTCAAAAGTTGATGGGTTATTTAGGCTTTAATAATGTAAGAAATGGGAGTTCATTTTTCAAAGTCATATTTGCATCTATGTTATTTATTCAGTTATAAATATCACAGTTTAAACTTAAATATTTAGCTTCTAAATAAACATTTAAATAAGAATTCAATATCTAGCTAACTAGCTAATTTAATTGCCAATAAGCAGGGATGGGCATCGTTTAGGTTTTATCTGATACCGGTACTAAGGCGGTACTTTTGAAACGGTGCCAGTGCTTAAACGGCGCTCGAAAACGGTGCTTAATGGATGGAAACCATACAAACTTTGTCCAAAACCCATCTTATTTTATTTTAGTGAGGCTATTTAACTATTAGATTTAAATACTTACAGGATAGCTGTGAATTAATCAGCCTTCCTAAATATGACCAAAAAAACTAAAATTTTCAGTATAAATAAAGGAAAAATTTAAATATAAGATAAATTAATAGAATTTTTGTTTTGAACTCCACAATGTATGAGTGGTCTCATAAGAAAAAGAATAACAAAAATAGGTAGAACTAACCAAACTACACAAATAAACTCAACATTTGGATATCTGCATTCTGTGTTAAACATCCCATAAATCAAATGTCACAATTTCCCATTTTCTATAAGTAAACGCTTAGAAAATAAAACCCTGGTTCATCACAACAGGAAATGAACGCTCTTATTGTGAAGTTGTACACAGCTACTTCCGCTAATAGTTAGCACTAATTTAAGTCCGAAAACATCCCTTTAACTGAGTAATTTAGAATTTTTAACACAGTGGTATCTCGCTACGAAGTGTACTGAAGCTATACAGTGACCAACATGCATAAATCTACATAAATACAGCGCATTAAAACTCTGCACCCCAGACAGCGAGCTGACATCCGAAGTAGATGGAAAATTCCCACAGACAACTTATTATCATATCAAAGTGAATACGCCAATTATGATATATTACCCACATGTTATTTAGGATCACAAACACGTGTTGCTGCACAACAATCAGCAGTTTAGGCTGAATTACAAACAGGGCGGTATTATGTGCATACCTGAATTGCATAAAAAAGAGAGTTAATTCTAGGAATTAATGGACCAGATGGTGCATTAATTTTGAAAGCATTTTTTTTTTTGTAAAAAAGATAGGCATGTTTACTTTTGCTACGACATCACGCTTGCCTGATGGTATGCCCAGAATCCACAGTGCTTAACATCTCTGGGAAAACAACGAACCGAAATACGGCAACGAATGTGCGCTGCTTCTCTGTTTGGTTAGTACCGTTTTTGTTAGAACCGGTGCCATCATGGCACTGGATATTGGTACCCATCCCTGCTGATGAGTGGAAGTGTGCTACCAAAGAGAAAGCTGTGTCTTGCTCTACATAAACAGGCAGACAGATTATCACCTCATTGTTTATTTTCTTTCCAACATCTGCAGCATTTTAGCTTAAAACATAGGATGAGCTAACCTTTGCGCTGCAAGCTGGATTCTTGGGAGATTTGGAGATTTAAAAACTCACCAAAATCCATCATGTGCTGCTCCAGCCAAACCGTCCGACTCGACTCTACTGAAGGCGTGGACCAATCAATTGTCAGCATTGTGCTCTGGGCGGGGCATTTGGGTGGGTTTTCAGGTATGACGATAGCAGTAAGTGCCCAGGCAAAGCAAAAGAACCATCCGGTGGATGTATGTGTAGAAGCGGACATTGAAACTGTTTTAGGAGAACTAGAGACAATTTATTTATTGAAAAATAAGCAATCGAAAGCACTTTGTGTATTTCTTGGTGGTAAAGATGTGTGCTTTTCCACCGACTGGATTAGGCAGGAGCTTGATTTACCAGCTTGCACTACTCGTAGGAGTCGTTACTGTGATTGGCTGAAGACACATCATCGTAGGCGGATACTAGCTGGCACATCCTCCAATCAGCTCAAAATATTCCACCAAGATGGCCCTCCCTTTTTCAGACGCTTTGATTGGGAGCAGTTACATATCGATGTGTAAACTTGACACGGGGCGGCGCTACACAAAGATCTAACTTTTAGAAGGTTAAAGGCAGGGTATACGATTGCAGGAGTGCTCCTCAACAGGGCGTTATTACAAAATAAAAAGTCCAACCCCTTGCTTCGTGCTCACCCCCTAAACAACGCCTTAATAACACAGGCACGCGCAGCCAGCATGGTCTCTTTGTACAGTCAACAACTCGCAGGACACAAGCTATTTCAACCAAAGTCACAAAATATAAGGTGATCTTACCTGTCCAGGAGAAAATCAGCAACCAACACATCGGTTAGCAAGCCCTTAGCTTACTTGAGTTGACACCACCGTGTAAATGCAGCAGCTCCGATGCAGATTCAGCTTTTGGCACGCTTTTTAACCTCTTTCTTCTTTCTCGTTGGTATTTCCACAACAGCTTTGTGCTTTCGATTCATTCTGGGAAGCTAATCTGCACTAAATTGAAACTAAATGCTTCACCAAACAAACACGCCGGCTACTGCAGCTGGCGCAATCAATTTATCTGTTGGTAAGGTAGCACAAGTTCACTTCCTGTTTACAGGTGAAGGATTTTAATCTATATTCAATTTAAACCATAACTCTATAAATTCCATGCGTGGTCATTTTTATCAGAGAGGAGACGATAGTAATTTAATTCTCTTTAGATTTTAATACAAGAAATCAAATACTAGTTCACAGAGTTGATTAAAACAAATCAAATATTTAGCTTACAGAGTGGTATAAATTACCCACACTCTAGGTCACCCTGCCTAGGACTGACACCGTATATAACAGAAACATTAAGTTTTATATTTTAAAACAAAGTTAGAGAAACTCACCCCTAACTTTACATATGGCACACAAAACATGATTGGTTCATTCAAACGTTTGCCAAGACCAGCCTCCTTATAACCATGCATGCATAATTGATGACCTTCCTGTTATTCTACTTAAATCGTGACTTTACAAACCAGCTCTAACTAGAGTTTTTGCCGACCATTATTTCTTAAATCCTTCCATTGTATGGTGATGCTATCTGCCTGTGCTCTCCTGCTCAACGTCCTGTTTTTCTGTGACCCAAACAAGAACTGACTCTACAAATACCTCTAAAACAATCTTAAACGTATAATTAAAAAGTATGGTAACTAAAACACCTTAATCAAACATTAATAGACGTTTATTATACTTCACAGGCTAGAAGGAGAGTTACATGCACACGAAGGGGAGGCGGCGGCGGGGGAGGTGCTGGAACACGGAAGCTTTGCTTACAAGCCTCTTATTTCAGACGGACCGTGGAAGTTGATTGGATGAGGTTTTCCCAGGGTTTCTCGCTGTAGAAAGAATGAAAATTACTCGGTCAAGTTTAAGAAGTTCTAACTTATGGGTTGCCACTCGTATATGAAGAGCATTCTTTGCAGTTTTAAAAAAGTGTTTTAAAATAAAATTGTATACGCCGCATTTAAGGATGGACTGCATGTTTTGACTGTAATTAGCAACGTGTACTGACAGATTTACAAGTACTGTAAGCGACAGCACCAAGTGTATAGAAAGGTGGGCCAAACCCAGGTTGTATTTTAACTGTCGACTTTGGCTTCCCTGGAGGTAAATTTGCGTATTAGCTAAATATAGTTAGAAGCCTTATTGTCATTGTACAAGAATACAGCAAAATTGTTTTTGGCAGCAGCTTTTTTACAGCGGCAGCTACGAGTCAGTTACTTGATTTGATAAAAAAATAGTAGACAGTAGACAGTAAAGTGCCGATAAGTATTAAATACATATATATGTGTGTAAATAATAGCATCTGTTAGAATAGTCTAATAGAATATTTAGCTGAGTTAAAAATATTAACTTCCAAGCTATATTTTTAGCTAGCCCTTTAGCTTCATAGCTAAAAATATAGTTTAGAATAGAATAGAATAGAATAGAATAATCCTTTAATAGTCCCACCAGGGGAAATTCGGTCGTAAACAGCAGCCAAAGAAACAACAAATATACAACATATGTAACAGAACAGAAAAATATATACAAAAGAAATACAATAATACACAGAATATGTACATCAACACAGAATAAGAATATGTACATCAGGTTGAAAATAATGTGCAAATTATATCGGTGTGGTTGTTTAGTGCAAAAACCGTTATTTATAAATAACACAGATGCAAATATAACTTTGAAAAATGAATCCCCATTTTTTTATTGCTTATGAGGGCTGAACAACCCAAATTGTTGCTGTGAATTTTTGACTGTGTAACTTTACAAACACCACCACATATAAACATACTTAGACACGTCAACAGCCTGTATTGTCATGCTATGACATGTTGCTTATGTTATTGTTTTTCTTTAATCTTTAACTCACCTTTTTAATAAATTCTTTCTAACATGCTAACATCTAGCATTCTTCTAACGTGATAGGTCTTCATGTGTTTTTCTTTAGATATTAACATCCATTATGTACATTTTATCACGTTCTCTTCCTGTGTTTTCTCTGATTTGTTCACACATGACCCTGTGTCGTCATGTGTGTCTGCAGGCGCTCCAGTCGCTGCTGGCCTTCCACAGGTTCAAACAAGGAGCCGACACCGCCATCTTCAACCAGGACTACGTCGACCCCGAGAAGCAGGAGCCGGCAGAGGCACCGCCCATATATGAGTAAAGCCCCGCCCACATACTGGCTTAGAGGCGGGGTTTAAACTTTGCAGGGATTGTATTGTGACATTCAGGTGTTGTGGTTGTTTCACCAATCCAAAACAAACTGTTTGATTTGACGATGACACCCAGCCTGGAGGCGTGTCCTCTGTCTCAGCAGCCAATCAACGTCCAGAACCGTGCAAGTTCTTATTTTTCATTTAGTTTTTATAGAAAGTATAAATCAGCAGATATTTTATACCACTGATCCAAACAGTCTATACATGTGGTCGTGTAAGGTCAACAAACCACTTCCTATGGACAACCTTCACAATAAAAGCATGGACATTATTGATCTCTTGGTTCGATCAGCCAGCTGGAAAATGTTTATTTTTAGAAATGTAGCCTTTGCTTTTGCTTTGAAGATGTTGATGGAAAAAATGGAGCATACTCCTTGTGTGGACCAGCTGCTGTGAGGCACAGCGCCCCCTGCTGGTCAGTGAATCTGTTTTTGTATTTCATGGTGCTGTAATCTGTGATCATAAACTGGTACTAAATGATGAACCCTGTATTTCTGTTCTGTCCGACTGTGCAGTCTGTGGATCAGGGCTCAGTGTGTGGTCCGTGCCATGAATCATTACGTTTTTCTTAACCTGCTCCAACCTGCAGGATTCCGAGCAGAAATACTGGATCCAGGGCTGTTTATACTGAGGAGAAGGTGTCAGCTCAGTGATATTTACGGATTTATTGTTCTGTGACTCACAGTGAGACTACAAACTGATCTAATTTAAGGCTCCAAGCTCCAAAACTGAGCGAGACAAAAGAAAATAAGCTTTGATCTGGTTGGAGTCAGCTCTGGCTCTTGGCCTCTTCAGAGATTCTGCACATTCTATACGTCCTACATCGACATTCATGTAAAAGAGGACCAGCACAAAGTTTGAGTCAGTTACAGCTGGTCGGGGGGGGGGAGATGAACCTATATTGTATCATGTAACCACACCAAGTGATTTGCAAACAGGTAAAAAACTGACCAAGCAGAACACTTTTAGGTTTGTTGGTCTGCCCGAGGCGAATCTTCCCGGTGCTGCAACAGCAGGTATTCGGTTGTGCAACACAAATAAATACCAACATACCGATATATACTTTCTAGTAATTGTGATAAACATTATGTTTTTACTTGGGCATGACAATGGTTATTAAATGGTGGTTATATGGTTATTGAAGTATTGCACAAAATTACATTATTTTACTGTCTACCAAACACTATTTTAGGTTTTATTTTAAGAGATGATAATTTAAAAATTGTGCTCTGTTTAGAGGTTTTGAGGAGGGTTATACACAAACAAACTACCAGGTAGGAGGTTTTTGTACTTTATCGATATTTAAAATACTGCATTAACACTTCATAATAACAAAAATCCCCGGAACAAGAACAATACATAATGTTCATCCATAATGGATAAGGGGCATATGGTGTTTTCTACATAATTTATGATGACTATTAGGCCTATTTAAGAGGTTTTAGACCAAGCGATGCTAAAATTGTGCTTTCTGCAATTAACAGTGGATAGAACGTTTTCTTACATGCTTTGTGTCATTTTGGCGCCCATATCAGCCTTTAATCGCTAGTTTTAAAAGTTAAGATGTTATAAACTGCTTAAACTATCATGCTGTTAGTTTAAAAAAAAAAACGTACAAAACGGAGAATGTGACCCATAAATAGCGGAGTACGGAAAAATACTTTGGAGACACAGTGATGTTCTGATGAAAGCCGTCATTTTTGACAGCCACCTGCAATAACGTAAGTGAAAATTACGTTTTCAAGACGTGCAGGCATAAGAAAAAAAAAAAGGTAATTTTACAAATTTTTTTAATCTTCAATATTTATCATATTCATCTTGAATCTTGTGGACCAAAGATGTTATTCTCCCGTATTGTACCCAAAAGAAAACCATAACTGCATTCCGTTTCAGATTTTAGTTGAATGCATTCGTCTGTTATTCCTTGAAAACAGGAATAAATTCAGTTTTCAGGCCAGTTTGTGATCATTCAGCCAGTCTGAGGAACCTTCAACAACCATTAAAAATAACTCAAAAGCTAAAGTTCATATTTTTATTCTTCAGAGAAGATGTCTGCCTTACTCGGCTCAGGTTTCCATCAGGTGTTGTCCTTCAGCAGGCACCAGAGGAGCCTGAAGATTTGGTCCTTAAGTTCTGAGTGCTGCTGCAGATCAGTAGCAGGTATGGACCCTCATGAATCTTCAGGTTACCTGAGGGCTCAGGTGAGGCCGTCATGAATGCAGGTGATAGTGATTCACCTGCTCTCCCTGATGGGCTTCAGGCTGATCCCGATGACTCAGCAGGAAGTATTCCACACAAATAGCAGGAATGTAAGTAAGTCGCTGGAGACTCAGACTGTTTACATCCTGGTAGTTTATTGTTAACTCTATTTGGTTGTGCAAAGGTGGAAAAGAAGACAGCTGCTGGAGGAAATGGCACGATAATCACACGTCTGTCTCAGCAGCATTCACACTGCAAAGATACACCCAAAGAGTTTAACATTTTTAATATTTACAAACTAAATATTTTGTTAAAAACCAAATCTAACCAAATATTTCGAGTTTAACATTTAACTTTAAACTAAATACTTAGTTAGCCAGCTAAATATTTAGCAATCAAAATAAAATCTTGATCTTGCAAACATCTATATGAACTGCTAGTGAGACTGAAATTCACCCCTTTATCATTTTTTATCATCTATCATTTCCATCTATTAAAATTTAGTATTTGATGAACAGTTTTAACTGGAATACAGACGTTTACTGATGGATTTATAGCAACAGCAATGCACCAACAGCAGGACGTTATATCAAGATTCACAGGACCCAACTAGTCCACTTTCACTTTCAAAACTTTTGGCACATATGTACCATGGTGGGCGGGGCTACGCAGAGAGGGGAGCGGAATCATTAGTGGCAGCCATAGACTTTAAAAAAGAAAAAAAAAGTGGCAGCTGAGCGCAGGAGAATGAAGACGTTCTATCATGTTATCTTTCTATCCATTATGTTTATTCCCACGTTTCCTGAAGGCAACATGTGTAGCCCCGCCCACCATGCCACATCAGTGCCAAAAGTTTGAAACTGAAAAACAGGAATCTGAAAGTGAAGAAAAAGGATCTGAAGCTGGAAGAAAAATCTGAAACTGTAAAGAATGGTTTTGACCTTGATTGACCTTGAAAAGAATTTGAATTGAAAAGAATTAATACAAAATTCAATACATTTTGTTTAATTTTTAACCAAATTTTTTGTTTCTCAGAGTTCAAAAAACTTGACTTTCATTTTCAGCTTACACATTTTGAATTTCAAATATTTATTTGAAATAGACAAACATTATGGCCCTGATTTAGCTCCATACTCGCTGGTGTTTATGGATCCCTCCGCCATAGCCAGGCTGAACACGTAATCCACTCTGTCCTCCGTCAGCTCGGAGACCATAGTCCGTAATCCACCACCAGATGCACTCTAGCCCCAGCTCTGCTGAAGGCCAGGTCGCACGGGAAAATGCTATATTTTACGCGCATCCAGTTTGCTTTGCACAAGCTTCAAGGTGCAAATGTGCACACGAACAGCTAGGCGCGTGTCGCGCATTTTTGGTCGCTTTATCGCGTTTTGTGTGGACACACCATTAGGATTCATATAAGAACAGAAAACTTTTATAGGCACCTCATCTATGTCTATGGTAGCATTTATATGTACAGTATTAACATCAAACAGGCAAATGGAAGCACGGAGTGTCACACTAAAGCAATTATAATAAAATGAAATAATTGTTGACTGAATCTAAAGTTAATACATTCATTATGGTAATGAACATGTAAAAGTATCTTGTCCACCATTTTGCCAAACAGGGACGTTTTTTTCTAAATGAGGGCTGAATTGTTCCCTCCGTATTGTTTTATTCCCCTAATTAAGGAACTAATTATTATGTTGTACTTAATCTTTTTGGTTTCTTTTAACTCTAAAGAGCCCTGTGCTTTTCAAAAAAATGTTGCCAAGGTATCAAAACATTGATTTTGTTTCTTTTGTTTTGGGATTGAGATTCATTTTCGTACTGTGACAGTACCTGGTATTTTATTAAGAGGGATAAACACTAGGCCTATTAATAAAAAGGTGTAAACCCTAGTATGAAGGGAATAGAAATGGTGACATTGATGGTAACCACAATAAAATATTTTCTTACTGGTCATAATAAATGGCGGCACCAAAACTAACAGTCCGACACCTTTATTTAGGGTCAATAATTATATCTGACAATATTTTATCAGAGGCCATAAAGGTTAGTTGACATGATGGTAAACAACGACTGACAGAAAATGAATGGATGTTCCGTCAGCCTGAAGAACATTTAAAGCCCTTCAGAATAACGCCAACAGGACTGGTGCTGAAATGAAAAGATGGAAACCTTCTGATACTCTTTAGAAGAAGAATACTGTGTCCTCAAAACAGAAGCATGGGGAGAACCTGCTAACTCCATGCATAAAGATCCCTACCTGATACTGACGCTAATGTTCTGAATTTTCTACCATACTCGCCAATAGGTCAGGGTTTCCAGGAACTCTATGTAAAACGACAACAATCAAAAACACAGAATTAAGGCTGGAGCTGTGACATCATATCAGGGGTTTGGTTTGTGGGCGGATGAAGTTGACCTTTTTCTTGGTGTGTGACGCTCAG
Source organism: Apricaphanius iberus (assembly GCA_028564705.1). Classification (NCBI taxonomy): domain Eukaryota; kingdom Metazoa; phylum Chordata; class Actinopteri; order Cyprinodontiformes; family Aphaniidae; genus Apricaphanius; species Apricaphanius iberus. Next base: position 2,062,357 of record JAPXFQ010002877.1, read on the forward strand.
TGAAAACGCACAGTAGGAAATGCCAGGCGTACCTGTGTTTTACTATGTGGCTGACATATTAATAAACTTCAGGGTTTCCCAGTTGACCACAGAGCCTCACTGATCCTTATACTGTTCAGCCGTTTAGATGATATGAACAGTGATGCATTAAAACAGGTACTACTGGATCTTAGCACTGTGTTTCCGAGGGTAGATCACAACATATAGATGTTTGTGCTTATGCGCCAATGGTGGATCTGATTACCCATGCTTTTTGGTTGCTGAGGCGGAAACTCGAGTGTGGGGAGGCCATGGAGAATGACTTCCATGTGGCCTTGAGGCAATTCTGGTCCACCATCTGGCATCTCGGGGGGGAGCAGTCTGCCACCAACACTGTTTACAGTGGGGATAGTGTGCTGGTGACCTTAACACGGGCTGTTTTGAGTCTACTTGGAAGACCTCTTCAATCCATCCAGCACGCCTTCCAATCTGGAAGCAGATTGTGGGGACTTTGGGTCAGGCCCTGAATCTTGAATGCTGAGGTCACCGATGTCTTTAAAAAGCTCCTCTGTGGTAAATATCTGGGGGTGGATGAGATTCACCCTCTAGATGTTGTAGGGCTGTATTGGTTAACGTGGCTCTGCAATATTGCGTGGACATTGGGGGCAGTTCCCTTGGATTGGCAGACCGGGGTGCTTGTCCCCCTCTTTAAAAAGGGGGACCACAGAGTGTGTTCCAACTGTAGGGGGATCACACTTCTGAGCTTCCCTGGTAAGGTCTATTCAGGGGTTCTGGAGAGGAGGCTCTGACAGATAGTCGAACCTCGGATTCACTAGGAACCATGTGGTTTTTGTCCTGGCTGTGGAACACTGGACCAGCTCTACACCCTCAGCAAAGTCCTGGAGGTTCCAAGTGAATTCACCTAACTGGTCTACATGTGTTTTGTGGACATGGAGAAGGTATTTCAACATGTCCCTCGGGGAGTACTGTGGGAGGTACTCCGGGAGTATGGGGTACCAGGCCCTTTGATACGGGCTGTTAGGTCCAGTATGGCCAGTGTCAGAGTTTGGTTCGCATTGCTGGCAGTAAGTCAGGCTCATTTCAGGTGAGAGTTGGACTCCATCAAGGTTGCCCTTTGTCACAGAACCCGTTTCATGACTTTTATGGAAAGGATTTCTAGGCGAAGCCAAGGTGTTGAGGGCACCCGTTTCGGTGGCCTGAGGAATGGGTATCTGCTTCTTACATATGACGTGGCTGTTGTACCACCTGTTGGCTTCATCGGAACGTGATCTACAGGTTTTTCCGGAGCGGTTTGCAGCCGTGTGTGAAGCGACTGGGATGAGAATCAGCCCCTCCAAAACAGAGACAGTAGTCTTGAGCCGGAAAAGGGTAGAGTGCCTTCTCATGGTACAAGACACTCTACCCTTCCCAAAGTGGAGGAGTTTAAATATTTGGGGGTCTTGTTCATGAATGAGGGAAAAATGGAGGGGGAGAAGGATAGGCTGATTGGTAAGCTGTCGGCATGTATGCGGGCGTTGTAAGGTCTGGTGTTTTAAAGAAACAGCTGAGTCGAAGCAGAAGATGATGCTGTTTTTTGAACCAGTCTGAAATTATGTTTATTTCGGCTGTGATTTTGGCATTTTTAACATGGTAGTCAGTTGAAAGTTGGTCCTTTTTGTAGAACTGCAATTTTGGTCACTTTGACGTTGGCTTCTATTTTGGCCGGCGAAGTTCGCCCCATCTTCACGCGTCAGCGTGTCCATGAAATGGGTGAGGTGTTCTGGTCAGAATTTCCTCATTAAAGAAGTTATTTATTTTGGTCCCAACATGTTCAAATGGTTAGAAATCAGCAGAGTAAAATCCTCGTCAGAAATCTCGGTATTGTTATGGGGATACATATTAATAACAACAGGTAGTCCTAAAAGGAGAGATTTTTTTTAAAAATCTTTTGGTCATAGGATCAGTTAATTTCCTGTTTATCAGACGCATCAGGCCTGCTCTATGCATTGTTTGTTTTTTAACATAAAAATTCAAAGAGATTCTTTATAATTTTTAAATGCTTTAATGAAAAAAAACATACAAAAGTGTAAAACAATTAAAAAATATATTCTATTTGTATTTTGCATTTATAATATTTTTTATTGTGAAACATAAATAAATAAATGAATAAATAAACAAATAAATAAATAAATAAATAAATAAAATATATAAAATTAAAAAACAATTTAAAAATATGTGGGGAAAAAAGTCATCAAGGGAACTTGGAGCGTTGGAGTGCCTGGTCAGTGGGCTCTGGTCCAGTTGAAGCAGGAATGGTGTCTGTGCAGGGCCAGTCGTAGGACCCGGATCAGATCACTCCTCAGAATCTCCCATCCACAAGCAGACCCGTCCTGTAGGACACAGAGAAACCTTTTAGCTCTCCAGGTCCAGAAAAATACCGCTAGCTGACCAGAGTCCTGTTCCAGAACCATCTCTTTCCGTGCCATCCTTTCAATTCCATCCATTCCAGAAACGCCTTTTTTACTAATACCAGATCCAGAACCACTTGTTTCAGTGTTCTCTTGTTATCGATTTCAGAATAATCTGGTCAGAACCAGCAGCTCCGCTGCCATCTTTTCTAGATCCTACTTCAGTAAATGTCTGGCTCTGACGCGTAGGAATGTCTGAATCGTTCCTTGTTCACTAATCTAGATGTTTGAACTCCAGGAACAAGATTGCCTAGGTAAGAAAACCCAATTTGTCTGATCCGGTCCTGATCTAGACCTTAGGGCTTTTCTTAATGTGGGTCAAGTAACTGGCAGGCAGACTTATTGGGGACTTTAGTGCTAAATGTTACAGGTTCTTATTGGATCTGCTGTCAGAAAATGTTCTCTGGGTCAGTCAACTCACATAAACTTCTTTAATGTGTCAAATGTTAAATTAAGAGTTTTAGACTTTACATTTAAGCAGTGCAGTTTTTTTGTCTGTTTACCTGCTGAGTGATAACCGCCGTGACGTTACGGAAATATGGTGACAAAACCCCCGAGGCCTCCGTGGTGTTCAGCTGCAGATAGAAAACCAGTTGGTTATAAATCCGAATGAATCCCAGTTGTAGTTTGGTTCTGGTTCTGGTACTCACACACTGATGGTCCTCCACCAGCCGATCCTGCAGGTTCAGGTAGTCCTCTAATTTTGGCTCGGACCATTCGACTCCGCCTTCTCCCTCAGGTAGCTCGTACTCGTTGAAAATATGCCCCGCCTCTCGCAGGCACTCGTACACCACCAGCGATGTCCAGCGGCACTGTGGAGAACCAATCACTGTTGAGGATCACGCCATCCTGCTCTGGATTGGCTGGAAGGTTGCGTTGAGGTCAAGGGTTTACCTGATTGTGTTTGGCTGAGGCAGGAGAAAGGGCGGAGTCTGGGAAGTGGATCACACCGTTGGGTTGTTGACAGTCTGGAGGAAACTGTGTCCCCTAGAGGAAAAAAAAGTAGGGTTAATCTCCCAGAAAATTCCTCTGTTTTCATTCATCTGGGTCATTCTGGTTCTGTTGGAGAAGTTTCAACACTTCCTTGTTTTTCAGACGTAAGCGCATCTATCTTAAAGTGACACTCCCTTTTGTTTTAACTCATGAGGAGGGAAAATTCTGAAGATCAGATGTTATGGCTGTCGTCTACTTTAACATGAAGTTCTGCTGATCAGAACCCAGAGTTAAATCCTCAGAACCAATCCAGGTTGAAGGGAGGGTTTTAACGCTTCCTAAGCAGCAGTGGTGAGATGAAAAGCATCCTGAGGAAACATCTAGTGTTTAGTGTGCTGTCAGCATGAAGTTCTCCTGATCAGAACCAGAACCCTTTGCACTCAGCACTTCTGAACCTACCAGGTCTCGAAGCAGGTTGTGGGTGTTATGGACCACCTTCCCTGGCAGCTTACACATTGGCATGGAGACCAGCATCATCTGGAGGCAGCAGAGCTGGAGGAGGAAGAGGAGCACTGAGGTGGGCGACATGCTTGTGGTTCTGGTCTCGCTGGTCTGAGGGTTCTGTGTGAGCCGGCAGTCTCAGGTGAGTTCAGGTAACCTGGAAGAGGAGATCAGCAGCGGATTGTCAGGACCAATCAGATCCATTCACCTGGGTGAGTCAGAAAGCGAGGCTGCAGAAACCTGGACCGGGACCAGATGAGTCACTGCGGCGCCACTCAGATCCCCTCAGGGTTCAGATGAGGTTTCTTCGTTGGCAGGGAATACTTTATTTGGAGCTTGTTTTTATTTTTAGGTTCTGCTGATGGTTTCACATGATGCAGAATAAAAAAAACAGAATCTTTGAAATTCGCTACACCGTTAACGTTAAATGTGTGAAGCTTGTATTAAAATGATTGAATTGAACGTCAGCTGAAGGCATCACCATGCTGTGACGTCTCAGCCCCTGGCCTGTGTGACCTGCGAGCGTTGCCGGCTGAAGGACAGACGGCGATGACGCTTTGCTGCCGAACGGCATAAAAATGCAACTCTTGCCATGATTGTGTTTCCACCGCGATGCTGGGCCGAAAGCGGCGGAGACGAGTTGGAAACATTCGTCATGACCGCGCGCCGGGTTTCAGAGCCGCCGCCATCAGCTGAGCGAGGCCTGAATGGAAACTAATAAAGAAGGCCTGAAAGCGAGAAGATGCGAGTGAGTCACTGACATCACTGATTCCCAAACTGATCGGGCCGCACTGAAATGAAACCTAAATCAGATGCTCCTGCAGTGCCTCGACTGGTGGCAGAACTTTCCACCTCCGCAGAGTGGAAACCAGCTCTGGCCCGCTAACCCATCCACTGACGCTCCAGTCACCATTACGTCACCTGCTGTCCATTTTATCATGATGTTACCCGGGAGGTAAACCTGGAGGTAAACTGGGAGTTTATCTGCAGTTTTCTGAGCTTGTCTGTTCAGCGTGAGGGGTTACATCATAGTGAAAGTTCACTGCACTCTGCTCGACTCTGTGTGCTAATTAGCATTCCACCATCAGCTGAGTCTGACTGCATGAGATTTTAGTTCAATCTAATTGGACCTTTTTGTTCGGATCAGATAATATATGTTTGAACTCGCTCTGCACCGGTGAACGGACCTTGCATTAAACTTTACCAAAAATTCTAAAAATTTCCCTAATTTGTAAAAACAACAATTTCTTTGTAGCTAAAGTTATTTATTTATCATTATTGTCGCTCAGATGAAAAATTGCAGATTCATTAATGTTCCGGTGCAAAGACTGGACCCAATACTGAGTGAAGAAGCAGCTGAGGTCTATCGTCTTGAAGGAAAAATCGAAGGAAGAAAGAGCTGCATTGACAGAGTACTTACATATAACCACACATTTTTTTACATCAGCAATAATTCAGTAAAAGCTAAAAGATCAAAACTCAAAAAAGTGCACTCCCCCTACACCAGAATCTGTATTTATCCGTGTTGAATAAAAAAAGAAATTAAATGACATTAAATTATTTTATTAGATTAAATTAAACATCATGATAATGAACATAATTAAAGGTTGACCTGCTTGGAATCTGAATGATTAATTGCATTAATTTCCATTTTTGTACCTAACTTTTAAAAGTTAATTTCTTAAAGTCTGATAACGTGATGGAAAACCCAAATAAATCTTTTAGTAATCTCAAATGTTTATTTAAATAGCAGTAATTTTAAATTTGTATGAAAAGCACTTACTTCCACGAGTTGGTGCTGGTGGTTTAAACGGGTCTGACGTTCCTGCTCAACTGAAGGTTCTAGTCCTGGAAGATCTGGTTCTTGTCCTGGCAAGTTGCTGTTGTGGTTCTAATGATTGTAGCTGTCATCTTGTGGCTTAAATAAAGCTTCAGCCTGGAGAGGCAGAAAATGAAACTCGCATTAATTCTTCGAAATTTTGAAAATCTCCCACCTCACTCACTCAGAACCACTGACACCCCCTACTCAACCACACGCAGGAAGGCTTCCCCAGTTCTGCTGACGCAACACAACTAAACATACACACAGAAGTTCAGCTAAAACAGAAATACAGCTAATAAAGCCTAATTACTATACGACTAAAACGTTTCTGTGCAAAATAATGGTGCTAAACCTAAACAACCACAGCTTTAAATAATACACAATCATACTAAAATAAAACGATATACTATGAAACTTATTCAAGCATACTTTAAATGAACTTTATGTATTTAATATATTTTATGAAAGTCAAAAAAAAATTAAACAATTACATTACAATAAAATGATAAGAGTTGACAATTTTCTTCTTCTGTATACAATAAAAATTGTCAGTAGTTTGATAAGATGCAGGAGTTGGCAGTTTTTCTTGTTTTGGACAGGATCATCTGGATAAATCATGTTGATCATTTTTCACAAGATGGATTAAAATAGATACATTTAAGAATATTTAAGTAATCATTTTATCAGTTTTATTTGTTTCCACATCTCCTGCTGGTAAAAATACATTAAACAATACATTAAATATGTTTTTACTGCATAGAGCTAACATCTCAGCAGCTGGACTCAAAAAAAGCTCTGTTTTATAAGTCTGAGAGTCATCTACGTAGAAATCTGTTTTACGCTACTTTTGAGTAACTCATTAATGAAAACTGGAATGTCATAAGGGTATATTTTAAAGTTCTTTATGCTGTTGATGTGTTTTCTGTTTTTATTGTTTTATTGCTGCTTTTATTTAATGCTAATCACCCAAAGCACCTTGTATTGTTTCAGAAAATGTGCTATGCAAATACATTCATCTTAAATAGTTTTAAGTGTTACAGTCTTAAGTCTATAAACCAGTTATATTTACTAAATATTGCTGGCTAATATTAGCAACACCAATAAATAATAGTGTGTGTTGGTAAATTTTATATGAAAAATAATCTGTTTTGTGTATTCAACGGTGATCATAGTTACTGTGTTTATTATAACAAGTGTATTTCTCTGCCCTTTATGAATCACTGCAGGACACATAATCATTTAAGAATATTGTCCCCAACTTTGTGTTCGATGGTTTTCCTTCGAATCAAACCCTCTACCTTTTTTTTTTTCTGTGGGTTTCAGTATGTTCTATTTTCACGGTGTCTATCTGGAGTCATAATTGATTCTAACTTTCCATCTCAGAATTTGACCTCTCTAGAGCATTATAGCCATTTTTTGTACTTGCAGCTTGGAAAGTGTGAGTCAACCTGAAATACACAGATTCCCCCCTTTTTTTAGTTTTGTATTTGAAAAAAAATAATGTAATTGAGAAAAAGCTCATGTGAACTTTTGAAATGAAAATATAATATTATATATATAAATATATATATATATATATATATATATATATGTATATATATTATACTCACCTATAGGATTATTAGGAACACCTGTTCAATTTCTCCTTAATGCAATTATCTATTCAACCAATCACATGGCAGTAGCTTCAATGCATTTAGGGGTGTGGTCCTGGTCAAGACAATCTCCTGAACTCCAAAATGAATGTCAGAATAGGAAAGAAAGGTGATTTAACCACTTTTGAGCGTGGCATGGTTGTTGGTTTCAGACGGGCCGGTCTGAATATTTCACAATCTGCTCAGTTACTGGGATTTTCACGCATAACCATTTCTGGGGTTTTAAAAGGAATGGTGTGAAAAGGTAAAAACATCCAGTATGCGGCAGTCTTGTGGGCAAAAACGCCTTGTTGATGCTAAGAGGAGAATGGGCCGACTGATTCAAGCTGATAGAAGAGCAACTTTGAGTGAAATAACCACTCGTTACAACCGAGGAATGCAGCAAAGCATTTGTGAAGCCACAACATGCACAACCTTGAGGCGGATGGGCTACAACAGCAGAACACCCCACCGGGTACCATCTCCACTACAAATAGGAAAAAGAGGCTACAATTTGCACGAGCTCACCAAAATTGGACAGTTGAAGACTGGAAAAATGTTGCCTGGTTTGATGAGTCTCGATTTCTGTTGAGACATTCAAATGGTAGAGTCAGAAAAGTGCAGTACTTGGAACAGGAAGGATCCTTCTATATAAAAAAAATATTTTATATAAAAATCCCCTTCTCTCCCTCTGATTCTAAAAATATTATTTATAATTTCGATAATTTAACATTATTAATCGGTCGATTCTTTTAAAAAAAGATTTGAAGACTTGCTTATTTAAGCAATATTTTGGTTGATGAGTTGCCACTAGTGTCACTTTGATTTTTATATGCTGCTATATTTTTTCATTTTACCTTTCTCCAGTGCTCTATCAATTTTTTTTCTTTCTTTTACACTTAAGTTATGTTCCAGTGTGATATATATATATATATATATATATATATATATATATATATATATATATATATATACACACACGTGCGTATACACAACGTATTTTGGCAGCCAACAATTTATTTGTATAATAGCACACAAAATAAGTATTTAGTACCTACAAACAAGCAGAAATTCTCGCCCTTACAGACCTATTACTTCTTCCTTGAGAAAGTCTTCTATCCTCCACTCGTTACCTGTAATTCTGCCACCTGTTTGAATTCGCTATCTGTATAAATGACACCTGTCCACACTGTCAGATTTCAAACTCCACTATGACCAGGAACATTCCCTCAACTTGGGGCTGCATGCCAGAACTCACCTGGTAGGGTACACATGACCTACAGAACGGTGAGGAAACAGCCCAGAACCACACAGGGGACGAGAGTTGGGACCACAGTAACAAAAGTTATTATTAGAAAAACAGTACGTCGTCATGAATTAAAATCCTGCTGAATACGATAGGTCCCCCTGCTTAAGCCAGCTCACGTCTAGGTCTATTTAAAGATTGCCAGAGACAATCTGGATGATCCAGATGAGGACTGGGAGAATGTCATGTGGTCAGATGAGACCAAAATAGAAGGTTCAGGAGTGACCTCGGCCTTGCCAGTCGGGACTCCAAGAGTTGGAAGTCCGTTTTGCCCAGCGACAGCCCCAAAACATCTACAGAAGATCTGCATGGAGGAATGGGCCAAAATACCAGCTACAGTGTGTGAAAAACAGATGAAGAAGATGAAACTTACAAAGTATTGAGGTGAACTTTTGTTATCGACCAAATATTTATTTTCTGCACCATTATACAAATAAATTCTTAAAAAACATGTCCAGTCCTTGGTATAAAAAGATAATTATGAATTTCCGATATCTAAAAGAAAACATCAAATACTAAATCTATCCAGAGATCTGTTCCATTAAATATTCTGGCAGTCCCATATATAATAAGTGATACCGCTGGGTTCAGTCCAAACATTTTTTGAAAAAAAGTTTGAACAAACAGGAAAACATTTGGATGGTTGAACACATAAAAACTTGTATTTTTGTGTTAATGTATGTATTTAAGACTGTCAGAACGTCTGGAATAAATTTGAGTATTAGAAATGATTGGATATTTATTAAAAACATCAGAATGAGATCAATGAACTGAAATAGTTCATATTTTCTCACATTTCTTGTTGATTTGATTTCTTTAAGCTTTTTACATTCAGAAACGTCATCCTGAAACCTCAGGCTTGGGGCATTGAATGAGCAATATAAAACACTTTAATAAACGTTTTCATGGTTTCCCACTGCAGTCAGGCTGCTTATTTCTGTCCTGCTGACGTGTTTGGTGAGTTGGCATCAGTGAAACACACAAAAAGGTTGGAAACGCTGAACATATTCATCTCTGTGTAAATGTTTCCTCTCAGCTTCTGTGGACACGGCTGTCCACGAAGCGTAAGGCCGCAACGAGCTGCAGGTTTTCACTCTGCGTGGCTGTGAATCAGAGTAAAACTGATGCAGTTCAAACCACAATCTTCAGTTTAGATTTACAGAGAAAAAGTCAACAAACAGGAAGTGGAGTCCCGCTGCACATTTAGACAGAACAGAAAGAAGGCAGGAAGCTGCTGTTGTAGAGAAATGTGATGAGGAAAGTCCTCCCTTGGTGGCTAGTTTCCACTTCTGCTGCAACAGGAAGACAGTGAAGTCTGGATCGGTTTATGCAGAATGTTTTTTGGATGAATCCGTTTTGCAGCTGTCAGCATCATGACTCTGCTGCTCATTTGTCCTGGAGAGACCAACCTGTACACTCTACACGTCAGGTTTTATTAACTCACTCCCTACACTGCCACCTACTCTCCAGTCAGACAAAATCAATTAAGTTAAATTCAATTCACTTTATTTATACAGCGCCAATTCATAACAGATGTCAGCTCAAGGCACTTTACAACAAAAGTAATTTCAATACAATTATGCAAACATTCCAGTCAGTTAAAAGTTTTCTATGTAAGGAATCCCAGCAGATTGTGCTGAGTCATTACCATGAGTTTGTGCCCGGATCATGCAGACTCCAACCACAGCAATCCCTCATGCTGAGCAAGCATGTAGCGACAGTGGAGAGGAAAAACTCCCCTTTAACAGGAAGAAACGTCCAGCAGAACCAGAACCTGGATCAGTACAAGCGGTCATCTGCAACGACCGTCTGGGGGTCTGAGAAGACAGAGAAGACGCACAAAAAGAACAAAGAACTGATGTAAGAGTACTTTCTAGTTGACAAAAGGACAAGGATGATGATTGGTAACTGGGAACCGATGTTCCATGGACTAAAACTGGGAGCTGGTTCCACAGGAGAGGAGCCTGATAACTATAACATCTGCCTCTCATTCTACTTTTAGAAATCCTAGGAACTACCAGTAGACCTGCATTCTGAGAACAAAATGCTCTGTTAGGAACATATGATACAATCAGATTCCGATGTACGATGGAGCTGATTATTAAGGGCTTTATACGTAAGGAGGAGGATCTTAAACTCTATTCTGGATTTAACAGGGAGCCAGTGGAGATAAACTAAAACAGGAGAAATGTGATCTCTCTTTTTAGTATTAATCAGAACTCTTGCTGTAGCATTTTGGATCAACTGAAGGATTTTGGTTGCATTTTGTGGACTTCCTGATAATAAGGAATTACAGTAGTCCAGCCTCTAAGTCACAAATGCATGGACTAGTTTCTCTGCATCACTCCTGGACAGGATGGGTCTAATTTTAGCAATATTCCGGAGGTGAAATAAATAACTCTTAGAAACCTGTTTAATATGGGATTTAAATGTCATGTCTTGGTCAAAAATTACACCGAGGTTCTTTACATTATTACCAGAGGCCAAATTAATGCCATGCAGATGAAGTGATTGATTTGGCAGTTTCCTTTTTAAAGGTTCTGGTCCAAAGACAACAACTTCTGTCTGAATTTAAAAGTAGAAAATTCAGAGTCATCCAGGTTTTTATGTCTTTGAGACATGCTTGTAATCTTCCTATCTGATTTGATTAATCAGGATTTATGGATAAATATAATTGTGTATCATCAGCATAACTGTGGAAATTCATACCATGTTGTCTAATTATTTTACCAATAGGAAGCATAATTATAGTAAAGAGAATCGGTCCAAGCACAGAACCGTGTGGTACTCCACAAGTAACCCTTGAGTATAAAGAAGATTTATCATTATCAAGTCAACATTAGATTTCTTCGAACAACAGGTTAGAAAATGGGAGCAAACTGGAAGTTAAAGGAAACTGTCAGAATCTCAAACCAAGCTAAACGTTAACGGTGACTCTCCTCTCTTTCGGCTTTCCATGAAGTTGTAGATGTTGACATTTTACACGCATTTTCATATCTGTATCCCAGTTATTGCACATGAAGTGGCTGTGTTAGCCTCAACTTTCAGCATGCACTGCAGCAGTTAACAGCTTAGTCAGAAGCAGCCAGTATGGGTCAGCTCCTTTTAGTACGACACCATGGTTCCCACCCAGACGAGGATGTACTGCTGCCTCCTGCTCGAAGGTCAGTCTCTGCCTCAAGAGGTTGTGTTGGATAGATTGAGGCTGCTAAAGAAAAAGAAAAAGAAAAGCTCTTTAATTACTGATCTGTCTGCATTTTTACTCCAACCTTTATCATCAGTTTTTGCGGGATCAAATAACATAAGATCTAAGAAGAGTGAAGTTGCTAAACTCTAATCTTCCGTTCATCAGCACGATTACTAAAAAAAGCTGTGTTTCAACATCTGAATAAATTCCTTACAATGACTTACTGCTTTGATCATTTTCACTCTGGTGTCCGTTCTCATCACATCACAGAGACTGTACTCGTCAAAATGTTCTATGATAATTGCATAAATACAGACTGTGGTAGAACCACAGTGCTGGAGATAAGGATAATAAGGATAATCTTGAAATACGTTTCCCACCACAGAGTCTTTCCTCAAAACAGGAAACTCTTTGTGTCTATAGACAATTTCTCATCAGAACAAATAGAAATCACATTTGGGGTCCCCCAACGCTCCATCCTGGGAGGCCTTCTGTTCCACATCTACATTATCCCACCAACCCAGATTATAACAGCACATATATTTAGTTACCATAACTATGCAGATGACACCCAGCTATACATTACAACATCACCAGGTTACTTTGATCCCATCCAGAGCCTGAATGAATGCATTGAACGAATCAATAGCTGGATCTCCTATAACTTTCTCCCGCTGTAGAGAAAAAAACTGAAGTATTTATTTTTGGACCTAAAAACGAACGATCAAGAGTCGGCACACAGCTTAGTTAATACTTTTAGAAACTAGTGATCAGGCATGAAATCTAGGTGTAATAATGAACCTCCAGGGTCACATAAAGGCAATAACAAGGTCAGCTTTCTATCACCCGAGGAACATTTCTAAGATTAAAGGAATGATGTCGCAACCTTGAAAAGCTCTGTCATGTGTTTATCTTTAGTCAGTTTGATTACTGCAACAGCGTCCTCACAGGTCTACCTAAAGAGTCAATCAGACAGCTGCAGCTGATCCAGAACGCTGCTGCTCGTGTTCTCACTAGAACCATTAAAGTAGAACACATCATCCCAGTTCTAAAGTCCTTCCTCTGGCTCCCTGCAGCTCAGAGAATAGACTTCTAAATACTCCTACTAGTTTATAAATCACTGAAAGACTTAGTGCCAATATATGTTGAAGACCTGCTGTCTGTATCCCCCCCCGAGCACTCAGGTCCTCCAACTAATTAACAATCCCTAGAATCAGAAACAAACACGGACAATCAGTTTCTATGCTCAACTTATGTGGGGGAAAAAACTTCCTGATTACTGCAAAGCTGCTCAAACACTGAGCTGATTTAAAGCAAAACTTAAAATTCACTTTTTAAAGCTTCCTTTGAGTCTACTTTTATAATTGCGCTTCATAGTTTTCCTTTATTGATTCTCATGTTCTGTGCTTAATTGCTGTTTAATTTTCTTACTTTCACGCTGTTTCTTGTCTTATTCCTAATTCCTGCTTTTACTTTCTATGCTTTTATCATACAGTATTTTTGGTTTCTTTACCACCGAATCACATAGAGCATCTTGAATCACCTTGTGTTGAAATTGTGCTATACAAATAAAATTGCCTTGCCTCTCCGTTGGTCATAAGTTAAAGATCATGACTTAAAGACCAGGATTCTGTGTCCGTGAGCATCCTCTGTAGGAGCTTTTCAATCATCTCAATCGCGGGAGCTTGATGTAGTCTACAATAATAATAATTTACTTTGTTTCTGTGGTATCAAACTCAGTTTTCTTGGAACTTCCAGCATTTTTTTTAACACATGAAAATGTTTGCAGATATTGCAAGTGGAGCTGAGGATGGTCCACCATAAACAAAACCTGATACCAGATACATGGAAGCACAAAACAAACCATTTCTTTCTTGTCTTTGTGCTTATTTGTACAGACAGATTGATTTTAAATGCAGCAATACGTTTTTTGTGGATCATTAAACAACTAGTTCAAAACTATTTTTTATTGGTAAGGTAGTTATCTAATAAAGACAATAACTAATAGTTTCTTAGAGAGTCTCCATCTGATTCATTTAGACTTTCTCCTGTACGTTGGAGTTAAACCATCACATGATTTATTAACCAGTAGGAGTATTTTAAAGTCTATTCTCTGATGGAGCCAGTGGAAGCACATTAGAACTCGATTAATGTGTAAAGAGTTGCTCTGTCTGCCCCCTATTAGAGTATAGCTTTGTCCACATTACCAAAATAAATAATGAAAGGGACAATAACATAGAGTCTAAAAGGATAAGGTGTTTCTGTGATGGGACAGAAACAAGTCGATAACTCATATAACCCTGTTTCTCTACGCTAAAACTCCAGCTCCAGCAGAGTTCAAAGCACATCATTACAGACTAATAGAGACATTTCTATTCTCAGGCCGAGTTTACTCACACGTCAAGGCAGTTTAGGGAGACCAGTTAAGCAAATAGTTATGTTTTTGGTCTGTGAGAGGAAGCAGGAACACCTGAGAGGATTCGTGCTAACAGAGGGGGGAAAACAACTACTGAACATGTACTGTATGCACACAGGTGGGTCGAGTACCCAGAAAAAATGCACTCAAGTAAGAGTAGTACTACCTCAACATGTTTTACTCAAGTTAAATTAAAAAGTAGCCATCCCAAAAAATAACTTGAGTGAGTGTAAAAAAGAAAATTTTAAAGACAAAAGAGATACAAAGAAATACTTACACTTTTCCAGGTCCAATATATCTTAGAACAAGGTAATAAAGTACATCTGGTCCAGCGACAATGTATGATGTTTACTGTATATTCACCTGAACAAGCTCAACAGACAGAAAGGTACGTTTTTTTATTCATTTCATTTTAGGCATTTTGCAATAAGCATGCAGATGACAAATCATCTCCAGTCTTTAATTATTTTCAAAAAAATAATAGATAAATAAAAATACAATTCAACATCCAGAAAGAAAAAACAAAATCCAGCTTGCAGATAAGCAATTTTCAGTTTGCAGTAGAGACACAAAATTTTTTAAGAGTAGTTTGAACTTTAGTCAATGAGGAGTCTCCATATCCTCTCAGATTATGAGCTCTTTCTCGAGTTGTAAAGAATCATTGTAGATTGACTGGTAATAATTTATTAAATGCTTCACTAGCAAGGACCACGCCACAGATTGAGAATTTTAACAGTTTATTGAAGGCATGGAGAATTGAACAGTCTGAGGAGGGACATCGGAGACCCAGGGGAAGACTCAGTGTGGGGGTGCAGTCTTCGAGAAATCATCTTTCCGAGCCTGCTCAGAACCCCCTCAGACAAAAGCCTATACAATGTGCAAGGCACAGAGAAAGTCATCTCGAGGCCCTTTATGAGAGGTCGTTGCAATCCAATCAGATAAAAGTTTGTCTGAGTAAGGAATCCCAGCAGATTACCGAGTCGTCAACGCGGGGTTGAGCAGTTCCTCAGCAATCCCTTGTACTGAGCAAGCATGTAGCGACTGTGGAGAGGAAAAACTCCCCTTTAGCGGGAAGAAACCTCTGGCAGAACCTGGCTCAGAACAAGCGGTCGTCCGCCACGACCGTCTGGGGGTCTGAGGAGACAGAAAGCAGGGGGCGTTGTAGTTGAGCAGGACGCCGGACCGGATGGAGCTTGTTCTCCAACAGTCCGAGCCCACGACGGAACATCTGCGGGAACGGCTCGGGACCTAAACGAGAGATTGGAAGAGTTAGTAGAGGAGTGAACAGGGGCACAGAATGTGGAGGCTGTGTCCGATGGACGCTGCTGAGAAAAAGGGGGGAAGGGTAGAAGGGGCGGGTCGGCAGTTACCCAGGAGAGAAGGAGCGGGTCGGCAGTTACCCAGGAGAGATGGAACGGGTCGGCAGTTACCCAGGAGAGATGGAACGGGTCGGCAGTTACCCAGGAGAGATGGAACGGGTCGGCAGTTACCCGGAAGAGAGGGAACGGGTCGGCAGTTACCCGGAAGAGAGGGAACGGGTCGGCAGTTACCCGGAAGAGAGGGAACGGGTCGGCAGTTACCCGGAAGAGAGGGAACGGGTCGGCAGTTACCCG
This sequence comes from Apricaphanius iberus, assembly GCA_028564705.1. Classification (NCBI taxonomy): domain Eukaryota; kingdom Metazoa; phylum Chordata; class Actinopteri; order Cyprinodontiformes; family Aphaniidae; genus Apricaphanius; species Apricaphanius iberus. The sequence continues at coordinate 2,078,216 of JAPXFQ010002877.1, forward strand.
GAAGAGAGGGAACGGGTCGGCAGTTACCCGGAAGAGAGGGAACGGGTCGGCAGTTACCCGGAAGAGAGGGAACGGGTCGGCAGTTACCCGAAAGAGAGGGAACGGGTCGGCAGTTACCCGAAAGAGAGGGAACGGGTCGGCAGTTACCCGAAAGAGAGGGAACGGGTCGGCAGTTACCCGAAAAAGAGGGAACGGGTCGGCAGTTACCCGAAAGAGAGGGAACGGGTCGGCAGTTACCCGAAAGAGAGGGAACGGGTCGGCAAGACCCTGCAAAGAGCGGCGACGGGTCGGCAAGACCCTGCAAAGAGCGGCGACGGGTCAGCAGGTACCCGGAACCTAGAGGGAGGGGAAGGGAGGGGCGAAACAATCGAGCCAAACGAGGGATGAAGAGCGGGCAGAGCTTATAAGTGTATCGTGATGTGATTAGAGATGTAGGACAGGTGCGGGGTACCGGAAGAGTTGATTAAGACTAATTACGAAGTGGTACGAAGTGGATCTGAAACGTGGTCCCTGCTCCCGAACCTAAGTCAACAAGTTAACTCCATTTTATATAAGATTATAGTGGTATTATATTTACAACATCAAGAAATGTTAGCAACGTGGACTGGATGAACAAATTATGAGTGTGATCTAGAAAACCAAGCTTATAAATAATCACTGCTCATTTTTATAATATTACTAAGGACTTAATTGTGTTCTGGTGTTTCCCTACACTTCAACACAATACGTAAAGTATGGGAGTACCAGGGTACAGTATAAAGTACGGAGTACATTTCCATCAAGGTACTGTTTAACTTTATTTAAAATTGAGAGGCTTTTGGAGATTTTTGTTTTTATGTGTCTGACATAGGCTTTCCATGTCAGTTTAATATAAATTACAATTCCAGGAAATGTATTCTCCTTTACATTTTCTATTGGAATACGTTCAATAATTATTTTTAAATATGAATTCATTTTCAGATTGTTAAACATCATTGTTTTTTTTTCCCTGTATTTAAGGATAGTTTATTCATGTCCATCCACTTTTTTAAAAACATTTAGTTCCTTGTTCATAGTATTCAAGGGCTCATCATAATTGTCACTATAGTAAAATATATCTGTATCGTCTATATATTTATCGTCTAAATACGTTTTAGAACTCTACATTGAAAATATAATTTATATACATATTGAACAGCTTTTGTCATAATACAGACCCCTGAGGAACACCACACACAATTCTAAGATGTCCTTAGTTGTTCAGATACTCCTCAAATTCCATATTTGTCCATTGTACTACCTAGAATTGAATGATTAATGTATCAAATGATTTTTTTAGGTGAATGAAGCTATCAGTTGTAAACTCTTCTTTGATCTTGTGCTTTTTTGACTTCTATTACTTCAGTTATTGCCACCGGTGAAGTTCTTTCAGCCATGAAACCATACTGGCCTTCATTTATAAATTGATGCTTCTATAGGAACTTTTACAGCAGAGAGTTAAAAACTTTTTTAAAATTTTTTAGAAAATTGAAGTAATAAAGAAATTAATCTATAATTTGTATAGCTGTGCATGTTTTGTGCTACTTTTGCAATTTTCATCATGAAAGGAAAATGTCCAGATTTAAATATTAAATGCAACCTTTTCTACAACCATCATACTAATATCATGACAATCGGTAAATGACTTACTCTTATACTTAAGAACAATGTTGCTCATTTCCTGTCCATTTGTAGCTCACATTGTAACTTTCACCATCTTCACCACTAAAAAAATCCAGATAAAAGAACTTTAACCTTTTTTAATTAAAACTATTCAGTGTATGCCATGTTCCCTTTAAATTGTTTCTATTTTCAAATATTTTCTGTTTATAATATGTGTTTACTACTTATTATGATGTCCGTTAGTTTATTTCTACATGCTTGCATGGTTTGATGAAGAATTTTTAGAGATTATTTTGCTTCTTACATGAATTAATAATTCCTTATCTATCTATCTATCTATCTATCTATCTATCTATCTATCTATCTATCTATCTATCTATCTATCTATCTATCTATCTATCTATAGCCTACCACTTGGAGGCGGTATTGCACCAATAGAAAAAAGAGGTGAGGAAAACTAGAAGAAGAAGGTTTCCTGTTAAAAAACCCGCCTGTTTAACTCAAACCAGAAGGAGAACATTTCATCAGGAGTACTTTAACTTTCCTTGTTTCTTTCTCTGTGGGAAGGTCTGAGCAGGAGACCTTAATGCCGAAATGTTAAGTAGTATTCCTAAAACAGAACCGGACTTTGGGTCTTGTTCTGGAGTGACCTGTTTTTGGGCTTAGACGGAAATGAAGTAAAATCTGTGGGGTTTTAAACGGAGTTTTGTTCGTATTTTTTTGGTGCTTTTTCCCCGGAATGGAGGTGGATATCCTGGAGTTCAGGATTCCGGTGGACAGCAACAAGACCGTGTTCGTTTGGGAAATCCCTCCGGTTCTGACCCAGGATCAGGTTTATGTAAGTCAGCCAGAACTAAGACCAGAAACTGGATCAGGTTCTGGTTCTGACAGTGGAAACCCAAACGGTTCCAGCTGTTACTAGACACAAACCGGTAGAAGTTTTACTGCTTAAAAATTTAAATTAACTGTTCAGACTGATCTCTTAAGGGTTTACATATTATTTACTACTTATTGTATTTATCTAAATGAAGTTTCCTGCACATAATGTGTGTATTTTTATTATTTTATTTCTAATTTACAATAATTAAGGTAATTATTGATATTTTAGTTTCAAATAATGTATAAATCCTGGACTTTGGTAACAATGATAATTGATTTTATTTCTTTAATTTAGTTAAACTTTGATATTTTCTTACTTCCATATGACTTCCAGATATTTTTTTGCTTCTTTACTTTATTGATTTGCTTGGACCTGCCTGTAGGCGGAGCCGTGGGTTAGAACAGCCAATCGGATTACATGTGTCGTGATTCTTCATGTTGTGACCAAAGAGACGTTTCCAGCGGATTTTCGGGATCAGAACCGTCGTCCCTAAACTGATGCTGCTGTGTGTCCGTTCAGGATCGGCTCTTTCACGTCTTCTCCTCCTTCGGACCGATCTACCTGCTGAAGGTGTGCCCTAATGCTCCGCTCCACCCTCCTGGATTCTATGCCGTAATCAAGTTCTACTCCGCTGCTCACGCCGCCAAGGCCCAGAAACACACAGATGGACGCCCGCTGCTCCGCACCTCCGCCCTCAAGGTGACCTATTGCTCCTCCTCCTGTACGCAGGTACGTGTTAAACAGTGATGTGACCTCTGATTGGCTGCTGCTACAGGTGAAGCTGAGCTCCAGGCAGACGCCTCAGTTCCTGTCTGGCAGAAACACACCTCTGAGCCACGCCCGCTGCCTGGAACTGGCCAATCGCTGCCTGGGCTTCAATGGCTGGACCTCTGAGATCATCACAGTGAGAATCCCAGACCTTACCTGTTGGTCCAGGTGAGTAATTAGGTGACTTTCTGTCGGTGTGTGTCCTCAACAGCTGAAGGAGCTCACCTGTGATGAAGGTGAGGAGGAGGAGGATGAGGGCGGGGTCAGACGGAGGATGAAGTTCGGCTGCATGATGAGGCTCAGCTTCCCTCAGCACACAGTGACGACCAGAGGAGTCGCGGTGGTGGAGGAGACCTTCACCTGTACAGGTGAGAGGGGAGGCGGCTCCACCTGAGCAGGTGGAGGTTGAGGCGTTTGGATCTAAGGCCATGTCCACATGTAGCCGGTTTTTTTTTTAAACGAAGATTTTCCTCTGCTCCTTGAAAAAAGAATCTACATCCACACGTAACCGGATAAATGCGTTTTTCAGCACATTCATGGACGTGGCAAACCTGTAGGGCGCAGTAGTTCTCCCCAGTCCTATCCACCAAGAGAAACTTTATATCCTCTCTTCAGCACGCAGCAGTTATACAGCTTATAAAAGCAAACAAACAAGACGCGCTTTAACAATGGATGATACCAACACAGAGCTGAGGAAATAAATGCTGTTTTCCAGAGTAAACACAGGTCGCACGTGTGGTGTTGGAGCATTTTTTGTCGCGGAAAGTGGCGTTACGGCTCTTAAAACTCAGTTTTCAACCGTCCACACGCGGATACTGAAAACGAACGAAAACGCAAATCTCCACTTTGGCAGGAGTTTTTAAAAAGCTTCGTTTTTGGTGCCGAAAACCTCCGGCTACGTGTGGATAACAGGCCAAACCGTAGAAAAATATCTCCGTTTTGTGAGATACCCGGCTACGTGTGGACAGGGCCTAAGTGAAGGGTGGGCCCTAAAATGATATCATCCTGGTAGATCATTTCTAGAATGCTGAACCATAGGTTCTAGAAAGAGATCGTTCTAGGAATAAATCCCAGAGGAGTTGAAAAGGAGGCGCCTTGGATGCAAAGCAGGATGAGAGAGGAGAGAGAACGAGGAAGTTCAAATCATCACGGATCCCCTACTCCAACGTCTCCCTGATCGTACGGTCAGACGTAGGGATGTAGGAACATATCGATACGACAATATATAGCAATATTTTATTGATATTTAAAATCAATTCATCAAGTCTTAAGACCACTAGCTGGTGGCTGTTTTCACCTTCTTCGTTCCGGTTGATCAACTGGATCTAGTAATAAAACTGAATAGGTTATGTACGAAACAGGTTGGAGTGTTTAGAATGCTTTTTTCTACAGTGAATTTCATTTTTATCACAATATTTAGTCTTACTCTTAGAAACACTATATGTCATTTTCTCAACACATCTTTGATTCATTTTGTCCAACATTTGCAAGCTGTACACTCTCCTCAATCAGATACATACATTTCAATCCAAGTAAATGGAACGTTCACAAGATGTCACCAAAATCACTGTGTCCCATTCAAAACTTTCAAAAAGTGATGCAAGTGTATCGAATTATATAGAATCGCATCCTTGGCTGAATATCATGTGTCGTATTGAGATTAGTGTATCGTACAGCCCTAAGCAGACGGAGACTGTCAGAGGAGCAGCAAAAGCAAATGAGGTGGATGAGCAGAGCTTGCCAACAACTGACGGGGTCATCCAGGAATATCGTCTCTTCTGCCTGAATATTCAGCTGTGGATTGTTCATGAGACTGTCAGAGGATCAGACTTCAGTCAGAGGCCTTTTCAGATTTGTTTCGACACTTCGCAGCATCACCATCTACAACGACTCTTAAAAAGATACTTAATGAGCTGAATATAGAAAATAAAGTTTTTTAGATTTAATAGAATTTCAAGGTAAATACTGAGAGTAATTTATGAATTATAGAAACGTAGAGGAAAAATGAGTGGATTACCCCTTCTTTCCACCGCACGCGAAGCAGTGCAGATCGGACACGTTCCAGAGGCGTTGTGTTGCGGCCCTCGCCTAAATTCATGCATCGGTTCAAATTTTTTTACGCGCTGCGCTTTTAAAACGCGTCAAGCTCAGCAGTTTAGTTCGGACCAGACAGGAAATGAGGCTTTCGTGGAAAGTCAAACGACAGGAATTTCCAGAATAAAAGACACGGGCAGATTTCTCATTGCTTGACTATGAAAAAAACGACAGCAAACCATCACTACCTGTGACATCAGGGTTAAAGTCAGACGGTCTGTGGGTCTAATGTTCTGGTTTTTATCACGAGTGAGAAGTAGTTGATCCTTGAAGTTGAGAATCACCTGGTTTATATGTCGCTAATGATAATTTTTTTTAATAAGGAAAACATGAAAACGGAGAATGAATGCAAGGTTTTTCCTGGGTCAGAAAAGGATTTGAGAGCACTTTTCTTCTTTTTTTTGGCCCACTTAAATTTCCGTTAGTAGCCTATACCGTGAGTTTTAAATCATAATTACTCAACAAAGGACAAATTGTTCAATGCAAAACCAGTTAAGACATGTCAAAATAAAATAAGCCATAGATCAGAAACGGGCAGCCTCATAAGGTTGAGGAAAGATGGCAGACAGTTTAAGGATAAAGGAACTGGCAGGTGGCTTTATAAAATTCAAAGGAAAGTTGATATAATGAGGAAAACAGAACGAAACAGAAAGGAGGAAATAATTATGTCTAGATTAGGATTTTTGTCATGAGTTTAATTATAAATTCTTTAAACAGGAGAAACACTACTGATAAATTGTACTTTTGTGTTGTAGAACATGTTTTCCCTGAACTATACTGTTGAGAAAAAGGGAACTGGAACAAAATTTACAACTGGACATTCGTTTAAACAATAACAATATTTTTAGTTCTAAAAAAAATGTATCAGATCTCCTAAGAGAGTGAATATAGTTATAGTTTGTTCAATACGTTGTAAAAATGAGGCGCATTTAGTATTTACCGAACATTGCTTGCCAACCACTACGAGTTTGTGGCTTATGTTTATAGTTTTTTATGTATTAAATGTCCTACGTTGTTCAACTCACCATACAATTCCAATATTACTCAAATGCACCACAGCAGGTGTGCAGATCGGAGCAGATGCAGCGTAATTGTAGAAATTTTTTTTGCATTGAGAACGATGTCCGTCTGTGGCTTACAAACCAAAGATCGATCATAGATACCTGCTGGTTTCTTTTTAACTTTTCAGTTAATTTTAAGGATAAAAACAAATTATTTTGTGACTGGGTGAAATCAGCATGTTCTCTCTGGGTGAAATGAGCCAAGCCGCCGCATGCACTGACAGTGACGCTGCAGAGCAAGTCCGGTGTCTAATCTGTAGGGAAGAAATGGTGACAAAGTTTGACAGAAAGTAGATAACGGTGGTCAGAAATATCGCTAGATTCGTCGCTTTGGAAAAATTGGGGTCTGAGAGGTTGTTGGGAACACTTGACTTGATGCAGGGTAATGCGTTGAGTTTGAAACAGTGCCACCACCATTGCTGCGATTGCTTGGAGTAACTGCAGTTAAATTCCGACCACTAAGCACATAGACCTGTTATGTCTGTATTCCCCCATGGATAGGTGTTACGGCTCCACCCACACGCGAGGCAGCTGCTAGTGAAAGTTAAACAGATGGATAGGGCTGGGTGATATTGATCGATATCGATAATTATCGATAAAAAAAAATCACATAATGTAAAAACTATATTTTAAGTGCCCAGTCATTTTGTTATTCTTCATTGAACTAATTTTAACTAAGAATTAAATTCATTACATTTTCAAACACTTCTTTTTATCATAAGTTTGTAAGAAACAGAAACAAACCAAGAGACCTGAGTAACATCAGTAAATACAAAGAAAAGTAATATTATTAACCATTTTATATATATATATATATATATATATATATATATATAGGTGCTGGCCAGTAAATTAGAATATCATCAAAAAGTTGAATTATTTCAGTAATTCCATTCAAAACGTGAAACTTGTACATTATATTCATGCAATGCACACAGACCAATGTATTTCCAATGTTTATTTCTTTTAATTTTGATATTTATAAGTGACAACTAATGAAAACTCCAAATTTGGTATCTCAAAAAATTAGAATATTTTAAAGGCCAATGAAAAAAAATGTTTTTTTTTAAATGTTGGCCAACTGAAAAGAATGAACATGAAAAGAATGTGCATGTATAGCACTCAATACTTAGTCGGGGCTCCTTTTGCCTCCATCACTGCAGTAATGCGGCGTGGCATGGACTCGATCAGTCTGTGGCACTGCTCAGGTGTTATGAGAGCCCAGGTTGCTCTGATAGTCGTCTTCAGCTCCTCTGCATTGTTGGGTCTAGCGTATTGCATCTTCCGCTTCACAATACCCCATAGATTTTCTATGGGGTTAAGGTCAGGCGAGTTTGCTGGCCAATCAAGGACAGGGATACCATGGTCCTTGAACCAGGTACTGGTGGTTTTGGCACTGTGTGCAGGTGCCAAGTCCTGTTGAAAAGTGAAGTCTGCATCCCCATAAAGTTGGTCAGCAGCAGGAAGCATGAGGTGCTCTAAAACTTCCTGGTAGACGGCTGCATTGACCTTGGACCTCAGGAAACAGAGTGGGCCAACACCGGCAGATGACATGGCACCCCACACCATCACTGACGGTGGAAACTTTACACTGGACCTCATGCAACGTGGATTCTGTGCTTCTCCGCTCTTCCTCCAGACTCTGGGTCCAAAAATTGCTTTCATCAGAAAACATAACTTTGGACCACTCAGCAGCAGTCCAGTCCTTTTTGTCCTTGGCCCAGGCGAGACGCTTCTTACGCTGTTTCTTGTTCAAGAGTGGCTTGACACACGGAATGCGACAGCTGAATCCCATGTCTTTCATGAGTCTCTTCGTGGTGGTTCTTGAAGCGCTGACTCCAGCTGCAGTCCACTCTTTGTGGATCTCCCCCACATTTTTGAATGGGTTTGTCGTCACAATTCTCTGCAGGGTGCGGTTATCCCTAGAGCTTGTACACTTTTTTCTACCACATTTTTTCCGTCCCTTCGCCTGTCTGTTAATGTGCTTGGACACAGAGCTCTGCGAACAGCCAGCTTCTTTAGCAATCACCTTTTGTGTCTTGCCCTCCTTGTACAAGGTGTCAATGGTCGTCTTTTGGACAGCTGTTAAGTCAGAAGTCTTCCCCATGATTGTGGAGCCTTCAGAACAAGACTGAGGGACCTTTTAAAGGCCTTTGCAGGTGTTTGGAGTTAATCAGCTGATTAGAGTGGCACCAGGTGTCTTCTATATTGAGCCTTTTCAGAATATTCTAGTTTTCTGAGAAACTGAATTTGGTGTTTTCATTAGATGTCAGTTGTAATAATAAAAATGAAAATTAATAAACACTTGAAATATATCACTATGTGTGGAAGGAAAGTATTCAGTATACAAGTTTCACGTTTTGAATTGAATTACTGAAATAATTCAACTTTTTGATGATATTCTAATTTACTGGCCAGCACCTGTATGTATGTATGTATGTATGTATATTTATTTTTATTTTTTATTTTTTTAATCATGTTAGTAATTTAAATTAAAGGCTTATTTTAATTCTTTTTAATCTTTTAAACATTTATGACACCTTATGATATTAATGGATGAAACCCTTAAAGTAGTTTGTCAATAAAGCTAATTCAAATTCTCTTCAGCTGTAGGCTAAAGCTAAAGCTAACTAGCTACCCACCAGTGTTGATGGGCTCCAACACTGCAGCCCAGTCACTGAGAGCTGAAGCCAGCAGGTCTATTTAACCCCTGTTGTGTTTTTTTAAGCGTTATTTCGCTTATGAGGACCAGGAGCAGAACTGAGGGGAGATTTTAACAGCCACAGATGTTAGCAACACGACGCGACCTGGGTAAGTTTCCCGTGTCTCTCTGTAAGAGATTCATAGCGAGCTGGGAGAGGGGAGTCCTGCTTAAAACAGCTGACCGTAGTTTTATCTTTCTTTCATTATCGCTACGTTTAGTGTTTTAACGGGACGTAACCTTTACCGGAGCCACTGAAACATTTATCCGGGACAACGCCCTCTGCTGCTTCTTTGTTGTTACGTCTGAGCGCGCCGAAGCTACAGTTAAATTCTGTTTCAGCTCAAATCATTTCATCCTTTTTGTGGTTTGAAAGGAGAGAGGGTGGCTGACAGAGCTGCGTAGGTCATTGTTAATGATTCATTTGGAATAAGTAATGATTGTTGTATTAAGCTGCCTGATAGGGTATAAGGAAAAAACGAGGGGGAACTTTTTTTTCTATCGAACTTTATCGACTCCCTTTTTTTTCCTATCGCACCACACATCTATCGTCGATATATATTGATATCGAATTATCGCCCAGCCCTACAGATGGATGACGTTAGGTGTAGGCACTGGTTCCCGAATCGTAGGATTACGAAAATAAAGTTATGGTTGTTATGTTAGTAGAAAATGACTTATGGTGCGTTCAGACCGTAGGCTTTGTCAGCGTCAGCAACGTTGAAATTACATGTTAAGTCTACGGTGGAGGCCGTTGGAGCAGCGTCTCAGTCTCTGCGGCGCTTTGTGAACTTTTCAAGCTTTTCCTGCGTTTCAAGCTTCAAAGCTCATAATGCTAGCAGCGCAGAAGTTCAGCTAGTTGAACTTGTGACGGTATAAACGCTCTTGATGCAGGGCGGCAACCAATCAGAGCGTCTCACTGTAGTGGCGCTGCCTAGCCAAACACAATCCGGAAGTGTTTGAAACATCCAGTCGAGAAAGACCCGCCTACGAGCTTTGCTAGCTTAATCTTAAAAATGTATCTGTAAAGCAAATGTGTATATGCGTCCAACCAGTCGCTTTATGAGCGTTGCTTGACGCTGACAAAGCCTGCAGTCTGAAACCACCATTATGCTTAGGCAATTGTTCTCGAATGTTAAGATTAGTACGAAATCAACCGGTCAGCCAATCAGAAACGAGAAAGGCGGGACCTTGCCTCACAGCAGATGAAATTCTAGTACTGTAGGTGGAGCTGAAACGCATATCAACGGGGGAACACATACCGACGTAACGTGACACAGCGGAAAGTATTTATTTATTTATTTACATCCCCATCGTGAGCCGGTGGCGGTCGCCACTGAGATCCTTATGTAGGAAAAACCCTGGCATGGACAGAAATGTCTACTGTTCTAGGAGTGGATGCTTAGTTTATGCTACTTATTAACATAGATAGTTTTTTTTTTCTTTTTTTCCGCATGCGACCCTTTAGGTTATACACTTGCATTTCTCCTGTGATTCTGTGATCTCCCAGGACCAGCTGGGAGGAAGGCGAGTGATGCACGTGTAAAATGCTCCCAGTTGGAAAGCAGGGGTTACACTGATGAAAATAAAAAATCGACTTTGTACTGTGACGGCAGAAGTTTCATGTTCAGTGAAGGCTTATCCTCCTGAACTCAGAGCAAAGAGAATCAGAGAACATTCTGAATGATGGCGTGTTTATAGGTCAGGAGTCAGGCTCCCACATGGGAACCTCTTCCTATTTGTTGTATTTTTTTTAAAGGATTTTTTAGGCACTCGTGGCCTTTGTTTGACAGTTGACTGACAGGAAACAGGAGTAGAGAGAAGGGGGATGACATGCGGCGGGTTCGGGTGTCAGGAATCGAACCTGGGACAGCCGTGTCGGGGAACGTAGTATCTGTATACGAGGCGCCACACCACGCTGCCTGTTTTGTATTTCTCTAGCAGAACCGCTTTCTGCTGCTGCCAGGTTCTGCTCCAGTGTTTGAGCAGAACTTTGGAGTTCGCTCAGTGTGCGAATGTGAAACAGAATGAACTGTGAAATTGTAAATGATTTGAGGGCCTTGAAAGCAGAGGTGATCCGACTTTTACAGTCCTGATACCGATGCTTGGGCTTTGTGTATCTGTCGACACCCGATAGCGATCCGTTACTATTGTTGAATTGATTAAACTGGATACCTTCCATCTTGTACCTTTTTTATTGAAGAGACTAAACAGAACCGAGACAAAATACGAGATGTAAAATATAAAATGACCACAAAAAAAAGATTTCGATTGAAAAAATTGACCTTTTTTGTGCATTTGTTTCAGATTTTTCACGTGTTATGTATTGGTTCATGGTATCTGTTAACTTTAACCGATTCATGTACGTCAGGCGGTATCAGGGCCGATTCCCCATATCAGTATTTGTATCAGTGCATCCCTATTGAAAAGCGCTATATAAATGCAATTTATTATTATTATTTATGAAAATGTGGAGCTCAGCTAAGCAGGGTGATAAATGAAGATTTTGGCAAATCAAGTTATATTTTTGTGATCAATCCGCCTGGGACCACCATCTTGTTTTACAACAATACTTTACAGCTTGTTTTTAGTTGAACTTTGAATTCACTTTGGCTTCAGGAGAGATGAATGCAATATTTTTTGTCACTTTCAAATTATTTAAAAAAAAAACTACTAACACGTTGATTAGAAATCAGATTTGGTATGAAACTAATCGGAGATTTCCTTTTTAAGCCAAAATGCCCAGCCCTAATTTCAGCTGAGACTGATGTCCCTTTGTCTCTGTGCGTCCAGGTCCAGAAGTCCTCCTGCAGAGACGCTGCAAGCTGCAGCGGTCGGTCAGAGAGCGAGCTCTGGTTCAGGCCTTCTCCTCAGTGCTGCTCGTACTTCTAGGTACTACAGTAGTATCACAGTACTACCACCCTAACAGAGTAATCCTACAATCATGTTACAGTAAAACTACAGCTGATCCCAGATCTGCTGCTGCAGGTAATGGGAAGGTGATGGTGGAGCTGAAACAGACCTCAGATCAGTTTGAAGCTGATGAGACTGAAAACGTCCTGCAGGTAAGCTCACCTGTCTCCAGGTGTGTGTGTGTGTTTTTCTCCTGTCTGTACCGACTGTGTGTGTGTGTGTTTCAGGTGAACGAGTTTTCCCTGCCTCTAGCTGATGAAGAGGAGGCGGAGGATGAAGACTGGGATCTGAGCGTCTCCTAGACACTCCGAACTGATCTGAGGTCAGGATGAAGGTTACTCTGCTTGAGCTGAGGCTGTGCTCCGATTGGCTGCTTCGCCTCAGGCGTGTCAGACAGAAAACTACTCTGAGATGCTGAAGGTATTTATTTTAGGACAAAGCTGTGGTTCCACACGCATTTAATGGAGTGCAGGACGGTCCCCAGCTGATCAGAGATCAGATCCGATTATCTCCCTGGACCTCTCTCCGAGCCCGCCAATCTCCGCCTCCCAGCCGGGGTAGAGCGCAGGTCTCCTCCAACCACGATGAAGCCCTGCACGCAGGAAACACACAGAGCCAGACAGGAAGTGGTTAGAAACAACAACGGGCAGCAGCCAGTAGAGTAAAGGTTGGATAAAAATGACAAGGTGGTCAGTCTGGATGTAGCCGTTATTAATTTGTTTAACCAGAGGTGTGACATTTAATCCAGCTCCAGAGACCGGATTTTTGTGTTATTCTTGGGAAAACTGAGACTGACTGACTTTTTGTTGCTGTTTCAAATAAAGGTTTCTAGAGCCCCTTCCACACACGCCATGAAAAATTTTTATTTTCCGTTTTTGTGTCCGAATGCACCCTTCCCGACTCTGTACAGATAACTTATACCGGTATTTTTGTGGCTGAAGACCAGGTAATAAGAGCGGGTGTTTGCATTCAGATTATCAGGTAAAGGGGTCAGGGAAAGCTGTGAGCGCGCACACTGATGACCTGCATTCGTATACATTGGTCCCTCGTTTATTGCAGGGGTTCCGTTCTAAAAATAACCCGTAACAGATGAAATCCACAAAGTAGTCATCTTTATTTTTTACAGTTATGTTTTAAGCCGGTTAAAACCCCTCGCCATACTTTAAACGCTTTTCTCAGACATACATTAACATTCACTCACGTTTCTCACTAGTTTAAATGCTCTCAAAGTTCAAACCTTCCTAGATTTTAATACATAAAATTATTAATATGATGCGGTTTCGGCTGTGTCTTTATTCCAATGAAGGCCTCGGTGCAGGTGTCATTTTTCCGGGTGAGGATCAAAGTTATGGGTAGTTTGTGCTGTTTTTGTTCTTCTGGACGAGAACATCCTTATAACCAGACATGATAAATTTGGCAAGCGCAGGAGACACGAAACAGTCAATCAATCAGACGCAGAACACAATGATTAGTGTTAGTACGCTGTAAATACACCAGGTAAAGTCGTATTTAAAAATTCCCAAAACAGTGAGGCAGGGACGGGTGAACCGCGTTATAGTGAGGGACCTCTGTACATCAAAAACTGCTTCACACTCCTTTTGTTTTGCTTTTATTTTCTGTTCAGTTTGGTCTTTTAAGATGATGCGTGTAGAATTGCACACCAAAGACGAGCACTGGGAGGAGTTCTGCTGTTTCCTCTGCCCTCTTGCAAAAATGATTGTTGGGCGAAATGATTCTTTCTTCACTTTTGTTGTCGACAAAATGTTTTTTTTTTCATTTTTATCAAAAGGCCTTTAATGTCAAGGTAAAAACTGATATCTACAAGAAAGGTCAACTAAATAATATTTAACATAAAATAAGTGGTAGGATACATCTTGATATTCATTAGTGGTAGCATAAACTTGTTCTGACTGAGATATAAGAATAAACTAAATGAATCTGCAATCTCTTTGGTTTTATCCAATAAAGGTTCAGTTTTCCATAAAACTCACATTTTCATAACTGATGCTCCCCTGGGTGAAGTTCACCTCTGGAGGAACAGGGATCTCCACTCCATCACCAAACAAACCTGCACAGACAGATGCTCTTCTCAGTACCAACACCTTCTGAAGCTGCTACTACATCTGCCTTAATGAATCTGCCTGTAGGTGATTGGTTCGGATTGGCCCTGTAGGACAGGCCCAAAGACAGAGCTCAAATCCAGTTTTCTGTTTGTCAAATTGTTACCTTTTGGATTTTCCAGTGATTTCATAAAAAAACCGAAGCAGATGTGGTAAGTGGTTGGCAACAAACAGCCTTAAGATCCAACATTATGCAGCTAAAAAACACGTGTAAACTCAGCACCTGCTCACACCTTGGGTTCAGGAGTCTTTCAGAGTCGTAGATCAGAGTTAGGTGACCTAAGAACTATTCACTGCACTGAAAATGAATGGAAAGCAGCCAGGATTCAAAGAAATACTGGAAGAAGTACAGTTGATGCAGAACAGTTTAAAAGGTTCCAGGAAGAGAAACAGAAGGAAAGAACAGATCATGAGGATTTAATCTTCCCAATCTGGTAAATTGATCATCAGTTTGATTCGGTTGTGTGACGCTGTGACATAGCAAACGCCTGGATGATTGGACCGAGACTGTTTTTGTGTTAAAGGAGATATATCCTGCTTTTAAATCCTTCCTTTTCACATGTAAATCATTCACTTGTGGTCTATGTAAAGTAGAACCACAGAGGTTTGGTCTGAATTCCATGTTATTGTAGCCCCACAGACCCTCCTTATACCGTTCTGAGGAGCATCTTTAGAGCAACTCATTTTCGTGCGGTCCCTTTAAATGTAAGCGAAACATTTCATGCCCCGCCCCCTCCAGGTTACAGAGCGTTCCGCTCCACCCCGTTCGGACATTTTTGTAGTCTGATAGCAGCGATTCGATTACTACCGGCAGATAAACGTTTTATTGTGAAGCGATCGTCGCTAAATTCCTGTATATCATGTGTACCCCACGACAAAAACCGGCAAAAAAAGCCCAATCATTTTATTCAAAGCATACAGTACAGTTATATCCTCAGCTAAAAGCTAGCACACATCGCTAACAGAAGCAGAATGTACAATGCTACAACTATTAAAACAATCGCCCGTACGACATATCAACACACAACATTCACGTCTAAAATAAAGTTTACTGTCATTTTAGTGTTATTTGAAGCTTACCGCTTTGCTTTGTCCGTCGTTTCCGTGGAGACAAGGAACTGACCCCTCAATCAGACGAAGTCTTTTTGGCAAATCCCTCCTGATACAGACCGAGGTTGCTGAAGCACTCGTCCTCGAAGTGCTTCGCGCAAACGAGGAGAACTTTCCCCACGGATGTCGGTATATTTCCACTAAAAATAAAATGTAACCAGGCACTTCTCAGAGGCTCTGATGCTGGGGGTCGATGTAGGGATTTGTGTGGGTTAATACACCCAATAACTGAACATTTTGACTTGCTTTCTTGTAATTTCGACATGACTGACCTTGGACTACAAAATCGCTGTGGGGGAGAAAAAATGGCGGCTTCACGAAATTGGTTACCCGGAAGTCCATTACCTTATTTGGCAGTTCAACAACAAATGCTGTGACGTAATAGACAAGAAAACGTAATAGCGAATAGAGAAAACTAAACAGACTGAAAAATATGACCAAAAAAGAATGTAAAGATATAAACACAGCACCAGAAGAGAATAAATGTAAGTTGTCTGCACTCCTAAAAAACCAAAATGCACATTTACATGCATTTAAGGGCTAAAAAAGTGGATTTTCCATGATATGTCTCCTTTGAACACGAGAGGTTGGTCTCTGCTGGTCAGTCGCTTTGTTTCATCATCTCACCTGACAGGTACTCTTTGGCTTTGTTGTTCAGCAGCGTATTCAGAGGCTTCGCCTGCCCAGCAACAACACACAAAAACGTATTATTCAGCAATGATTGCAGAGAGGTCATAGCTTGGTGCTGACGAAGAAACATTTTCTGACCATAATTTTTCTAAAGTTATCCTTGGTTTGAAGTTTACAGCTGAAGAAGAGAAGAAAAAAAACATTTCAAATGGAATAAAATACTCCATGTCTAAAAGGTGTAAGAAGTTTAATGTGTCTGTGTATCCATACCTGACTTCTCTAGAAGCCAAAGTGAGGCGGGTTCCCTGAATATTAATCATCATGTTGCCGGGGCAGACCTGCACCAGAAATGGAGATCAGTGAGAGAGAAACGGCGGTGGTTCGCCTGAATCAACTCTTTGGGTCTGTATGTGTTACCGCTGATACGGAGAAGACATTGGACGGCGTTTTTGCAGTAGAAATGACTGAAACTTTGACTCTCATGTTGAATACCAAACCGCCAGACTGGGTGATGCTGATGGTTGGTGCCTCAGTGAGCCCCACCATAGCTTCAAGAGGTTTGCCCAGGTTCCACGGTTTCTGTAATAATACACCGTCATTGTTCAGTCCTGGCTTTAGCTGTTCGGTGCCTAAGAGGAGCCCATTCATGGAGTCCTCTGTTTCAGAACATCGGTGCAGTATTTTTTTTCTTTGGTATAAATCTGATTCCACTTACCGTAAAGAACTGCTTGATCCTTAAAAGGGCCTTTGCAGCCTGTGAGTTTATCTGCCATCAAACACAAAGGATTCTTTAGTCTAAAAAAAAAAACATTTCAACAGTAAAAGACTTGTTTGAGATTCCTTTACTGAGGTTTGACCCCATCAACACAATAAAGCCTCTTCCCACCTTACTGAACTTCTTCTCCAGGAGCTCTTCTTCATAGACGCATCTGGCAGCAGAGTTGAAGAAAGATTCAGAGACGCCAACATACATCATCTTATCGTCGTCCCTGAAAACCGGCTCAACACCCTCCACCACAGGAGGGGGCTGTGGCTGCCTGTATGCCTGGCCCTGTAAATTTAGTCCATTCCTTCAATGTTTTACAATTTAAAGGTGATCTGCATGCCACTCCTGTAAAATGAACCTTAATCGATAATAAATCCACCTGTAATTAAAATCATGAGCCAAATCTACAAAGTAACGAAACTTTAATAATTTTAATTTCTCACTTTGAAAGACATGTCCAGGCTTGTGGCTGACACTTGGACATCTCTGGTTAAAGAATAGTCTAAATTGATGCCAACGCCTGGGATGAGCTGTGTAGTCATAGGAATCGTGTCCAGCTTCCTGTTGACCCAAGTTGGGCCGACCCTACTGACGACGGGGCAGAACTGCAACCAGAGAGGATAGAGAGAGTCCTGTCAAAGTTTGTGTTGGTGGATGAACATGAGATCTTTTTAAGAGAGATCAGGTCTATGATTAGTGGTCACAAAGCGATGCCATTCATCAACATTTAGGTTCACACAGAAGAAGAAACAAACCACTTTAGAGATGAAATAGGCCGCAAGCTGTCGACCTGTCTGCTCAAATATCCTGGAAACAAGAACAAAAAAACTGTTTTCAGTACCTTTACAGACCCAGACTCTTGGATGAGTCCAGATCTCCTTTACCTGGGTAGTAGACCAGAAAATCCAAATTGGTCAGCTGAAGCCTGACACGTCCTCATATCAGCTACCAGTCGTCCATTTTCATTTTTGAATAGACCAACTTCCATGGTGACTGATGCGCCAGTTAGGACCAATGCAGGGAACCTTTTAACCTCACTGTGCAACCAGAAATGGACAACTTCAGGCATGATGATAGTGGACGTGGTAAAAATATCTGAAATCAGATGGGTGTGCTTTTGCTGTTGCATCTTAAAGTGAAGAAAGACTGAACACAGATGAGCTTTGACACCAACATTTTAGTGGGTTAAGTAAACAGAGATAAAACACTTCCTTTCTGCTTTGGATTAACCAACACATCACTGACCAACATTAGTTTTGTTCGTTTTCGGATGTTCCTGAATTCCCCACCAGTTTGGACATTGAAGCCTAGTTTATACTTCTCCATCGGTGGGGGTCCGGAGACATGATCAGTCAACAACAAGCATTCTACGGCAGGCCCGCAGAGGATGAAGGAGAAGCACTAATATTTTAAATGTCTGTCGAAAAGAGTGCAGGCCTTTGATTGGTCAGCACACCGTTTCCTTTAGAGTCATCAACAGCCCCTCCATTTCCAAAAATAAACAGTGCTGTAGATATCTAGCAGCAAACATGGAACAGATTGAAGAATGCCTTCCATAAGACAAGTTAAGACTGTTCTTCATCTGTTACAATAGTGTGAGATTAGCTTTTTTATATTTGTGCAGAAAACCCTGCACTTTTGAGTACTGAAAGGATTGGATGTAAAAAAAAGTAAATATTCTGACGCTGACCAGACACAAGTGCATTGGTAGTGGGACCGTACCATGAAAGCACTACCCCCCCAGTTGTCCTAATGGTGAATTACTCTGCAAGACTCCCCAGGCAACGGAGAAGTCTGTAAGGACGATGTCTCTGTCGACACATGTGCATGTCTGTGCAAACTAGGTGACGGAGAAGTTTAACTAGGCATTAGTCTGTTTCTGAGAAATCGGACCAGAAAGGACTAAGTACTTACAATAAACAAAGATTCACGGTAGTATCAAAATTCAAAGTGAAGCCGAAGTTCTCAATCACGAACTGGAAGCCGTAGTTCTGCACAAATCGAAGATGAGCTTGATTGACGTTGACCTCAGTTAACCTCACACTGAACACAGAGAAAAAAAGAAACTTTAGTGGTTCCGATGTTTCTGGTGTTCCCTCACGATGAGCCAGCCTTCTAACCAGAACCTGAAACTTCCTACTGATCAGCAACCCTAACCCTTAAAGATCTGCACTGGGCAGGAGTTGCTCACAATGAGGCTTGATGATTTGATTTAGTTCAATCAAGTCCTGAACAGAAACCAGCTCTGAATAAATTCATAGTTTTTGTGAAGTTTCTAAACATCTTTTTTTTTCATATATTAAACAATACAGGTTGTACAAATAGATCAAAAACTGAAATAAAAATGATCTAAATAAACTTTTACATAATGATACTTTTTATAGCAACAAATGTTCAGCCTCTTGCTTTGATTTAGACTCTGGATCCAAACTCTGGAATGTCACTCTTTAATGGGAATCTAGAATCAGACTCCGAAGTTTGATTGGAAGTTCAGCATCTAGAATGCCTCTGTAATTTTCTTACTATAGTGTTAAGCTTGAGTCACACTCTTCTGGGCACTCTAGAACTACAATCGAATTCCACCAATCCACTGGTTAGCTCTCCGAAACCTGACTATTAAACAAGACTCTAGAAGTTGACAATAATCCGATTTTAAAATTAGACCTGTACCCTTGAATTCAGATTTTGAATCAGACTCTGGTTAGTGCAGTGGAATCAGACTTTGTGTCAACGGGTGTTCGATCAAGAGTGTCTCTTACTTGCTGACTCTACAGTTCAGAAACTGGAAGCCGTCAAATGTAGCTCCAGCCACTCGCTCCAGAAACATGGTGTGGGCTTCATCTCTCACTGTGGAAACACAAAACAGCTTCAGACGGTATAGAAATAGAAACTCTAGATACCTTGACAGCAACCAGAAATTACAACCCAAATCCCATGTTCAGACTCCGGGTAATAGGGACCTTACATGTGTTCAGGGCGTGGTTGGTAATCCTGATTTTAAGAGCGGTGGGGTCAACGAGTCTGAACGAGAAAAATGTGAAGATGATGAAGAGGGAACACATAAAGGAGGTCATCCTGATGACACCTAAAAAATTAAGAGGAGATGAATTATTTTCAGAGAATCAGAATCTTCCTTGCATCTGGAAGCTTTTTAAAATTCTGTCCAACACTGTGTTACCAGCCTATGTTGATTTTGATGCAGTTGGTCCGTTTTAGTAGTTCCTCCTCCTTTGTAATTGGATCAAACCGTCCGGTTTCTGATCAGTCTGTAGTTTCTGAGATCAATCAAGCGTCCGTCTGCAGCCGCTGATCTGCACTTGCACTGACACAGAGCTGGAGTTTTATACTCTTGATTATGCAGTTTCATCACAGGAATGACTGTGGGAGGACATGATGTTTGATTTTTCACCACCACAGAGTGTGTCAATAATTTCACCAAGCAGCATTGAGGTTCCATCATGCTGCAAAGCTACAGTTGTTATCACCAACAGGGTTTTAATAGTTTTAAAATTTTCACAAGTTTGAGTTTTGAATTCTACTTTGGTTTTAATTAGCTTTTACCATTTCTGAGGTAGTTTAGTTTTAGCTTTTTTTCTTTAAACAAGTTGTGTACCAGCAAAACTAAAAAATGTATAACAAAATAGCAGAAAATTAGTCTTTTTTTTAAATGTATTGACATGGGCCAGATTAGCAACCATACAAATTGGGCAACTATAAAAGATATATGGCAGACTAACATTCAAAGTTCTATAAACACAGTAACGGCACCTGTGCATTAAAAAGCCCAACAATTATTGCAGGTGCTACAGTTCTATAAAAACACTGACTGGCAACACAACAAAACAAAAGCCAAGCTACCATGAGTACTATGATGCTTTCGATCATTTTGCACATATTCTAGTAGTAAGTAATCCCAAATTGGACTCTGGTGGTTTCTCTCAACCTTTGCTGACATGACACTAGGCGGACTGCGGCAACACAGACGACTTGACTGACATGTTGGGATAATGCAGTACAGCCAGTAAAAACCACCAACAACCAGAAACTAGAGAGGGATTATTTTTTCATCAACACAGTGGATACACACAAAACCTACATATCTCCGGATCCCATTGCTTTTCATTAGCATGGACCACGATTACAGAGATTAGATTTGTTTTAATTGGTTAATTTATTGACAAAGGTTAGATAGATGGTGTGAGAAAACCAGAATCTAGTGGCGATGCTACCAAGTTCAGTGATGAAGAGAGGATCATGAGGTGTGCCGTTGTTGGCCAGACGGAAGCGAATATAGTTTGAGATGGGTTCGTAGGGGCTGAGGGGTGAGTGAAGACGAAAAAGATAGATGGGGAAGGAAGTGCCCAGTTGATCTGTTTTGCTTTTACGGAGCGTAAAGATAAGGGTATCCTGATTAAGGATTGAGATATCTGAAAGGCATGGATGGATGGAGGGATCATATCTGGAAATAGTAGGGGCAAACTCAGGGCAGCGTAGAAAACCGAAGTAGGCTAACAGGAACATGGATTCTAATGTAAGATTTGACTAGAGGAGAAGAGTAACCAAAACGGATTGTGCGGATGCAGCGAATAAGGAGGTCAGAGGTTATAGGGAATCGTTGATTAGGTGAAGGTGCTTCTTGCTTTTTAAGACCTTTAAAAAGCATGGATATAGCATGGATATATGGCTATGGGAGAGAGCTGGACAGGGGTTGCCGGTAGCCAGTTTGAAAAAGAAATTATTGCCAGAAAGGTATGATTGGATAGTGGAAATGCGGATTTGTATGATTGTATGTGAATAGGTGATAAAGTGACAAATAGAAGACGGGATGAGTGAAGGAAATGGAAGGTTATACGTTACATGGAAACTTTTAAAACTGCTCCATCCTGAAAGATAAGATGAGAGAGTTCTAGGAGCGAGACTGTTGAGGATAGTGTTCTGAGAAATGATGGAGAAGTCTTGAAGCTGTGGAGTTAATTGTAGATGGTTGCTGAAAACGGTGGGATCGGAGTTGGATGAGGATCTGCATCTGGAGCCAAGGACCAGAATTTTGTTCAAAATTTGTTGACGGAGAGCGGGTGAAACTGGGGAAGGGCGATTGATGGAAGAGGGTGGCCGAATGGGGGGTACTGCTGTGGAAAGAGTGTAGTGGTTAGAGGCTGGAGTGTGAATAGATGAAGATGGCAACTGAGACGGCGGACCAGTAGAATTTTGAGGTAATGCAGCAATAGGTTGTTGGACATTTGAGCCTGTTGGTAATATTGAAGGGTTATAAGGGGTTCCTGGAGCATGGAAGCCTGAGTTGAACCTGTAGGTAACATAGAAGGGGGAATGTGGGGGAAAGGAGTTGATTGATTAAATGAAGGTCCGGCCTGAGAGGGTAGGAAGGGAAAGAATTTGTTATGAACAAGGCAAAATTTGAGGGAAATGAGACGGAAGAAGCTTCCCCACCAGCAGGGGGAGCTGTGGGTGTTGGCCCGGCAGCTGGGGGCTGGGATCTGCCCTGAGAGGAAGTGGCGACTGAGGCTGAAGTAGGAGGTAGATTATGGGAGGAGGAAGTTTTAGTTAACGGGGAAGTACAGGGAAAAAGGAGCTTGAAGAGGGTAGATTTATTAGCGGAACGGCTGAAGGAGATCCTTCTTTCCCTGAGTGCTGATTGCAAGCGGGCTACTGTCCAAGCAGACATTTCCGGACGGTTGGAGACGGAAGAACGACTAACACTGGGTGAGTTCCTCGGCCGGAATGAAGCCGGACGGGAACGGGAAGGAGAAGCCCTCCGAGCTGGACTGCCAGAGAGAACGGGCGGAGCGTGCTGAGCTCGTAACGAACAGGGAGCTTGAAAAGATCGGGAAGAAGGGAGGCTTGGAGCCGATCGGCCTGCAGCGCCTACTGAGGACCGCTGAACTCCGGAAGAAGTCCCGGGGCGCGACGAAGACCCTCTGCAGGAATGGGAGGAAACTTGGACCGAGTGGCCCGAGGCCAGGGAAGGAAAAAGGGGAGGGGAAGCCTCGAGACGAAAATGAAGGGAGTTAGATATGCGGGGAGGAGATGGAGAAGGGAGCCGATCTAGGCGGACAAGTGTACGGCCCCGAGGCGTGGAAGTCGCTGAAGAGGGAGCCGACCGAGCAGAGCGAGATGGAAGAGCTCTGGCTGACTGAGAGGACTGGCTGGAATCCCGATGAGCCGATGGAAGCCTGACACGGCGAGAGACATGACGGACCACAGATGTAGGTGATGGTCCGATGATGGAAGTCTCACTGGAGAAGAGCTCCTCATCAGATTCGGAAGGATCAAGGGTAAACACATCCATTATAGTAAAGATTGTCTTGCGAAACAGCGCTGGTTTACGAGATCAGAGTCTGAGTGACGCTGATGGCTAGGTGCTCAGGGTTTAAATAGATCATGGAGTAATTAGGGATGAAATTTAGGTGTGAGATGCCAGGTGAGTCAAATCTGAGTTGATTACTGAGAGGATACTGAATATGGGGCGTGGTCCAGCTCACGAACCTAAGTTAACATATTAACTTACATTTTTTGCAGTTGCAATGTTGGTTAGCAAGGTTAGCTTGTTTGTTAGCCATAGATCACCTGTTACGAAGTTCCTTCTGCAGACTGTTGCGTGTTTAATCCTTGTTTCAATTGCTGCTTCTGATCACTTGCAATCCAAAGACGTCTGTTATTTGCCTTAAAAGGGGGCGAGTCGATGGAATTTTAACTTTCTCGGTCTGTTGTTTTTATCAAAGCGGTTTGTGCAACCAAAAAGGCACGAGACAGATAATCGCATTTGTTTGTAGTGACAATGCTTAGTAGGCAGGGAGCAACATAGAAATAATCCTTCTAGACTTTATGAGACACTTTATAAAAAGAAAACTAAGCAGATTTTCTCAATAAATTCAGTTTGTTGTTGGTTTTTGAACACTCATTACAGGGGTCCGTTCCAGAAAGCAGGTTATGTGACATAACCAGATAAGTTTGAGGGTAAGTGCGTGGATATCCTCAACTTTCGGTTACAAAAACGAGGTATCTTTCAAGGTATGTTAGTAACATACCAGCAACTTAATCTCTGAACATAACCTGCTCCAGACCAGGATATCTTCAGGGTAAATTTGTTCCAGAGAGGTTCTGAGCATGGCGTGAACTTTTAAATGATGACCCTTTGGACGTGAAAGCCCAGATTATACTATATTTTGTCAACATAACTTTAATTTTGTCAACCAGAAACTGTAGGACAAAGCCCATTACATATTAAATGGACTGAAGAGGTTCTGAGGGACTGTTTCCCTTCTACTGTGTGGGACAACCTCTGCAGCCCTTTTGAGGATGAGCTCAACAGCATCAGAGACTGCATTACGGACTACATCAACTTCTGTGTGGACAACACCGTACCCATCACAATGGTACGGTTTTTTTCTAACAAGTGAAGGATAAATCCCGAAATAACGGCTCTCCTCAAGGAGAAGAAGAGTGTCTTTAAATCTGGGGACAAACAGGAGCTGAGAGTTGTTCAGAAAAAGCTGAAATTAAAGATAAAGCAAGGAAAGGAAAACGACCAAAAAAGATGGCGGATCAGCTGCACCAGGACAACATTATAGGGGTATGGAACAACCTGAAGAAAATCTCAGGGGAAAAAACCTACCCCCAGGCTGCAGGACTGGTGGTGGGTGAATGACTTAAATATTTTAATAGGTTTGGTAAGCCTGGCTTCTGAGGACTCCAACATACACCCCCTCCCCCAAAATCTATTCTTTTCATCTCTGCACTTCAAGTGAGGAACGAGCTTCGCAACATCAAGGTGTGGAAGGCTGCATGTGGCATTCTAGGATATCTTTTCAACCTGAGCTTGTTGCTGTGGAAAGTACAACAGCTGTGGAAGACTTCCTATGTGGTACCGGTACCAAAGGTCTTCGTTCCCAAGGACCTCAGCAGCTACAGGCAGGTAGCCCTGTAGTAGACTATTCAACCAAAACTGCTCCCAGCAAACATAGATGTTTACAGCAGTGCTGTAATTTGCACTAATCAACCAAACAACATGACTACTGCTATAACTTACACATAATCTTTCTCAGTTGTTATATACTAAATTATTGGAAGTTGCATATTTCCTTTCAATGCAACGGTACAATGCACATTCTGTACACATTTCTAAATAATTTTCTATTAAAGATCTCACAGTATCTTTCTCTGTTGCACATTACAACCTGGGTATGCCACTTCATCTGTAATAACTGAACTCTGTTTTTGTAACAATGTCCATGATGTAATTTTTTTTTTTTCCTGTAAAAAATTTGTATTTTTTTTTCTGTGTTCTGTTATGGTTTTGCTGCTTTTACAACCAAATTCCCCCTTTAGGAACAATTAAATGATTATTCTATTATTCTAAATATCCATTGTAGACTTTTGTTACCTTGGGATCCTCCATTAACTCCAGGGATAGACCTCAGGGGTTTTAACTCCTGTGTTACCTTCTCAACCTTACCTTAGACATAGGAAAGACAATGGGCAGATGGACTAAGTGTAGAGATGGTTGGATGTCCATCCATTCAGCTGCAACCAGACAAAAATGCCGTGCAGTAAATTATTTTATGAACAATTATAGAACTAAAGAATAATAAAGACAAACTTTCTTTTCAGGGTTTTGAAAGTTGAGTGGTGCTCTGTGACACTTTCAAGCTGTCCTGTCCGAGACACATACAGACAGAATGCAAACCTAAAATGGGGTAGGGATGGATGGTGGGTTTTTTCTTTGTTTGATGGTAGGTGACGGGCGAGGTGGTGAGGTTTTGGTACAGGGTCTCTACTTGATTGCCTTTTTTGTGTTTAGTGCTTGTTCAATTTATTGGTGAGTCCATTTACTCTGAATGGATGTTTGGTCTTGTGGTCCCTGTGGTGGGCAAAATTCAGATTCTGGTGTTGGTTGAGTTTGGTCTTCAGGAGCTGGTTGTCCTTGGTTTGGGGATGTTGTCCGTCTGCTGTGGATGTTGGCTGGATCGTCTGCTGGAACTACCGTAAAATGGAGCAACAAAGATCTGAAACACGGTCGAGATTGGTTACTGTTCTGGAAGCGATTGGATGGCTGAAGGAACAGCTGGATGCTTTGACTCGTACTGATGGGACTCAGAACCAAATGCTGGGGGAGCTGGGACGCAGAACAGATGCTGTAAGAGGCGATCTGGCCGGCGCTCTGGGACTTATCCGCAATTTGTCATCGGACTTGGAGAAACTGTCGGTGCGGATTGGGGCAACTGGAAATTAATTGGATTTGGAACTATTAATCTGGGAATTAATTTGGATTTGGAACTTTAATTTGAACTACAATTTGGCTGAATTAGACTAAAAAAGAAACCACTGACAGACTGAAGGGACAGAGAGGAATATTTGATCTCTCCCTGAAATCCAAACAATTTATATTTTGGCTCCCATGAAGACCTTCAACCTGGTCCTAATCAAATGTCCCTGTGAAGAATGTCAACAGAGTCTCCTCTCCCCCGTACACCTGCATCTACTGACGCACACACTGACATGGTTACACACACTCACATTCACACACACCGTCTTGCTGTATCCTTAATTCTCTCTCCTGCAACAGGAAGCTGGATAACAGCGCGCCTCGATGGCAGCGCGTTAACCTGTGGACTGGAGCTCATACCTGCCCATCCTTCCTGATGTGTCATTGTTAATGTCTGAATATGTGCTTAAATGTTTGTTGGTGTGGTTTTTTCTATCACCTGCGTTGTGAGTGCTGTACGGACCCACAACACAGTTGAGCGTTTTTTCCCACTCACCGTGGAACCCTCCCCTACCAGATGTTTACTTCTCTATGTTTCATAAACGGGAGCGCCGCTCGGTGGCTGCATGCCCAACAGTGACCTGGATCTGTTTGTTGTTGTTGTTGTTTGTAATGATCTTGGACAGGTTGTACTGTATCTGTAAATTCCTTGTATGCATCATACTTGTATGTGTCATACTTGGCGATTAAAGCTGATTCTGATTCTGATTCTGAAATCTGTTATTTATAAATATGACACCTGCGTTTACAGCCTTCTTTCCTGCAAGAACCCAAAACAATAAACGTAAAGTATATTCCAAGGACTGGATTCAATCCACCGTCTCCCTGGTGAAAATTGAGCATTTTCACCAGTCTGCCAAAGGAGCATCTTAGTAGCCAAGCAGCCAGGGTACAATATTATTGGAGAGGATCCCCCACACTATCACACATGGTTTTATGAATCTGTGTGCACAGTTCAATAATTGCATGTGTATGGTTTATTAAACCAAGGATTCTTACCCCTCAAAATGATTTCTTTAGCTGGTCCGTAAATTGACAAAGTCTTTGCAGGATTTGCCAAAAACTTTCATTGTCAAGCCCCCCCATCTCTCAATCCTAGTGACGTCCCTGTTGGCGGGCACTTTTGGTTGGGACAGGGAAGCATTCAGATGTCTGCTATGGGGAATAGCCTGGAATGTCGGCAGATTTGCTGTGGCTTCTACGAATTGGTTATGGTGGGACCTGTGTCGGTCGATCCCTGGTTGGGGTTGCGTCCCTGCTTGGTGGTGCTTTAAAAATATGATTTCCTGGATTTATTTAATATTCGGTTTCTCACAGTTTAAGAGGACATATTATGAAAATTACATAACTCTCTCAAATTGTTAAGTGGGACAACTTGCACAAACGGTGGCTCCCAAATAACTTTTGTCCCAATATATATATATCAAGTGGAATGCTCCACTAGTGAAAGTACATTTTTTTGGTATTCAGAATTCTGAGTGTCACATTACAAGATAGGACACGTGTAAAAACAACAAGAAAAAGAAGCTTGTTCGAGCAAATAGAGAAGCAGATTGTTCTGGATCATCAGAAAGCTGAAGACATACCTTATCTCCAACACAACATCTGTCTTAACAGGATATTACCAAACATTCAGCAGTGATGCAGCTTCTTTACAGAACCTGAATGTTTATGAAGATTTTACGTGGATATGAATGCAGATCTGTTACTGTATCAAACCTGAAGTCCAGCTGCAAACCATCAGAAAGGGAAAGTAGCAGCCCTTAAAATGCAGTCCGATGTGTTTTTAAAGATTTAATGGCGACAGTGGCCTTTATTTGAAAGTAAACAGTACATATTAAGGGGAGAGAGAAGTGGGGAAAGATAGGGAGCAAAGATCCACCAGGTGGGACTCAAACCAGAAGCATCAAGGTCTGAGGCATCCGTATATGGGGCATTCGCACTAACCACTTTGCTACATTATGCCCTTGCAGTCAGATATTTAATAGGAGACTGCTTTCTTTCATATTGCTGGTGATTTGATGGATAAGAGCTGACAGAAACAGCTGAAGAGTTGGTACATATTTCAGAAAAACAGTTCCAGGTCTGATGCAGAGCTGGTGGTGGCTCTGTCTGCAGACCTTGTAGACAACCATTGTGGTTGTCTACAAATTCTGTGCCACTCCTAAAACTCAGAACAGGCTCACCAACATCGAGCATAAACAACGCAGGAATTCATGTCCCAATGAGACTCAGGCTCAGCTCCAACATTCAGATATTTTGGTTAGAGTCTGGTATGAACATTATGAAAACTATAGAATCCCATTCTACCTTGCAAGGTTGAGGTTGTGTCATGGTTAGATATATCTTCTTGGTTCACTTTGGACTAAGCTTCAAACGAACCCCAGAACCCAGTCGAGTACTGGTGCTGAGTAATTTGAAGAACCAGTTTATTGTGTAGACTTCTCCACATGTTGATCAAGTTGAGCACGTTTGGGATGTTCTGGACAAAAATAAATGTTTTCTCTCTCTGACTTGTAGGACTTAGAGTTTGCTGGATGACTGAACAGTCTTCTGGTGGTACTGAGGGGTGCAGAGCATCAACACCAAAGTCTCTTTAAGAATGTCTGCATTTCCACAGCAGCGGCATAGTAAACCAGTGAATTATATTAAAAAAATACTTTAATATCATCAGCATAAAGACAACAACATCCATCGACACTGTGGTGAACAGTTTTAAACACAAGCAGGAGCTAATTTTAGACTCTGTCGGAGATTACAAAACTGTACACATCTCTACAGCACAAACTTAACTGGAGAAGGTGGGAGAAACTTACAGGCAGATCATGAAGGCAACACGGACAGAAACGCTGACCCTGCAACAATATTTGGTCCTTGCAGGAACATTTTGCTGTTTTATAATTTAGCCCTTCAAATGAAAGTGCTTCACGTTGATCAGTCTCAGATCATTAACCTATACCTGATTTAAATCAGTCTCTGAGTGATGCTTTTAGATGACTGAGGACCAATCGCACACAAATCACTGAAAAAAAAAATGAGAAAGCTTTAAGACCTCAAAACTGCACCTTTAATCAATCTTAGGGTAGCAAGTTTAGCAGGTGACGGCAGTCTGGCAGTGTTGATCAGATTTGGTCCACATCGGTTCAGTTCGGTATATTTTAGGATATGTTTCCATGAATACCAGAAGTCTCTCAATGAGTTTCAGTCCAAATAGTTATCCAGTGTTTTTGGGTCTTCCTGTTCCGAGTCGAGGCCACCTGATCCTGGATCAGGAAACCGTCATCATCTACGTGCTGCTGATACTGCTCAGTGTTACCCATAATCCTCTTCTGCTGGAGGACCGCCGTTTGCCACGCCTCCTGATGCGCAAAGAACTGACACTGCAGAGAAAAACAGGAACATCACATTTCCAGACAATCACAAGGGACAGCTTAGTCGGTGCACAGGTGATAGGTGGGCAGGTTAGAATTAGGAATGCAGTTAAAGATGCAGTTAATGTGCAGCTGGTGTTTTGATTAATCAGAGACCAAACAGCCTGAGAAATCTTAGCGTTATGGCAAACTTTCTCAGAACTTTTCTAGATAGACACTTCAGTTATTAACTGTTGGACTTTACCTCAAAAGTTGTGCCTCCCATGCAATTTGTTCTACTGAAAGATATTAATCATAATATGACTGTTGAATACAATAATCTGTTCACCATCAAGAAAGTGGTGAAAAGAAGATAATTCAGAAGATGAGCTGTGGCATTGATCAGATAAGGGGTGTTCCTCAATGCCCAGGAACCTCGCCTTGATGCCTTGGTCCCGCCCCGGTTGCCTAGGAGATACGTCATCAGGGACCGCCAAGGCGTGTTCCAATGTTCATGTGCTACAGAGTTATCTATCCTCCGTTTGTTAGCCTTTTAGCTAATTTACCAAGGATACATAAGACGTGCCTTGATGCCTTCTCTCGGTCAAAAATTTCCCAGAATACAGCACGGTAGTAGCCAGCAGCAGCTACTTCAAGTTAAATTTCCATTTAAATGTAAGTCAACTAATTTTAACCATCGGGCTTATATCTAAAATGTTTGTTTCATTTATTTCTTTTTCTTAGATCCAAAGCAGTTATATATGGTTGGTTAGTTGCTTAGTAGTTTCAGCTTCGGTGGCTACCAGGTACTAATTCGTTTGCACATTTGATTTAACCGACAAATATATAAAAAAAATGCTAATTATACATTTCCAGTTCCATGGCTGACGTAATATTACTATGCTACAACGCTACTACGATGGGCGGGACGTAAACAGAGCCCGTAAGCCGGCAGCCGCCATCACGTGAGGTAAGTCTGTTCCAAACCGTTCTCTTTGACCAAGGAAGGACAGGCGCCTTGACATTGAGAAACACCCAAGGATTCGAAGAAGAGAAAAAGTGAGGCAGAATGAAAAACTTCACCTGCAGAAAAACAGCCAGGAAGACAGCCAGACAGTTCATAGATAACAAGGAGTCAGCAGTCGGTCTGAAAAGCAGGCAATGAGAACTAAAAAGCAAATCAGTGGTCCTCATTGCAGAACCCATCTGCAGCAGCCTTTCCAGTCAGTAGCCATATTGTATGCAGTCAGTAACGAATCTGTAAAGCAGACGGGAACCTTATGAAGCCGATCACTAACACCTAAAGCAGATCTCACTTGCATGGGGTTGTGCAGTCAGTCATCAGTCTGTAAGTAATTTACAACTAGCATGTAAGTATTAAGCAGCTGGTACTTGGTCATTGTAACTGCATTGAATCTTGCGTAAAAGCGGCTATCGAAACTATTGTAGAGGAACTGGATACTATTTGTACGTTAAAAAATGGGCGTTACCTTGCTTGTCCTCCAATCAGCTCAAAATATTCTACCAGATGGCACTCCCTCTTTCAGACGGTTTCTGCTGCAAACATTCCAGATCGAAATCTGTAGGGTTTTCACGGGGCGGGGCTACATACAGATCTGTCTGATGCCAGGTTATAGCTCAGGGAGATTCCTCCTGCCCTGACGTAATGCGCTATGCTGGAAATGGGATGGTTTCCTGGGGCAGTTGTAAGATAATATGTATGTTTCTGCTGTCCGTGGAGGACGTAGAGGATATTTATATAATTGGATTCATGATGACTATGTTTCTGCTGTTTGGAGCGGGTAGGCTCCTGATGTTTTGCAAGTTGCAAAAGCAGTGGTACTGTCAACACTCACAGAGTTATGTGTACCACAAGCAAAATAATAAGCTGAATGCTGTGTTTGGTTTTGGAACTCATCCGTGGAGTGGATAACAACTTGGAGAAGTATTTGTGTGCATCTGGC
Source organism: Apricaphanius iberus (assembly GCA_028564705.1). Classification (NCBI taxonomy): domain Eukaryota; kingdom Metazoa; phylum Chordata; class Actinopteri; order Cyprinodontiformes; family Aphaniidae; genus Apricaphanius; species Apricaphanius iberus. The sequence continues at coordinate 2,109,497 of JAPXFQ010002877.1, forward strand.
AACAGAAGTGTGGCGTCATTTCAGGCTTTGGCATAGCTAAATATTCAGTGGCCAGATACATATATGTATTAAGTGGAGAAGCTGAGTGTGTACTACCGAGAGAAGATACGGGCAAACAAATTGCTAGATGCTTACAATTATGTAGTCTGTGGCCATGTATAGAATGTCAAATATCATGACATAGATTCTGAGTTTTAATTCTTGAAAGCAGAAGTTCTTCCAAGGCAAAGACAAGGACACAAGACTGTGATGTACCAGGCTTGAGTCATATTAAACAAACCTGAGAACTAGGTCTTTACAACCAATCATGCCTGCATGGCAGGGTTAGTACTCTAATACGAGTCTTTTCTAGCTTGCTCAGAGTTAAATAATCTAATTATTGGGCAAACATAAAATCACATTTGGGGTTAGAAATAAAATGGTGAATAATGAATAAGACACATTGCTTAAAAACAAAACAGCTAACGGACCTTACTTTAGATAGCAGATTTCACATAAACCAGGAATTCCGGTTTAACCACAGTACATAAATAACTTGATATAAAATGGCTGCTATTAACGCGAACATTTTGGATCATGGCTTCCGTCCAGTGTCCATCAATCCTTTTGATAGTTTGCAGCCACAGATGCCTTTGTTTTTTCGTTTTTTTAAAAGATGTGCTCCTTTTGGAATTCTGAGGAATATCACTTCATTAGTTGAAGTAAAGCGATTCTGGCATCCAAACATGCAACAAATCAATAGCGTTTTAAACCCTTTAAAAGGTTTAAAACACCATTGACTTCTCGTCCATATTGTGGGTGAATGGGGTAGCGCTTCACTTCCATTGCCATGGTACGCACGCATACTTTTGATGACGTAGGTAATAAAATGGTCTGTTGAGACCAATGCAACAACCTCTGACCTGGACCAAAACTGTTGTTGCTATGATTTAAATCTTGCTTCCCCCTGTGGCCTTGGAAGGCCGCACACCTCAAACTCCCATGGATGTTTATGTAGACGGATGCTCTATTCCAGACTCTGCAGATCCTTACATGGACCTGCAAATTTCTTGGATCAGCTCTCCTCAAGGTTGTCTTGTTAAATCTGAGGCGCTTTCATGGACTCACTGTCTTACTGACGCACACACGCACGCACGTTCACACCACAATCTCAGACACGCTCCTGATTTCATTGTGTTGGCCCTCACCTGATCCTCCCAGTTCGGGGCAGCAGGCTGTAGGGCTGTGCTGAACAGCTGCGACCTCACTCTGCGACTTCACTCTGCCCCCCGAATACATTCTCTCATGACTGTAATATTTGCTTCAATGTAATACGGTGATTTTTTTCTGTACCTCTGCTCTGCCCCCTATCAGGGTAAGGACTGACATGCCTTTTTTCCTCCTCCGACCCTCTTATCACCCCTTTTTTATCTGCATATGGAGTGTGGCTAGTTGCTGCCTGCTACCGTACTCTGCCTAATATTTTTCATGTCTATGTGCTGTTGTTTGCGCTCTTGGATGGGTTGTACTGGAAACTGAATTTCCCCTTTGTGGGTTGATAAAGGATTCTTCTTTTTCTTGTACCAGAGCTCTCCTATAGAAGCCTGTGCAGTCAGTAACCAGTTGGTGACCACATTGTAAGGTTGTTCCATCAACACTTTGGTCCTTGTATCACAGATATCTTGCAGTGGCCTTACAGTTAGTAACTAGTCTATTAGTAGCCGCTAAGCAGTCAGCCAGTCAGTGCCTCTTTCAAACGGAGTTCTCTTGCAGTAGAATGTGGAGTAAATAACCAGTCAGTAAGCAGTATACGGCCGGTCAGTGGTCCTTACAGCAGGGCTCTCCTGCAGCAGCCTGCCGAGCCTCAGAGCTCCTCGGTCAGCTTGTCCCTGTCAGATGGCTGGCTCTTCATCTGGGCCCTTTGGGTCTTGGCCTCGTACATCTCCCTGGTGCTGGCTCTCTTGAAGAAGCCACACTGAACAGCAAGGGGCAACATAACAATTTACCAACAAGGGTGAGTGATGGCATGGACAATGAAGTAATGAGGGTGTCTGTAGTGGATCCTGAAAACCAGCTCCAGGCTTCACAGCCGACCTCTTGTCCGTGTTGCAGCTGAGCTTACCTTCCAAAGAAGCACGCAGATCAGAGCCAGCAGCAGCACTCCAGCCAGGACTGACACCACTATGATCCACAAGGGGGCGCCAGAGTTCAGTTGCAGTCCAGACTCTGGGTAAATATGGACCTCAATCTGCAGACAGGAAGGAGAGGCTCAGAGAAGGGGGAGCCTAAGTCACGCCCTTCTACTTCTAGTCCATAGGTCCCCTACTGCCAAAAAAATGAATGAGTGGCAATGGAGCAATAACAGTTATTTCCTGATCCCGTTGGAAATGAGCCATGGATCTATTATATGACGTCTCTGAATTTTAAAGACACATTTTGATTTAGATCAAATGCCACTTTTCGACCAGCAGCAACAGTTACTTTAGGGTTTGTGTTAGAAACACTTATCAGACTACAACTGAAGAAGGGGGAAAATGTCTGTGATTTGCCTCCCTCCTCCAGGACAAAGGAATAGATATTAAACGTGAAAACCAAAACATATCTGGCCATATGGAAAGTGGCAGCTATGCTGGAGGAGAAATAGTTGTTGGAGTGAAAGCCATCATGATGGAAAAGCTCTACAAGGTCACGGTGAGTATTTCAAATGCTAGCTTTTGCTAGCTAGCATTAGCCCTGAACGTCATACGTGCAAATTCTGATTTGTAGGCACTTCAATTGCAAACTTTTTAAATCAAATAAATCCAAAATCACTTGACAAACACAGTTGAAAAACACATAATCAGTTATAATTTAAATGGAGTTACAACATATGTGTGATTGAGGACGTAAGAAAAAGCGGACCAGAAAATAACTTTTATCGCTCCATTGACTTCCATTCACTATTTTTTCAACCAGGGGACCCACAGGCCGACAGGAGGGGGAGGAGACTTAGGCTCCCTATGTGCTGCAGCCCATCAGGCTGGGATGTGAGCAGCAGATTGTTACCAGCGAGGGGGAGGTCTTCAGTGTGATGGTGCTCTTGGTCGTTTTCAACTTCAAAGTGGCTTGGCCTTGAACCAACACACTGCTCGAATCGCTGTATTCCTGAAATACAACAGGAGGCCTTCAACGAGAGAGGAATGCAATATGATGCTCACATCTACTGCTGACATATTCCTGGTTTTTATTGCACTGTTTCATTTACTTGTCTTGTTTGTGTTTAACGTTCGGTACGGACATAGACATAAGAAAGAGTAGAACCGCATTAGCTGTTTGGAAGCAGGGAATTCGCCCGCCATTTGGGACTTTTCTATTCTTTTTCTAATCAGCGGACTGTTTAGAGTAGTAGTAGTAGTTCACAAGTAGACTGGACATTGTTATTGTTGGATTTTATTGTTTGTTTTTGTAAATATATTACCGTTTTCTATTTCAGTTCACCAGCAAAATCTTGCTAGCTAGCTAACATTAGCTACTGTTTAGTGCCCGTGTTTCTATGAAGACTGAGATGTTATGAATCATATTTTCCAAAACATGTACTTAGATTGCAACTGACAAGAGAAAGCTGCTATAGAAATAAGACTATTACTATTGAAAAATATTACAGGCATAAGATATTGCTCATCTCTTTTACCCTCCCTCCCCTCTGACTGTAAACAATCTTATTGATAATTTCATCAGATCCTGTTCAAAATTAGGTTAATTGGTTTCTCTAAATTGTCCTTACGTGTGAGAGTGTGCGTGTATCCTTGTCTGTCTCTGTGTCGCCCTGCAATGGACTGGCAACCTGTCCAGGGTTTACCCCGCCACTCGCCCATTGACAGCTAGAGATAGGCACCCCCGACCCCCCACAACCCCTTGAGGATTAAGCGGTTTAGAAAATGGATGGATGTAAATCTATATCTACATGTACATCTCGTAAGTATATCTAAATATTCTATTACTGTTAATCCCATTATGAATATTAAATTACATCAACCCATATGTCCTGTATTATATCTACATCTATATTTGCAGAAAAAAACCTGTCATGAATTTCAGTTTTGGATTCAATAAGTTATGACTGATTAAACACAGACGCTTCACTACGTCTGCCAAATAGACTCAATGTGGAGCAGGGGGAGATTGGTCCAAAATGGCGGCCCCACTGCTCCTCAGGGCCACTAGCGGCCTCTACTCTTCATGTGTGTCTGTATGGATGTATGTCTGATTGGGGGTATGACCATGACCCTGGTTGAACAGTTAAAGCTGGTTAGTACTGGTGGAACCTGACAGAAGACCTTCTGTCTGGGTGAAGGTACCTCGATCATGGTGGAGTTCCACAGTCGACTCTTCACCATCAAAGTAGCAGAGTTGTTGATGTTGAGCAGAGGACATGAGAACTTCACGCATCTGGCCCCACTATTGCAGCTCTGCAACCAAGATCAGGATCAATATCAGAGTGATCACTTTTTATTTGTACTTCAACAACCTGAACCATCAGCTTAACAATTAAATAGTCAATCTGAAGATTATTTTGGGACCATTCACATTTTTTAAAAGCCTGTCTGTTGTTTCATGGTAGGAAGCAGCATCCTAACTGAGACCAACTGCTTTTCTGGTTCTGTCTCAGGTAAAGCTCCAAGCTGTTATCATATGTTGAAGTAAAGACCCTCCACGTAGTGTCCATAATCATTTCTTTACCAATTTGATGTTCTTCCTCTGTCTCTGCAAGCTGAGGACGGGGAGCGTTTTCCCTTGATGTGTCTTCTCCTCCTCCATCTCCAGGCTCCTCCTCATTTTCTTCTCATCATCGGACATCTGAACAAACAGGAGGTAAGATTTTTTTTTCCTTATGGTACCAGAACACCCCTTCTTCTGGCACAACACATCCAGTATTTATTCTGAAAAGTGGGTTTGAAGCAGGTGTTGCTATTGTTACCACGAGGTTTAAAGGGTTGATGATTTTTTCGTGGGTGCACTGGAGATCTGAGGTGCCCCCCAAGCGGATTTCTGTCAGGTACAACAGCCACTTTCCATTCGCCACCTCCATCGGCCAATTGAACTCCACCTCCAGATCACCATGGTGACCCAAAGGCTTCCCCTGGATGTGAACCTGTTGGAGAACACCTGGTTACACCTGTCGTGTCTCTGCTTTAGAGCAGTCCAGATGGTCCAAACATACCTGGAAGGTGAAGACCACCAGACTGCCAATGTCCTCAGTCCTCTTCATGGCCCGCTCACCAACTACATGACCACTGAAGAAGATTGGACCTGGTTTGATTCTAACAGAAAACATGCAGTCAGAGGAAATCCTCACTTAACCCATAAGGAGCCACAGTGACACTGGTGTCTCGTGCCCTATTAAGGTTCTGGATGTTTCCATGCAAACCTAGATTCTTGATTTTCTCTCATGAAGTCCCAGAATAACACCAATAGCACATTTGTAATAGGTCATGTGACCACTAGGGTGATCATGTGTTTCGATGCAACCAACCGAAAGTTGCATGTGGAAAAACCCGCTAGCCAGCTAATTTGGAGCGAGCTCTTTCTGAGGCTAAAAGGTAGATTGATTCAACGGTTGCAATGTTTACACATAATGCTGTTTGTCAAAAATAAACTATTGTTTCCGAATTTCTTGAAGAACTTTGCATAAAACCATCAACTAAATATTGGTGTGACGCATATGTCAAATCAGGCAGACAGTCTAAAAATGGTTGAAAAAAAATATAGTGAAGTATATTTCACAATTAGAAACTGATCATGATCTGTTCAGTATACTTGGCTGATTCAATTTAGTTTAGTCATATATTGTATATAATAGCTTAATTGAACCAATATCAGTTATATAATTTCATTCATGGGTTGCAGTAAAGCTTGGTTTACGCTTGCCGCATGAACATTCCGCGCGTAAACGAGATGTGCGGAACCGGCCGAGACGCCTTCGAGCAGCGTTTATTTTTTCTACAGCTTGTCCCTGCTGAGAGCCAATATTCTTGACGACTCTAGGGGGCGGTGTAGGGCTCTACGGCATGCATACAACACTACACCATAGTAGAAGTAGTAATCACTGTTGTTTACAAGATGGCGACACCCGTGAGCTTAAACAAAGCTGAACTTTTATGCTGTTTACTTAGAAAAAAAGACGAAAAAGGAGACTGTCCACTCGTCCATTAAAACACAGTTCATCACAGTGCTCTCTATCGGCCGAATCATAAAGATGTCTATTTACGAAGCTCCGGCAATATGAGCTCTTGCCAGTCCGCCATGTTTTTCCGCGCGGGACTGTCTGCGTAGTTACAAACTGTCCTAGGTGCACGGTGCGGAAATTTTTTGGGCGGGAGGAGGCCGCACGGACCTCGCGGACGCAGCAATCATAAACCAAGCTTTATGCTCCCCTCAATTTTCCTTGAGGTAAAAATGGGTCCGGGGCTTTATGGGTTTCACTTAAAGTGTAACTCACCCCCTACAAAAATCAAAATCTTACCAATTTTCAGTTTGAAAAATGCCTCAAAATGAGGCGTTGCCTCGCGGAATATGGAGGGGGAGGGCTAGCCGCTGTCTGCGCTGTGAACTGAGATGACTACCTGCAGCTTCTAAAGCGGGACACAGACAGCCAGATTCAATGCAATAGAGATGTAAGCTCCATCATCTCACAAGGGGACAATCATAATCATTCAGAGGGAATAGACTAAAGGGCAGAAGGTTCTGTTCAGCAGCTGAGCTGCCCAGAGCCATATCGTTTTGAGCTTGTTGCTCGTCAGTCGCAAACTTGCTGCAGAGGTGTAGCCGAGACAGAGCATATTTTTATACTCCACAGCAGCAGGACGCTGTTGTCAGAAATCCTAGCCGACGTCAGAAACCCAATCTGAGCCAGTAGCAAACCCTGATTCAAATTCCAGTGCAGTGCAAAATATTAACCAGAAAAGGGCACTCCACCTTTTGGTACAAAATCAATACTTTTACTAAAATATACTAAAATACCAAAAATTGATGACCAGACAAGTAGGCTACACAGCACTGTTAGACACTCATTTAGTTTAATAGCAAAAAGTCAATTTTGGGGTGAGTTACACTTTAATTTTTTTTATTATCTGCTATATTTGATTTAATTCATCAGAACAAAACCTGTTTCTCTGATATGAACCATTAAATGCAGAAAGCAATCCACATATATAGTTTCTGACAGAGCACTCTTCAGTTTATGGCCAATAGATGGCACCAAATTACTAACCTTAATGGGGTCAGTCTTTTCCTCATGAAGATTGTTACTACTTCCTTAAGATTGAGTCAACCTACTGAGGCCAGAATGGTTCCTGTTAACCCACCAACTGTACATCAGCACAGTAGCTATGTTTAAATGTGCAAAATATCTTTAATCCGATTATAGTTCATATTAGAATCTCACATCTATCTGATTATGACAAGCATTTACATCCACTACATGTCTGAACGGAATAAATCAGATCTATCTAAAACACCGGAAACGGCTGTAGAAGAAGAAATAGACTTCTGTTGTAAACAAACATGGTTGCGAGCATTTGAAAACGAGGACTACGATGTTCTACGATGAATGCTTTTATTTTTATTTTTTTCTAGTCACGTGCTTACATCCACAAGCCTTCATTCTTATGTAAACAATCAAATTATAAACCAAATCACTTAATTTTTTTAGGCAGATGCATTAGATGTCTACGTATGACATGCGCAGGACTTACCTACATTCGGATTAGGAGTTTACATGCAGCATAATCAAATTAATTATCAGAGTAAATATCCCCTCTCAATCCAAATGAAATTTTGATCCGAGTGAGTTTGATCGGGTCAGAGTAATCTGAATGGCGTGTTTACATTAAGCATTTTTATTCTGATCAGGCTTTTAATCCAGTTACTTGTGTCCATGTAAACGTAGCCATTGTGTCAATTCTTACAGAGTGAGAGCTGCCTGCAGGGTATAGTCCACCAGCAAGGAGACAGAGACTGGAGACAGGTCTGGCTGCTCACTGAGCCTGAGGACACACAGAGACATGCATCAGTATCTGTCTGTCATAACTCAGATGAAGACATATGGGTGGACGTCCTACGTGGACAGCAGCAGCTGACACTGGATCACCCTGGTGTCCAAAGCATCATCAGATGGCTCAAATTTAATGAACAACTGAACCTGGAACAGAAGAGCAGAGAGTACAGACGGACTGTGGTGCCATAGGGGGTACAGAAAGGGCTGCAGGTGCAGGTCTTTACCTTCTGGTTGCTTCTGAAAGGATTCCCCAGGGTACAGAGAAGAACGGCACCTTCAACAGAACACTCAACAGGTCCTGTGATGTCCCCCTGAAACAGAAACGAGAAAAATTAAGGACCCAGGTTCTTCAGAGCTCAGTTGAGACTCCTATGACCACGACCAAAAAATGTTCTTGGTGTCACTGATCAGGTTAATCCCCAATAAACTCTGATTCGTTTGGAAACTGTCTTTCTTGTAAAGGACATTTTTTCACTGGAAGAGTCAAAGGCCCAAATTTTCTAAAGATGAACCTCCGACTGACTCTGCTCTGTATCTGCATCTCCAATCAAATCTTTACCACTGGAATACAGAAGGAGTTTATCCGCATTACCTTTGGTTCAACTCCAGAGTAATCTAGCGACGGTGGGATGCTGATGTTGAGGAGAGTGTTGTGAGCGTCCTCCGCCAGTCGACCCAGTGATGCTGTGTTACTGATGTTCACCTCCAGATGTAACCTCCTGATGCTGCTGTTGTAGTTCAGCAGCTGGCTGCCGTTCTGCCTAAGAACAAGAGAACATCAACAACATGACTGTGGCCTCAAGAATCTTTAGGTCCTGGTTCCATTACGGACCCTCAGACCAGCTGAAAGTAACCATATCTCCTGTAACACCTGTCTTTGCCTCAACAGCAACAAGTTCTGATCAGATCAATAATATGAGACAATCCAGTCAGCTCTGTCACTCACATGGGGAAGGGTTCATGATTCTTGTCTGTGAAGTGGGCTACCATGTGAAGGTTACTCTGACAGACGTTATCAGAACCGCAGGCCTTCTGGATGTGGATCTGAATAATGAGAAAAACAGAAATCAGAGGTTCTTACTGGTTCTGTGTCAGTTATAATGTTTTGTTACATGAAACGTAAAAGTTTACAGCAGATTCTCCTCAGTTCAGTTTTAGTTTCTGATTGGTATCAAATAATTGGCTTCTTGTAAGATTCTGACTTGGTTCTGATGAATTATCTTTAATTTTGGGTTCAGGTTTTGGTGCTTATAGGGTTTTGAACCTGGATTCTGCTTGGTTTTCACCTGAAATTAATTTATCTGTTTTATTCATGGGTTGTGTATGTGTTGTGTAACCGGTTCTGACCTGGGTTCTGATGGGTTGCGGTTTCTGGCTGAGAACGGGGAAGCGTCCCAGGTCTTCAATGATGTTGCTTCTGTTGGGAAGGTTCTCATGCAGAGAGACCATCGCGGAGAACACCAGAGGTTCCACCACGTTTATGATGGTACTCTAAAGAACACAGATACACAGAAGAGAACCTGAGAGGTCATTTTTATTCACTTTATCAGAACATTGGTTGATCTGATACGAAGAGGAACGCTGCAGATGTTCTGAATGATGACCAGCAGGAATGGGGAGTAAACTGGAATTCTGGTTCTCCCTGAAGACCAGCAGTGGGAGCTTCTAATAACAAAGTGGAAGCATAGTAATCAGAAACCATCATGAGGACAGGATGGAAAAAGTCGTGGAGATCTCCTGAAGGTCCAGCATCCATTAGGGTTAGGGTTCTAAAGAAGTCAGACTCTTAAACTGTTAAACTGGAATCTGAGTCTCTAACAGCTGTTGTTTCTGTTTAAACTCTGCAGAACCAGGACCTGGACTCTGTCACCAGCAGACTGATTAACACTCTGCTGAAAAATGTCGCAGCGACATTCGTCACAATCTGTTGGACTTATCTTTACCAGCAGAACTTCCTCTGACCCAACTCTAGTCAGGGGTTTCACCCATATCAAACACAAATGTCAGAACTAGGTCCTGTCTAACATACACATATAAGGCAAGGCAATTTTATTTGTATAACACACTTTCAACAAAAAGCTAATCCAAGGTGCTTTACATGATTTGGTGGTAAATAAACCAAACATGATAAAATCATGAAGAATACAAACAGCAATTAGGCATTAAACATGAAAAGCATAAAAAACAGAGAAAGCAAACAGCATTTAGACATCATAACCGTTTATTCAGAGGCAGCTCTTAACAGATGAGTTTTAAGTTTTGATTTAAAGCAGCTCAGTGTTTCATCAGCTTTGCAGTCACCAGGAGAGTTTATTCCAGGTAAGGGGAGCATAGAAACTAAAAGCTGCTTCTCCATGTTTGGTTCTGATTCTATGGATGATTAGTAAACTAGAGTTGGAGGACGTGATTGGTCTGGGGGGTTGCTATAGTGAAAACAGGTCTTCATCATATTTAGGAGCTAAGCCATCAATTGATTTATAATTTGGTAGGATTATTTTGTTGTCTATTCTCTGAGCTGCTGGGAGCAAAGCTCTGCATGATTAACAATGTGTATGATGATGCTTGCGGTGTAATGAGAATAGGGGCCTGTACCATGAAGCCGGATTAGGTGGCTAGCCAGCTATGTTTCAGCTTAGTTTCCACCAACACTGGGTTTTAGGTAATATGAAAGTAGCTCGGCTTTAATCGGTGTTCGTCGCTATGGTATCTTACGCTGCACGGCTAACCTGTTCTGGGGCAGGTTATGGTCTGGATTCCAGATCTCAGACTGAAGTTTGACCAATCCGCTGTGAGCAAAGAAACATATATGTGACGTAACTAATTCCCACCGTCTGTTCTCTGTTGCAATGGCTTCACCTTTTCTCCCAAATCCTGTGGACATCTCCGCGCAAATTGTTAGACGAGCACTTTGTAGAGAAAGAGTTTTTAGGGACAGACAAAATCCATTTGACTTTCCTGATGCTTACTTGTATGAAAGCTACAGATTTTCCGCGGAAGGAATGTCTTATCTTTGTGAACTTCTTTAGCCGCACATAACAAATGTGACTCGTCGAAGCCATGCCCTTACTGTAGCGCAAATGGTATGTATTGCGTTGCGGTTCTTTGCTAGTGGTACATACTTGTATGCGGTCGGGGATGCCGAGAATCTAGGGAAAAACACAGTCTGTCGAACCATTCGGAAGGTGGTCCTCACTCTGCAGTGGTACATAAATAGCTTTATTGTGCTCTCTGGACATTTATCGACCATGTCCATAAAAGAGGGCTTTTATAAAATTGTCGGTAAGATATCTTGATAGGGTGACATCACATGAACAAATTTAACATTTCTCACTCATTTTGTTTCTTCTTTAAAAAAGCATATTTCACACTTAGAAAATCTATTATACTGTAGTCTGCAGTAGCTACCTGTTAAGAATGATTTTAAATATATCTTTTTTATACGATTAGCCTACATAAATTTACATTAATTGTTTAACCTACACATTAACGCAATCAGCAATCTTCCTCCAAGATTGTTCTCTTGCTTTGGCAGCAGATACAGTGTTACTGCGTGCTTGAAAAATACTTCGATATTCTTCAATTTCTGAAGAATTATTTCTTCTACTCCGCTGAAAAGTATATACCTCTCGCTCTATCCATATCGAACGCGATTGGTTGTTCAGTGTCGACGTCACTCTTTTATGTGCACGCGCGTGTGGATTAATCATAGCTTAAGGATCAAAGCCTGAGTTGACAGAGAAAGTTGTTGAGCTGTGTTATGGTACCAATAAAGCCTGATTGCATCGGTTTGGTTTTGTCGACTCAAAACCAATCCTGTAACCCTGAGTTTGTTCAGCTACCTTTATGGTGCAGGCCCCAGGTGCATCAGGTGGAGCTTTCTCCTTGTGTGCATGACTCACCTGCAGTCCCACTTCTAGGGTTTTACACTTTGCTTTCTTCACTGACAGGATACTTGAATACACATTCTCTCTGTTGTTACGGAACCGTAGGCGGGGGTTGAGACTGGTGACGTCAGCGGTCACAGTGAAGTTGACGGCTGTGGGACAAAAACAGACTGAAGTTTATTTGAAAAAGCACAATTTCAGGTTTGTGGACATCAGAGACATTATAGTTCTGGGCAAAGCTAGAAAGCAGCTCTGAGGACTGGACTTGGTCATCATTGTAGGGGTGCCCAAGGGCCGCTATCCAGTAACGTTTACTTATTTCACAGGTTCATCACACCTGAATCAATTGATGGCTCATTAGCAGGCCTCTGAAGAAGTTTGTCATGCTGAGGAGATAGTTGGAATATTTAAATCAGCTGAGTTGGAGCAGAGACGCATCTAAAACTGGCAGGACACCGGCCCTTGAGGACCAGAGTTGGACTCCCCTGCCCTAGAGCATCCAACAAGCTAAAGGACCAAATCTCTTCCTTTGCAAGGCACTGCAGGATCAAGGTTCTACCACTGCTGAACAACATTCACCTGCAACAAGAAGGGCTGCAAAGAAGCTAAATGTCCCTAAAAATCAGGGCTCGAATTATGAGGGAGTTAGGGGGAGTTTTAATTTAGATTTGATTTTTTTTCCCTACAGGAATCATACTGTCTTTCCGAATAAAATGAAATCATACTGTGAGTAAAATTAATCACAAAAAATGTTCCAAACAGACTTCTTCCTAAAATAAGTTTCACGTAATTCCTTCTGTGACATAACTGTGTGGAGGCCCTGTTTTTCTGCTTATTTGTGTTTTCTTTCTTTTATATATTTTTGCTAATAAAGCCCATTTGGAACAACGCTGCCTGAGAACAGAATGGGCGAAGTTCTACTCAGGATTTGGAGATGATGTCTCAAATTAAACAAGTGCGGTTTTATACACCAAAAATACGAGCAATGAAGAGGACAAGTGGACCCCGGACCCTGGCAGTTAATGAGTCCTGCTGAATCATGTCATGCCTCCTTTTAAGTTGACGCAAAAGTAGGGGAACGAGTGGAGAGGTAGGAAGGAATACCTGGGTCTTCACTGGAAAGTTATAGGAGGTACAGTATGCTTATGTATCAGTGCAAAAAGTCTGCTGCTTGCAAAAAAACATAACTGGTGTGCAATGGATGAACCGGTGAATCAAAAAGCCTAAAATATTGTTTAGCATTGAGACAACTAAGCTTAAAAAAACAGGAGACCTTGAAATTACAGAGAAGAAAAAATGAACGTTGATTTAATATAAGAAATAACTTTTGCTGAAATAATAGGGCTTATTGGCAATCAAATCAGAGCTATGTTTGGTAAAAATATTCAAGAAACTGGGTCACAAATCAGTCTTGTTGCACCTGTGTTCCCAACTGATTTAAAGATAATGTAGCCGGCTTGGCTGATATCAGTTCTTTCTTTAGCAATTATTTTGGTTTTTAATCTGGTGATGTGGATCAGAATAATCATAATGATGGTGTTTCTGGTCTAAGTTCCTCCATGATTTGTTGTTTTTGGATGGCAGTAAAGCAGAAAATGTTGGACTGCATGTGGATCCTGTTGAACTTCCAAAAGTATTTTTTTTATTATGTTTTTTTTTAACCATTGTGCCATATATATGCCACATATATAGGTGTGCAAACTTGAATTTCAAAATATGGCTCCTCCAAAAGCTTTTGGGTAATTCGAACCTGGCTAAAAACCATTAAGGAAAAACTGAAACTGCAGGAGGTGCAAGGATGAACAGCAGGAGAGGGGTGCAAAATTCTTTTCTCCAACAGATCCTCTTTCTGATTATCTGGAGAAGAAAGTCCGGGAGCTTGAGTGAGTCCTGTGGCGTCTGCTCCTACTTATGGTCCAAGAACATGGTTATGGATAAAGAGTTAGAACAAAACGTCCTGGAGAAACCTCTCTTCAGTGTTTCAGGAATACTTTTGTGATGATCTGTGGATTTTCCCGCACCGTGTTACAAGGCTTAAGTGTTAACGAGGCAATTCCAAGAAAACATTGTTGAAATGTTGAACCTATGGTCAGGGAACTCTCCACTTCTGAACCCCACTCACACTTGTTTGGAAAAACAGAAGCTAACAAACTGGGAACAACTCCAGGATCTAAGAGGAGAAGACAGTCACCATGGGTCGGAGTTTGGTAGCAAAAAACAAACGAAACCAAAACTCATTCAACCCGCTCTAACATCCCTGAGGTTTGATCTCCACCTGTGATTTATCAGGTCTTTAGAGATTATTTATAGTCTGTTTCTCACAGAGAAATCCCGGGGAAGGTAAGTCCAGAACATTTTCCTGACTTTCATGTGATGAAGTGTTTAATAATCTGATTAGGTTGAGAGTTACTCCGTCTAAATCAGGTTAATTAGGTCAGGGCTTATTTCTATTCTCTGCTTATGGAACATAGACATTAAAAAGTCTTTGATTTTAAATAAAATATGTCCAAATGCTATTAAAGTTCATGCAGGAGGGTTTTACTCTTCTATGATGATCACTCCACCTCCTCGACGACTGACATCATCTTAGCAAGGGGGTCACCTTGACTCTGATTGGTCAGAATAACATCTCACACACACACAGAGCTCTGTAGCGAGTGAGTGTGTGTCAGATGGAATAATATCAGTTTGTTTAATGTGATTTATCATCCATAGAAACATCGGGACGATAAAGGACACCCCATGATGTCATCTGCTGTGTGGGTGGTGTCATAGCAACGGGGTGACCTTTCTTGAGATCGGACAAATTACCAGCGCACAATGAGGACGCACAGATCATCAAGGATTGTGTGTGTGTGTGTGCTGATTAACTGCTGAAGCTAATTAACAACACATGCAGGAAGCAGCTGTCATTAAACAGCGTAAACGAGCTTGTTGCATCAGTCGGCAGCTGCAGGAGAAGCCGAAGATCCAGATCCAGTTTGACCCAACAGAAAGGGTCAGTCAGAAAGCTGCTGGATATTAATCTCTGAGTTTAACCTTGAAGACAGCAACATCCCTATGAAACGGCAGCAGATTGACTTCTTTACTGACTGAAGCAGACTTCTTTTAGATGGAGCATGCCATAAAACCTTAATATTGCTGATAATGAATAAACTCACAGATACTGTTGATGTTTTCTCCAGCCTTGAACTTCAAGGAGAAGCACAGCTCCACCTGGATACTGAGAGACAGACTGTCAATAATAATTAACGAAATAACAATAATTGTACAGTTTCATTTGATTCTCACCAGAAGTCACAGTCATTTCGGTCAACAACATCTGGAGAAACTTTGAGCTTGGTATACAGCTGGACGACAGGGCGAGATCTGAGGGACCAGTTACAAATAAAAACCATCAGCTAAAGCAAAAGGTGTGCAAACTGTTCAGAGAACCAATGAGGCAGTACCGGAGGAGGGCGACGCTGTCGTCCAGAGAGCCGACCAGCAGGTCTGGGTAGTTGTTCCTGTCAACATCCACACCTGCAGCAAGGGAGTATCCGAAGGTTCTGAACCCAGGAGACACAGTGCTGCCCTGGATAACCTGAAAGGGGCAGGTGAGGGGGTAACAGATGAGTCAGAGTGTAGAAGACATTCTCCTCTTGGCTGAATAACCACCTTGTGTCGGCTGAAGTATTTGAGTACAGATACAACCATGGGTGCTGAGTTACTTCCTGGTATGTGACCTCATTGGTGGGGGAAGGAATCAGATGATGTGTGAGTTTGACCTTCCATACTCAGACCTGCTGTAGATGGGATGGACCATCAATTATTCTGGATTTTAGAGTTGCCCAGCGAAAGCAGGGGCATTCACAAGCTCCCGATTGCATATCTTGGTGTTGGATGTTTCTTCGACAAGCCTCTTTGGGGCTTTGAGTTGCCAGAGGGAAGGCTATCATTGTAGCTTGTGTTAAGTCACTGCTCTTCAAATGACCAGGACTTCTGGACAGAAAGGTCAAATGATCATCATCTGGTGTTGAGGTGAATCCTTTAGAAGGGGAGGCTAAAGCCTAGTTTATACTTCTCCATCAACCTGTTGGTGTGGCATTGTGGCAAAGCAATTCTCCACCAGGACAGCAGGGGATGCAGACTTCTTCTGGTGGGTCTGCTTACCATTGCAGTCATCTCTCTGGTCAACTAGTTTATTTTCTTCAGATTGTAAATGAATTTCCCCTTAAAAAGCAATAGCTTACGGAAAATATATTTTTATTGAGCTGGAAAGGTTTTTATTAGAAGTGCAGCTCATAGAATACTGAAAAAATGGATGTAAACAAACACATCATTCTGTTGTGTTGTTCTCTACACCTCCTTGTGTTCAAAATCACCAAAAGATCATATTAGATAAACTTGCCTTGCAATATAAAGAAACTAGTGCCCAAAAGTTGCACTAACTACTGATTACATCGACAATAGAGCAATGTTATGGTTGAATGACCTCTGGCTGGTGTTTGGCTGAGCAATTACAGGCGTGTGGTTTCTGTTGCATTCAACGGGTACTCACAAAATTAGGCTCTACCCCGTTCATGCTTTTGTAGGTCACAGAGAGACCTTGCATTGACGCATAATGGTCTTCATCGGCTTAAGACGAGGAGTGAGGGTTAAATGGGTACGTCTGGCAAAGGATCCCAGTAGAAACATCTTCAACTCGGCTGACTAGGAGAGTTTCTCTTATGTTCCTGTTGACTTTTTGGACACAGAATCTAAACATGTCATCGATCAGGATCTCCAAGACCATTTCTGCAAGTAAAAACAACAACTAAAAGTCTTGATGGTAGACACCAGTGGTGATGGAAGTGATTGTTCTGAAGGAGGAGGCTGTCAGGGCTTGGTCTCACTAGGGAGACCTAAAATAACAGACAGGTACTGTTGGCCAGAACGACTTTAGTAGTTGTGGTTACAAATGCAAAATCTGGGATTTGGTAGGAACTCCAGGAGGCCATTATTTTCTGAGATGTATATAAATAATATTCACATAATTCCACCAGTCTGTCTACATCCCCAACCCTCATCTTTGGCCAAAAGGATCATGACTGAAAGACAAAGATCTCGGATGGACTTAACTTAAATAAATCTTTTGTTGGAGTCACTCTTAGAGGTAAGGTGTGAAGCTCCATCATCCAGGGAGAGCTGCTGCTCTTCCACATAGAAAGGGGTCTGCTCAGGTGTTTCTGATGTCTGCTCATGCACCTTCCTTTGGAGGTTTTTCAGGCACCATTCACCAGAAGGAGACCCCGGGGCAGACCCAGAACTTCTTTGAGGGATTTTATACCTCGTGTAGCCTGGCTACGCCTTGAATCCTCCAGAAAGAGTTGGAAAGTGTCGCTCTTGAACGGAAGGATGGAGTGACCTTTCCTTACAGTACGAATATTTTTATATCTTGCCAGATCCTGAAGTAGGGCAGCACCAGAGTTTGTGTGTGATACCTGACTCGGTTCTGCAGAGACTCCCTCTTTGTTCCCAGTCCAGATCATTACACAGCCAGTATCATGGAAAGGAGCTCCCACTGCAAAGTCTAAAGCAAAACATCAAATCACCCCTGACTGATTAGTGATAGTTGCTCATCAAACACCAGTATAAGGCAACTGCCTCACCCTGGAAGCCATCTTGGTTCAAGTCTCCTGCAGCAGCAACAGCCATTCCAAAAGCAGATCCAACTTGGCCCGTCAGAACCAGGCTGGGTTCAGACTGGAAGCTCCCCCCTCCGTTCATGTAAACGTAAACTGCCCCGCCCGCCTCTTGCTGACGGCTGAAGTAAAAAGGAGCGCCCACAAGCAGGTCGTTCCAGCTGCAGGATGGAGAACCAAACAGAAAGGAATTCTGTTGCAGTTTTCATCGCCAGGACCAGAAGGCTGGGTTCGTCTTCCTGTTAACGTTGTAAGGAGGCGACCGCTCACCCATCTCTATTGAGGTCTACGGCTACTACGGCATTACCAAAGTACGAGCCGACCTGTTGACCTCGTAGCGTCTGCTGAACCATCAGTTTCTCTGACCTCTTGACCACCAGCATCACAGAACCACGAGCATCCATTATGTTGTCTCTGGGAGCCCCTGTTCATCAACATGTCAACGCATCAGTCAGAACATCAAAAGACCTGAGGAGCTGATCCGATTGTACAAGCTTCACCTGTTACGATGGTTTGATTCTCTGCAGAGAGGAGGTGATGGGCCTGAGTGACTGAGTATCCTGCAAGAACACAAAGTTCAGTGTTTAACATTCTTCTTTAACCTCCGATCTACATAAATAGATGTGAGCAGCTTTAGTTTGATGAGTTTTATAGATGAGCATGAGCTTAAACATCACAGATTCACCAGGAAGACCTCAAACAGCAAGGTTCTTAGGTGGTTTTCCTGGATGCACATTACAGAATATAACATCTTCAGAAAAAAACAAAATTTAGATCGGTCTCAGGAGGAGAGTAGCCACTTAAAGGCACAGTTCACCTAAATAAACGTTCCTACGCCTTGGTTGCTGTTTGTCAAAGGCGTTCTTGGTCCAAATATACTCATTGTTTGGATTCATCCAGAAAGCGTGAACGTTTCCTGCAAAACACACACACACACACACTATTAAAAACTAAATAACACTCTAGAAAAAAGAAACGTTTGAAACCACAAAGGAAATGTGTTTCTGCCCATTTAAATTCACGAAGTAAGAGTTAAAATCAGAAGTAAATAAGACCAGTAATTAATGCACTGTCTGGGTGCAGTGGCCAGCTTTGATGCCAGTAGTTTTTCACAGATCTAAATTACTGTACATATTCACTTATAAATTAGAATTTCATAAGGTGGATTTAGTTAATCAGACAGAGAGATCAGAAGAAAGTTTAACTTCAATGGGAGGACTGAAATTAGTCAAAAAGAACAGCTGAAGACCAGAACTTCTAATATTAATGTTCTATGAACAGATTAATCTGAAACAGAATTATTTACACATCACAACCAAGTCAGAAACCAAACTCAACACTCCAGCCAAATAATCCCTTCAGCTGTACAGCATAGAGGTGTCATGCTTTGGAATTGTTTTAGCCGCAGGAAGACCTGGCCAGTTTACCATCATAGGGTCCACCATGAACTCTACCATCTATTAAAAGGAGCGTAAGAAAAATTTGAGACTATCTGTACAAACACGACAATGATCCAAAACGTCCCAGAAAATCCACCAGGGATTGGCTCGGATGTAAGAAATAGTAAATTGTGGACCTAGTCCAAGACTATTTCCCTCAAACTTTGCTTTGTCATATATGCCGCTGCCTAAACACTGAGCCACTCGCAGCTCCTCCGTTTATTTGTGAAATCACAAATAATTTGCACAGATAATACTATTTAAAAGTAGACTTAAAACAAGCCTTTGTTGTCAATAACTAAGAGTGCCTAAACTTTTATGGTTATTTTGCTTTTTTGCTTAATTTCATTTCTTCAAGTCTTATTATTGTAACAATAAATGATCATATGATTAAAATGTTATATTTATAGCGCTCACTTGTTTAAGCTCTTGTACTGCTTCTTATATTTTAGATTTGAATCTCTTTAATCTCGTCTTGCCAAACACTTTCTTATTGCTAAACATATTTTGTCTTTAACTATGAAGCACTTTGGTCGCTTTTTGGCTATAACGTGCTAAATAGCTAAACGCTGACTGACTGATTGCAGTGAAAAGCTTCTCTTTGCCTCCACATCTGCCGCAAGCATCTGGATTTCAGTCTAAGTGGGACTGTGTGCCCCCGACCACAGAGGACACACACACTAACATGCAGCGTTTTCATCAGGCACATTGCATTGACCAGCACATTTCTAGGGAGAATGTGCGTAAATTGTGTGAAGCTGTGTGTACTTGAGGTTTTGTAAATTTGGAAGATTTCTTTGCATAAGTAACCTAAAGTGTTTTTTTTTTTTTTTTGTGTATGGAAATTCTACAAAGTTTAATAAATGAGACCCCAGATCTGAATCTTACTGAGTTGTGAAATTAAAAGTCAATCCCAGCAGCACACTAACACTGATCTCTGCTCTTCAGATATACATATTCGAGTACAGCAAGACTTTATTTGGACATAGAGAGAAGCATGAATGATCTGTGAACATGTGAGCTGCCGCCCTGGACTGCATGATACCCATCAGCACAGCTCACTGAGCTCTGAGGTTTCTAACTGGGCCTCACTGGTTCCCTCTGAACTGCTGAACCTGCAGCTAGCAGCATTGGAGGCTGACTGGAAACCTGGAGGTGAGGTTGTGTTAATAAGCAGGTGTGTGACGGTGACATCATAGAGGGGCGTGACTGAACGAAACAGGTACCCTCCCATTCGTAGCTCCCAGGTGAGCCGAAGATGGCGTCGGTCTGCGTGATGGAGGCGGAGATTCCGTAAGCACACATCCCTTCTTCCCTATGGTCATTCCTGTAACTGAACACACACAGGTAACACAGGTAAGTCCAGCCGCCACGTCTCACACTGTAAACATCGGGCCATGTGACCTACTCGCAGGGCTGCTGTACTTGCTGCCAGTTTATCTGCTCTTCTTCAAAACTCTGGCCGTTTCTATGGAGATAACACTGGCCAGTCATATGCTCCCTCCCATGATAGACCTTAACGAACCGATGGCCACATGCCTGAGAGGACACAGGAAGCAGACGGTCACAGGGTACATGTTGAATCACCACAGGTGGTGGAACATTTTCCTTACAGCAGAAAGTTCGGGTTTTGTTCAGACAGGTTTTAAAGAAGCCACTAAATTACTAATCAGCCAATGAGAAGAGAGACTCACCAGGACCCTCCCTCCAGGTCGGCCCTGACTGGCTACCGTGACGCCCAACCACATGTCCTCAACCAGGTCCGAAGATGGGTTCAGGTCTGCAACAGCACAAATATGCGAGGGAGAGAAAAAAAAGCTGGTAAGAGGCTTCCCAGCAGATATGTCAATCTCAGATTAAGGTCTGGACTTTGACTAGAACAGTTGGATTCTTTAAAAAGAAATCAGCAATCTGTTGCTGCACTCTTAAAAAGAATGGGTTAAAAACAACCAAACTTTTACCCAGGCACTTGGTACATAGTGGTCCCTCCCAGTCCTGGGTTATATTAACCCAGTAGTTGGGTTATCAAAATCAACCCAACTATAGCAATAACAAAAAACTTGGGTTGAAGTATTTTTTTTAACCAAGAACTCAAGATATTTTTAATCTCTTTGCTGGGTCATATTGACTCAACTTATTTATCACATTTATATTTATCTTATAATTGATAAAGATTACAATAAATGTTTGTAAATCAACAGTTTTTACCCAGTGGTTGGGTTGAAAAACAGTTTTCTGCTTGTTTGGACAAACTCCAGCAATCGGAAAGACAGACTCAGATTAGACTCTAGAACATGTAGAGAGGAGTTGATGTTGTCCTCAGCAACAGCAAAACAAGCCCAGAGCATCATCCCTCCACCACCATACTATTTATCTCATGTAGAAAGCTGTTCACCACAGACAAACATCTCTGCTTTGGTACCTCTGGATCCAGGGAGATTTTTCTAGAAGCTTTTAGCTTCATTTAGATGCAGCTCGAAAACTTGCAGTACTTTTTCAATTTTGAGACAAGCAGCTTTCTCCTTCAAATCTCTCTGACAACCATAGTGCTTCAATGTTTTTCTACCAGTCCCGTCATTCTGTTTATTCTGGTGTTACTGTTTAAGAACTTTGGTCAACGTATGGTTGTGTATGAAGATGGTATGGACTTCATCATGGTACAGTTTTTTTCGATTGCTAAAAAGCGTTTTTCAAAACTGTACACACAAAACCCCAAACATCACACACAAATTGCTAAACCCTGGCATCCCTTTGCAAAACAACTCTGCCATAAAATCTCGTAACATGTTCACAAAATCGAACTCGTGTTTTCATTTGGTAAACACAGCCATATTTTCACATGACACACACATACCATTCATTGAATAAACACAAGTGGCTTTTGGCTGAACACTACCAAGCATGGAAAGAACACTGAAGAGCAAAACTGAAAACACAATTATAGAAATCGAACACACTGAATCAATTACAATGCCCACTTCTCTCATAGACAATCATTAGACATTATACAAATTTTGAGACGAAACATTTTATTTTTAAACACTGAAACCACTCATGCACCTGGGCAGCCTTGTGGAAACTTACATTGTCCCAAATGATTATATAGTTGACCTGCTGTGTGGTTATCTGGTTATCTATGTCATCAGGTCGAACAAGCACATCATACAGGCCGTTTAGGAATTCCAGTAAAGGGCTGTGTTGTATGTCCCTAGGTGGGCATGTTGGTGTAGGATGCCATGGTAGTTGATGGCCGCACACATAGTGCCACCACGCAGGCCTTGGACCCCGATTATGCAAATTGCTCGCCAGACCCGAAAGTTTAGAGATTTGAATATTTGTGTGTTGTTGATTGAAGCTTTGAGATTTTATGTGAGAAGTGTGTGTAAACCTGAAAAATTGTGTGCTGTGTTATGACAGCAAGGTAATGTGAAATTGACATCAGAGTGTAAAGAAGGAAAGTCAGAGTTCTAATATGATAAGGAAATCTTAAGTAGTGATAAATTGAGTCAAGCGATTGGGAACAGAAGTAGAGGTTGTGAATATTGTGCCTGATTTTTGCTTTTTGAGTTTTAGCAATCGAAAAAAAAAAAAAAAAAACATCCACCTGAGGCTTGGAAGAGTCTGAGCTAAATGGAGTTTGATTATGATGTGCATTTTAGAAAAATCCCTCTTCAGACCAAGCTGTGTCCCTAAGAAACCCCAAAACAACAACATCATGATGTAACATGTATTTCTGTTTGAGGTTTAACCCATGTTAGAGCCTTTCATACTGCTTCATTGTGACTGTTAGCCCACGCTTCCTGTGTGAATGCTGTCATTATAGCCAGTCACGCGCCAAGCGTCATGCTTCACAGTGGCTGCTTTTTTATATTTTTGCAGTGCTACCTCTGGGATATTTTTATGCTGAGTATCTGAATATGTCTCTTTATGGATCTTTATCATGTGTGAGTGCTGTTGTGTTGTCCTGAAACAGACGGCAGCTGTCACAGCGCGATGACTGATGGACTACCCATAATGCATCAAGATGGAGATAAGATCACAGGCGGCAGTCGGGTTCATCATTAGCTGCAAGAATCAGTCACCTAAACAGCTGAAAGTCCAGAACCAAGCAGCTGAATGGGTTATTTTCAGCCCAAGACGTGAATTTCAGGCTGATCTGACGACTCAGGGCTCACCTGTTACAGATGACCTGCCGTTAAATAGGGATGGGTATCGATTAGGTTTTATTTTTTAAACGGTGCTGGTGCTTAAAGAATGGAAAACATACAAACTTTGTCCAAAACCCCTCTTATTTTTTTTATTTTTAGTACGGCTGTCAAACGATAAAAAATTGTGATCTCATTAATCACAGGGTAGATATGAATTAATCACCATTCCTAAATGACCCCCCCCAAAAAAACTTGCAGTTTTCAGTGTAAACAAAGGACAAATCTAGATGCTGTTTTTGTTTAATAAATATATAGGAGAAATCAATTTAATCTTGTTCACATTCACAATGTATGTGCGATCTCACATTAAAAATAACAACAAATACAACTAAGGCATTAGAACTAACCAAGTTATATAAATAAAATTAAGATTTGGTTAATTCCGGTCTTTTTTAAACATAACATGAATCTAATGTTCCAATTGACCATTTTCCCATAAAGTAAACACTCAGCAGATTCTCTGGTTTACCACGTCAGGAAATTAACGCTCTTATTGTGAAAATGTACACAGCTACTTCTGCTAATGAATTGGCGCCAATTTAAGCCTGAAAACATCACTTTAATTTAGTAATGTACTTTTTTAATGCAGCGGTAAAACACTATGAAATATATTGAAGATATACAGTGAAAAAATATACATAATTCCACATAAATACAGAGCATTTCCACTCTTGGTCGCACACAGTTTCTGAGTGGATGGTGAGGAAAATTTCCAAGGACAACTTATGAACTTAAAATCATATCAACCCAATAGGCCAACAATAATATACTCACATGTCATTTAGGCACACACATACGTGCTGCTGCACAGCAATCCTTAGTTAGGCTGGTTGGGGAAAAACTGGGTTGAATTATAAACAGGGCAGTATTTTGTGTAGTCGTTAATTGTGTTTAAAAAATCGTGTTAATTCTAGGAATTAATCGACACACATTAAGGCATTAATTTTGTCAAGTTTAGGTGGGGGTTTTTTGCAAAAAGATGGCTATGTTAGCCTTTACTTGGCGGATGGCATGCCCAGAATCCACAGTGCTTGACATCTGGGGGGGGAAAAGAACAAAAAAAAGCACCGAAATGTGCTTTGCTTTTTGGTCTGGTTACTACCGTTTATGTCAGAACCGGTGCCATTATGGCACCGAATATCGGTACCAATCCCCACATTAAACAGCTGTTCTTTTGTATTCAGTCTCTTTGCTTCCTTACCATACATTAACATTGTAGAATAACTAGAATGCTCTTCTTACAGTCCAATATACTGCCAGGATATCTTGGATCAAGCCATCCGCCAACTCATTGTTTTCTAGAGAAAAGTCTACATATGCAGTAGGAGCAGTGTGTCAAACTAAAGAACACTTCAGGATGAGCTCCCAACAAGTATAAAGTCCGAAATCCTGAAATCTCTCCCAATGAAACACCAGGATGTAAAGATCCCAGGATCCTGATCTCGAGGCAGAAACTGTTAGACTCTGCACCATGTGTTCTCACTGGGCCTAAGTTTGATTTGGCCCTCAGATTAAACGGATAAATGAGGTAATCATAGAGCTTCTGGAATGTGTTCCCAAAGCTCCGATTTACGCTGTATCGGGAGGTTTGGGATTATGCTCCATGCTGGGCCTGAGTCACCATCACCTGCAGCTTTTAATCCTCATACATAAAATGTCTACCAACAACATGTGAGGCTTCAGCACATCCCAGGAAGACAAAACAAGTAGAGCAACGTGTTAACAAAGGTGACTTACTTGGATCCAGAAGCTTTATCCTCCTGCAGTCTGATTGGTCAGCTGTGACCGGACAGCTGTACACGCCTCCTGTTCGATTGGCTGGAACACGAGGCTCCGCCTTCTCCCTGGGAGCGCCAACCAATAGCCTGTTAGAAACGAAGGTGAGCTTTGTTACCTGTTGTTGGATCATTTTACCATCCTAACAGTACCTGTACTCCTGCTCTAGAACAATCGGTTCTGGTACCATACCGTACCATGTGAGCTGACCAAGGTACTGCACAAAAGTAGCACTAAGGTAAAAGACCAATAAAAGAACAAGCCATAAAAACAGTGTATGGACACATAAAGTTATAGTTGTGATGATGATTTTGTTTTGGGTTTGGGAAGGTTGGGGTTTGTGGGGTCATTTTAACCTGTAAAGCACTTTGAGAAGCTGTAGTTGGAAAAGCGCTTTATAAATAAAGTTTGATTGATTGATTGATCACTACGGGTTTTGCAGCAACGTTTAAGAATCTGTAATAAATGCTGATCAGCAGAGCGGAGGGACCTGCCCGGAACATAAGGAGTAAGCAGATCTGAGATATAATCAAGGGACAAGCCATTCAACGCCTTAAAAACAAACAATGACATTTTGAAATGGATAGATAATGCACCAGAAGCCAGTGGAGTACTGCTAAAATTGGAGCGATGTACTGTAGACAGCAGGTATGTGTCAGAAATGTGTCTGCTAACCCTAACCCATTCTGTACTAGCAGCTTTTGAAATGCCAAAGAGAACGGCATTAGAGTAATCTAACCTTGAAGTCATAAAAGCATGAATGGTTATCTCAAGAATGAGGAAACCTTCATTTGTTAGCAAGCACTGCTAATCCACCTCATTTGCTTTTGCTGCTCCTCTTAAATTTCTGTCTGATGTATAGTTGAGCAGGAAGAAGATGGAGTGGGGGATTTGATCTTTGTTCATTATGGTTGATGGATGAGATATTCTGAATTTCCTCCTTCTCTCTCTTCTCTCTGGTTCTGCCCTGCATCCATTACACCACCTTCTCAACACTCCCTAGGTCAGGGATTTTCCAGAGCTTCAGAGACTGGTTCTGGTAGCGCTCAGGGAACAACACATGAATGGAGTCAGGATTGTCTAGAGTGGTGTAGCCAACGGAGTCTTGATTGGTCCTTCTTGTCAGGAAAATACAACCTCAAACATCATTAAAGGTTTTGTGGTAAAACTGAATTAAGTGTGAGAATTTAGGTTTTGGGGTCTGTTTCATCCACGACTGTTGTTGGGGTTCTTCCATGTTTTCATGCCATATGATTGTTAGTCTTTTGGTTTGGAAGTATGATAACTACACGATCTTAAATGCTTAATGTACCAGTCATGATACGGGGTTTTATTCAAAACACCAAACAAGATTTTTTTCCTGTGTCCTGCCTGGCAGCGTGCCACTCAGAATTGGTGTAGAAACCCAACAGATGAACTTCCCAACTGGAGCATTACAGCTTCGCTATATTCCAGCGCTTCCCAAAAGGCGGCCTCCTGTCCGGGTATAGCCCGCGAACCACCTATTACTGGCCCTGAAGCTGCGGTTCTTTCATCATAATTTCATACTGAGGCAGTGCGGTATTGTATGTGGTCCATTTTAATAACCAGAACCATGCGATGCCGTGTGTCCACTCTGTAACAGAGCAACGATTCAGTCCTTTCTCTGCTATCTGTCACACGCACAGATAGCGTTTTACTTTCACTTTTGAGCTGCGTGTTAATCTGACAGGGAAAAATGCTGTGTTCTAAATTTGCTGCTAAAAGAAAATTGGACTATGAAAATAGACAGCTTAAAGCCGAATAGAAAGAACCCCTTTGCTTTTATTTTTCCTCCATCCAGCATCAGATCCACCTGCCATCTGCCTTTCTGTAACAGCCTACTGCATTCAGCAATCAGCGCTGCACGATGCACAACACCTGCTTCCCCAGAGTGGAGGCTGAAAACACAATGAAGTCGTCCTTTGAAGCTGCAAGCAGGATTTTACTTATATTTAGGACTCAACAGCAAAAAGCAACAGAATGTTTCGTCTGCGTTTCATGGATTTTGGGGAAGGACAAGAAGCCTTTCTCAGATGAACAAATAATAAAAGTGTTTTATTTGCATAGCCTATTCATGAATTTATTATCAAATAAATTACAAACTATGGATTGATGGAAACAGACAAGTTTTGTTCAAGTAAATTTCATAAAGATGTATTTATTAGATATAAAGCATTTAAAACAATGCATGATCAAATTGAAATAATCTCTAAACTGCCTTGATATAACGGGTTGTGAATTGGCGCTATATAAATTAAATAAATGTAAATTGAATTGATTGACAAAAGATAATATACATACATGGATAATGTGGCTCTTTAAGATTTGTATTTGAGTACCCCTGCTATATACTATAGACTTGCTCAGTTTGAGGTTTTGCTGAGAGGATTGCAGTGGTTGGAGTCATGATTCGATGCAATCTGCCGGGATTCCAGAAAACTGTTTAGCTGATTGCAGCATTTGTGTGATTGTTTTTGAAATAACTTTTCTTGTAAAGTGCCTTGAGATGACATCTCTTGCTAAATAAATAAACTGAACTGAACTGAAAATATCTTTATCAGTGAGTTTATTTCCACGGTGTGGACACTGAGATGAAAAATAAAGGAAAAGGAAGACAAATGGGGGAGAGAGGTGGGACAAAAAGTTAAAAGAGAAAGAAGGGAACTGAAAAGATTAAAGAAAACAAGGAGAACGCGACAAAACGCCCTGGAAGCCTGCTTCGACTCCTGCAGATTTGCAGAAAAGCAAACAAAAAATGGAAATAGAAATGTCAATTCATCAATACGGTCACCAATTAATAAGATTTAGTGGTAACAATCAGCCTGAGAGTGAATCTGTAAACACCTGAATCAAAATACCAGTTTATTTTTGATGAATACGTCATAATTCTTGGTGTTTTGAGTTCTAATGGTTTTCTTGATCTGATTGTTGAACCCAGTGTCGGCACCATATTCCCACGCTGATACCAAACGGTGCTGCTGGAGGTCGGAAACCTGGAATCCTTGATTCTCCTGGAGGTCATTGAAGGTTGACGCCGTTTTTATGTCAGACACACGCTTTTTTTGGTCTCTCAGAATAAATGATTCTGAAGGACAGACAGGACAGTCCATAAAGGAGGCAATGACAGACTGAGGACAAGCTGAAGTCATGTGATATAAATCAGCTGGAGGACAACAAACTGTTTGCAGGTCAGTGTGAGTCAAACCAGACCGGATAGTACTGGAACTGGAGTGGAAGCACTGGAACAATGTGTCCAAACAGCTGGGAATTCATTTAAAGGGGCCAGAAACCAGGCTGAGTGAGCGTTTGCCTGTTTTCACTGGGATTATGGGGGACATAGGTCTGTTTCAGTGAGGACTGGAGGTCCCCATGGAGACGAGACAACACCCTATCCAGGTGACGTAGGTCTTTAAATGTCAGTTAGCCGGGCTGTGCCTCTTGCTTACAGGAAATGTGTGGGTGGGACCACTTCTTGTGTTAACTCGGATCCTTCAACTCTGTGCGACCTCTAACCTGTTCTCTGCTCAGGTGGGTTACCATGGTGATGATGCATCTAAAGGAGATAAGCTATGGATTTCTGCGACGCCTCTCAGGTCTCCTGGGAGCATTTAGGATCCACAACACCCCACGGACTGGTCGGGCCTTCTCCAGAACATCAGTGCAGAATGCTGGAACCTGATCCAGAAACAAATCCAAACCAAACGGGACTTCACCAGGACCTCTCCAGAGATCTCCTGGTCCAAACTCTGTCCTCAGGAACCAATAAAACCTCATCGATCCGCCGGATAGCCAATTGCAGGGCAGCAGGAGTTTAGTCAGAGGAAGCACCTGAACCTCTGGAGGACCATCACTCTGTGTGCACGTTACGCCCACAGCCAATTCAATTAGTTAACATAAAGAGACGGTTGCCATGGTGACAGCGGAGACGGACAGCTGGATGACCTCTGGTTGAGCCGTGCAAGGATCTCCTTCAGGAAGCTGCAGCTCAGTGAGGAATGAACAGCTCATGTTTAAAGTCAGAGCAGCACAGACCAATCAGAGAGTCATCCTGCCTTTATTAAAGGGGGTGGTGGTGGTGGTGGGGGGGTTATCTACCATGTGACCTGTCAGCGTCTGCAGCTGCTTAAACTCACATGGAGTCTGAGGCAGAGGCATGCTGGATGTGATAAGCTCCCCCTTCCAGAACCAGGCGGAGTTCTGGCTTCTTTGTTCCATTCGTCCTACAAACATGTCTTCAGGTGTCCACCAGTCTCTGCTGTGGACCCAACCAGCAGCTGTCCCATCCTCTTCCCCAACAAGGCCCTTTGGAATGTGGTTTTCTATTGTCAATGCTTCCATCACAGATGTAGAAAAGACGAGGGGGGGTATGGGCAAGAATCTGCTGATACGATACAGACGTATTGCAGGGGGGTGGGGGGGTATTATATATTGTGATAGTATCGGTGAGACTGTATGTGGTGATTAAACTGTAGAAAAATGTTCATTTACAGAAATGTATGTACTTACTGTATGGGGTAAAAGCTGGAGCAGGGTATGAGTGTGGACTGAATTGGAAAATGCAGGATTCTGAGGGAAATAGCTCACAGCAACATTGGGGGGGGGGATAACTATGAACTAGTTCATTTTTGAAACTGTGAACTTAGTTAAAAAAAGTGTGAATGATAAACTATGAACTGAAGCAGTTCATTTTAAAATGTGTGAACTGAACTTTGAACTAGTTCATGTAAAACATGAATTTTCCCAACACTGTTAAAAACAAACATCTAGAGAACTGATCCGTGTTCCCACTTTGGGATGGTCCATTCCAGAGAAGACGACTTCTCTGCTCAGTGAGGTTTGTGAATGTGACTCCATATTTTACCCCTGGAACAAGCTTTCCTCAGTTACTCTGTGCTCCATGTGCTTCTATCAGCTGTTATACTGTCTCTAAACCACGTGGATGCGTTGATCTGATTCTGTAACCAGAGGAAGATACTATTTTTTCTGTGTTTTAGCTCAATGCTAGCTCGACCTTTCGCTGTCGTCTAATGGAGAAAGCTGCTGTTTTCCATCCTGGGTTCTCCTCTTTTCTGATCCGAGGTTGTTGTCCCGAAGATCTCATCTGCGCCTCCTCGGCCCCCTTCTGCTCGAGCTGCTGCTGTTTTCTCAGGCTGCAGGAGAATTCGGTGGCGTTATTAACACTGCAGGGCATTCACCTGACTCATTCAGACTGAGCAGAACTCCGCCGGGATCTGATCTGCTGAAGCCTCCTCATCATGGAGATTTATCCGCGCTTGTCTCAGAGCATACTCCGAGGCCTTGTGAAGATGGAGACAGATCGACGGCAGCTGCCTCCTCAGAGGAAACCAGTTATCACAAACTGGGAGATAAAATGGAGCCTGACGACCTGCAGCCAGGAGAAACTCTGCATGGAAGGATGAGCTACAGACGTCGTTCCCAGACTGATCCGGTCTGAAGCAGTCATGGTTGGCCAACAACTTGGTTCATCATTTAGATATTTCAGTTCATGCCCTCAGTCATTTTATACCCCACATATTTCAGTTATGAAATATTACCGGTTGGTATGGGACATTTCATGCTGCTCATCCATCGACGCTGGTGCTCAGTATGTCTGCAGGAAATCTTATACTGGGTTTGACAACTAATGAACCAATGAAAGTAAAAATATCTACTTAAAGCAGGGGTCTGCAACCTTTACAATCCCAGGAGCCATTTCCCCCTCAGTCCGGCTAAATGAAACTTGTTTAGAGCCACAAATGTTATGACCTTTTCGAATAAAGACCACCTATAATTCTATGAAATGTTTACCTAAGGAAATGTCTTGTTATTTAAAGAACTAGCATTATATTTCTGTTTTTAGGCTTTGAAATAAAGGGAAACATACAAGTTTGCAGAAAGATGATGGACACATTTTCTTCAATGGGATGTTAATATTCGTGTAAATTATGTTTTAAAAAAGAACAGGTTCCAACCTCATGAAAAGAAAAACACAGGTACATCTCAGTAAATTAAAATATGCATTCAAATGTGGGAAGGTAGTTAAATGTAAAGTACGTTTTTAAAATAACAATCTTGAAGATTATGAACATGTGTTTTAATAAGCCTAAATTTTCTGTATTCAAAAGTCTTTAAATGGGCTGATCTATTATAATCCCAAATATAAGCAGAAAATCATTAAACTTAATACTAAGGCTTGAAAACAGCAGTCTGGGAATGAATCTTTATAACAGGTTGTATTTGGAGTTACTGACATACATTAGCTTTCTTAATTTTATAATTTATCAAGATGCACCTGTATATTAAAAATAACTAAAGAGTATAATAAATATATACAAATAATCTGTATTATATTATAGAATATATTTATAATATATGATTATTAAAAAATACTGGTCCTTTTACTGTCATTCTATTGTTGAAATTAAATTAATTAATTCCACGAAATAAAAAAAATAAAAAAACGCTAAAATGTGCATTTGTTATTTCTATATTTAGACAGCATTAGCTGCTTCTTCAACCATTTTTAGGCAAAGTTATGAGCATATTTAGAAGGTCCTAAGATCCACTTATGGCTCCGGAGCCGTGGGTTGCGGACCCCTGATTTAAGGGAAGGACCTCCAAATTGTTTTGATCACCTAGACCAAGAAAAATGGGAATTTAGTTCATTAAAATATTTAACCACAACTAAAAAATAAATAGGTTATCTCTGGTTTCAGTGCATGTGCTTGTTTAAAAATAAGAAATGAAAAAAGAAGAGGAAATAGCAGCAGAAATAAGTAGTCCCATGGGCTGTCTGTGCACTGTATTAATCTGAACTCTACTCAATAAAGCTTTCAGTCGCTGTGACGCTACTGTGAAGCATTTCAGACCGCAACTCACTCTCTGCAGGGCTGAACACCTCCGACATTCACAGGAAACTGACACACCGTTGATGGACCTTTAGTCACGTATGTTTTCGTACATGCATCTGATGGCCAATCAGAGCTCAGCTTTTTTTCCTTTCAGGGTAAGGAAGCTGAGGTTGAGCTGACTGTGAGACAGGTTATTTCTCCACTGCAGCTTGCATGTAGGTAGACACGCGTGAGCGATAAAAACACACAACCCTACGACAGAAATCTAGTTCTAGAGTTCTGCCATGTTCTAATTATGTTCTTGAAAATCTAAAAATATTAATCTGCTATCATATCTTTGCTTCATAATTCTCCAACTTTTGGAGAGAAAAAAATCATGGACTGAAGTCACTGATTCAGGGAGGTTCTTACAGATTTTCACCTCCTGCAAGTTACTCAGAGCATGTTGCTCATGTGTATCTGTAGATGTTTGGTAGACTGACAGCAGGACTTCATCATACTTTGGTGCTAAACAATTCAATGATATATAAAATAGTATTTAAAAGTCTATTCTCTGAACTACAGGGAGCCAGTGGAAGGACGTTAGAACTGGGGTGATGTGTTCTACTTTCCTGGTTCTAGTGAGAACGCCAGCAGCAGCGTTCTGTCTGATTGGCTTTTTAGGTAGACCTGTGAGGACGTTGGTGCAGTAATCAAGCCGACCAAAGATGAACACATGGATGAGCCTTTAAAAGTCCTGTTGTGACATTACTCCTTTAATCCCAGAAATGTTTTTCAGGTGATAGAAAGCTGACCTTGTTATTGCCTTTATTGGACCCTGGAGGTTCAGGTCTGAGTCCATTATTACACCTAGATATCAGGTCTGATCGGTAGTTTCTAGTTGTATTAACTAAAGCTGTTCTGACTCTTGATCGTTCCTCTGTAGTAAAAAAAGAAAAGAAAACTACTTTCGTTTTGTTTCTACTCAGCTAAAGAAAGTTAAAGGAAACGTATGTAGGATTGTGGCCAAAAGCGGTACTGCAATCACATTCAAAATACAGTAGAACTGTGTATCCCTTCCTGACTTGAGGTTGCCAGCTGCTGCGGGATCCAGCAGGAACAGCTGACCCTAACTAAATAACATTAGCAATGGTCATACAGGTTAACTTGCAGCATGTGTAGTCCACAATGAACGCGAAGAACGAATGAGGAATTATTTGTACCGAGGTATAGGCTACTCAATACGTCTCCATTACGTTTCACATTGCCAGAATCGACGTGCTGTTGTTTTCCTTGACAGTTCAGCATAATGACAAAGAAACGGACCCTGATGCTAATGCTAGCAATGACGACTTGTTGGTTTTATCTCCCAAACAATTCCTTACCTTTTCAATTTGATGACCAATCTCCTCCATATGCGCAAACGTAACGTTACTTTCCACGAACATGCATAACTTTGTTCGACTGTCGTGAATATTTGAAATGTCAATTTACATTAAGTACAAGTAAGTCAGCCAAACAGGTGAATCTTACCTGTCCAGGAGAAAATTGGCGACGTTGACGTCTGTATTCAAATTCTTCTCCATTTTCCGCCGTCTCCATCTTTCAAATGCATCTCCTATACAAACCCTTGTTTTATTTCGGACTTTGTCACGACCTATTTCGGATTGATAACGAGGTCTTTTAGGTTTCGTAACGTTATACATGTTTTGTCCGTAACGTTCGGAGCTTCAGCTGTGGTAAACAGAGCAGAGCTGGCAACCCGGATGAGGAAACTCTACTGACTTCGTGATTTGTAGATAGCTTGAGGGTGGAGCCTCAGACCAAAACCGAACATGACAACAATAACATCACTTGAGGGCTGCAACTTTCACTTTTACATAACAATATCCTGGCCGGACCACTGTTGACAGTGATATAAGTATTTCAAAAGAACATGATTTCATAATGTCTAGTGACATATCGGGGCCATTTTATGATTAATTAAAATACATTTCTTACATACGTTTCCTTTAAAGCACATGCATCCATTGATTTTCTCAGTGCTAGCTGATTGTCATCTGCATAGTTATGGGATCTCATCTTATTGGCTGTTATAATCGGGGCAAGCAGGAGCATGTACATATTAAATAGGAGGGCTCCCAGGATGGAGCCCTGGGGAACCCCACATGTGATTTGTGCAGGTGTGTGCACTAGAAGGAAATGTGTTCACTCACAGGTATTTCCCCGTCTCCAGATCCTCATGCAGAGCCACAGAGAATCCGAACAGACTCTTGGATTTGACCGTCTTCAGCACCGGAAACGATGTGTCGACATTGAAACCCGCACATACACTGAGACAGGCGCTTAGCAGCACGAACATATCTGTTGCCATGGAGACTCAAACCTGGGAGGAATGAGAGTCTCAGTCAAAGAGTCATCTGGCTGAAAATATTGATTAACCGATAAAACAATAACTATTTAATCGTATTTTAGAGGCAGAAGAACTGAACTCATCCATCTATTCACAGTCAGGCGTTCATCCAACAGATCAGCAGGAACACTTATAGGCTGCTCTAAGCTGATTGGCTGCCACCTGTTTAGATGAAGTCTCTTTTTAACATTACAGATCGCTGAGATCAGGTGACATCGACAGTCGCCATCATTACTCCTGTCTGTGTGGCGATTGAGGCCAATGAAAGGTGGTATCTCAGCCAGTTGGTCACTATCAACTCTAGGTTAAACAAATTACAGCCTAGAAGGTTGGCTGCCCTCCCCAACCTGTTGCTCCCATGAAAGCCATCATGTCACACAACCAGAAGAAAAAGGGGAACAAAAAAACTGAAATGAGGAGGGCCAAAAAGAAACAAGACCTTTATGCAGATTATGCAAAATGTGTAAAAATAACGCAATCATTTGGTAGTGGAGGCTGTGATGGAGCTTCCACTGATTCCATTTTAGTATTATTCGCAAATGGTGGAGGCCAGCAGGTGGATGAGGGAAAGGGGGGGGGGCATGGGTGGTTAGCATCTGGTCTGAATGTCGGGGGAACTGAACTTCAGGTACGAAATTATGAAATGCAGATTATCTGAGTCATATATAAACCAAGTTTAGGTGTGATTTATTTTCATCGTTTTTGCTAGCTTTTTACAGTCAGTTACAATAACTCTGGGTGCCATAATGTTACCGAGGGAGAATTTTGTTCTATTCATAAGGTTAGTCAGTTACCAACATTCCCATAATAAACATAATCATCCCCTATTAAAAGAAATATTCTGTGTTCTGTACGGAGGTGGAAAGGAAGGCAATCTGTCCTGTATTTCACCTAGAATTTAAAAAAAGACACAAAACTGGATTTTTTTTCTGTCTTAATGCTGCAGAACTGCCTTGTTTTATCTCATTCTCCCCCTCCCCCCTTTCCTTTACTGCTGCTCCTTCAATCATGAAACCGATCATTTATCTTTCTTTTTTTGTTCATCACCCACTATGTGCTGGAAAGCGGAAACCAGTGGATGTGGCACTCAAAAATAGCTGCAACTTCAAGCTTGAGAACCTGTTGTTAGAATTTTTTTAACGTGACTTTCTAGTATCCGCTGGTGTTAGCTGGAGCCACAGCCGTAAAAGCTGCTGGTCATGATATCGGTTTTGATGTCTGGTGAGAGGGAAACATGAAGATGAAACCAGGAGATGTCCTTAGTGAACCATCAGAGCTGAACAGGTGATGGAGAAACAGCTTTATCTTTAAGGTGACATGAAGGAGTTGAATGGAAATTATGAACTGTTTCTGAGAGACTAGTAACACCAGGATCCTTTTCTATGTATATGACAGCTGGTAACTGTTATGGCGTTTCCAATATTACGTGTTGGGCCGGTCTCCAGTCAAAATGCCCGGGACGATTTTTTTCTCCCAGTCCACCCTCATGTTTTTAGTTGAACTACCTACAGCCACCAGTTTCCAATGTTTTGTCTGATTATAAAGCTACTCGACATGTCATTGGCTGACGTATGTGATGAAGCCAATTTAGAGACCCCATTGATTTTCCTTGGTGCTGATTGGCTGTACCCACAACAGTGCAGATAAGGAAAGCTGTGGATGTTAGTGGTAGGATGGTGTCCACTTTATGTATGAATGCATATTAAGAGATAGCCTATTTGGGGTTTGAAATAATAAAATAGGCAGTGACCCCTAACCCCTGTGAATACCCTGGGCTACACCAGCCATGATATTTGGTTAAATGTCTGCAAACGGATGATTTCTGGATCCACCACCAGCTCCTGGCATCATCCTGGCTAATTGCTTTTTGCTTGACAGATCTGATACCGTTTAATTTACCTAATTGGACAATTAAAAATATGCATGAAGCTGTAATTCAGTGTCTCTGATGAAAAAGACGTTAACCTGTTGATTGCTAAATGCTAAATGGACTGATTTATGTAGTGTTTTTCTAGTCCTGACCGCTCAAAGTGCTTTACACTGGAATACACTCACAAACACGAGCACATTTACACACCAATCAGTAGGCAAGTTGGGATTACGTGCCTTGCCCATGGGCACTCTCACATCTGACAGGAGGAAGCTGGTATTGAACCTATAACGCTATAACAGAGTCGCCCATTAAATGTGTTTAGTGTTGATTCTTGTTTTAGTTTTATTTTCTGGCTGGTTAAACAACAAAAGGAAAAACGTCTGAAGTACTTCTGCTCTGTAGCATTCTGTGGTATTCTGGGCTGTATTACACCTGCAGCCTGAGAAACAGTGCAGGCAGCTGATGAATAAATGCTGCTCAGTCATCTTACAGAAACAGGACGGACTCTGACCTGTAGGATGAAGGGGATCCGTCCAGATGTCCTCGTCCTCTGCAGGTCGGCTGTCTGACTCCCGCTCTGCTCCGTCTGACTTCTCCGTCTGCTGAAACGCTCCTCTGCACGCGCTCAGATGAACCTCTCTCTGTATCAGGTCTCTCCACCCCCTCTCTCTCTCTCTGCTTCATTCTTATTCTTCAGCTGCGCTCGCTCGTCCTGAAATGAAATCATGTCTGAGTGAATTAACCCACCCACACACACACACTCCTGTTATTAGTGTGTGTGTGCGTAAAAGTGAGTGTTTTTGTCTCACACTCTCAGCTCAGTTTATTTGAGCTTCCTGTCTTTGTCTCACTTCCTCCCTCCTTTTTCTGATTTTCACAAAGACACAAACAAATCCATGCAAACTTCTGAGCATGCTCAGTGACACTTATCACCTGTTAGGAGCTGGACGTTTTATCTGCATCGTTTGCCAGACGGATTACGAGCTTGACCTCCAACTGAATCCCCTTTGCTTTACAGAAGGAGTTGCACAGTTTTGAAACATTAACAGTCTCCACCCTCTGAAGGTGCTTAGTCATACTAAGGTTCTTTTTAAGGGTCAGTTTGATAATGTTTTGGATCATCATGGTTTTCGTACACTTTGCTATTTTTGCTGACCTGCTGCAGGATCCTGAAACACTAGAATCAAAAATGAAAACTTACGCCGATCTCCAAAGTTTGATCCTGCAGCCACTCATCATCAACCCAAACTTATGTGCTTCACCTAAGCATAAAAATCCTCTTTTTGCCAAAGAATAACCTGCATCATTACCAAATCTGCAGTCTGAAGCTCACTGGGATTAGAGTTTCCTCAAAAAGATGCACTGATAAACCATCCAGGTTATCTGATGCAGAACAATACCCAATCAGAGGCGGCAGCTGGTACCTCTTATGACGAAAGCCTTGGTAAATTGGTAGACCTGGTAGCATCAGGTAACTCTAACTTTCCTTCTCATAACTCCTGGTAAGTAGAGCCATCTTTCCTGTTGCATCTACAGTAGAGTTAACATCCAGAATCAGAACAGAGTCTGTTATGATGCTCAGGTCCTGGGAGGAACAAACTTTTGAGAGCAAAATGGCCTCTGATGGAACCAGGGTCCGGCTGTGGAGTAAGGTTCTTCCCTCTGTTCTCTCATCATCCCTTCAGGCTGGGAGGAAGCTCTCTGAGCTCTCAGACATTTTAAATGTGAACTAATTCAGTTTTGTTCCTATCAGCTGCATCAGTTTTATTAGGAGATGTCCAGAAATCTACTCCCAGCTTGGAGTCAAAGTAAAAGGTCCTCTGTTATCATGTATGTGATGCTTCTGCTGCTCTGGAAGCTCTGAGACAGATGGGTCTCAGACTAATGGTGAAGTAAGGAATCTCATTCTGAAGACTTTTACCCTTAAAACAATCTTTTAAACTAAAAGGCGAGGGATGGAACTTGAACTCAGAAAAGGGCCTCCGTTCTTTCAGCGTCTGCACTAACCACTTTGCTACACAATAACCCAGAAAACTTGTATATAATAACATATATCAATTAATTTCCAGTGTTAACTAAACATGATTATAATGTTTCCTAAATACAATTCCGTCACTTTTTTTATGAAAAAGGGAATTGGCATTTGTTTGTGATATAATCATTTTTAGTTTGATTGCTGATTGCTAGAATCTTTTCAGTAAAGAAGCTGGCAAATTCACTGCCCTGGTGGAGTGTAGTTCAGGAGCTACTGTCACTGGAGGATTAGTTAGTCGCTCAACCGTTGCAAAAACAGTCCACACATTATTCCAACTCCTGTTCATAATTTAAGAAAAGAATGATTCCCTTGAATCCTTCAAAGTTGAATTATATCTGTTAAGCCTGTTTTTTGTAGATCTCATAGTGTTCTTAGATTTAATTTCTTTTAATTGCCATTTTCTCTTGGCTCGTCGACTCTCCCTTTTTTTATTATGTACCAGTGGATTCCTAGTACACTTCTTTTTACCCAAAATTACTTTATCTTTAGTATAAGCAATGGTATCGATAGGTCTGAGGTTTATGCAAGGAAGTTATTCACCAGCTTTTTTACAGAGTTGGAAGATGCAGGGGGTGTGGTGAGAGTTTAAAAGCTTCAACTAAACTTTTCCCTACAAGACGCTGCCCCATAGCATGATGTTTCCACCTCCATGATTCACAGTAGGTATGATGTTCTTTGGATGCAACTCAGCATTCTTTCTCCTCCAAACACAACAAGTAGATTTTTTATTAAAAAGTTCTACTTTGGTTCCATCTGACCGTATGACGTTCGCCCAATGCTCTTCT
This sequence comes from Apricaphanius iberus, assembly GCA_028564705.1. NCBI lineage: Eukaryota > Metazoa > Chordata > Actinopteri > Cyprinodontiformes > Aphaniidae > Apricaphanius > Apricaphanius iberus. The sequence goes on from JAPXFQ010002877.1 coordinate 2,148,438, forward strand.
GCATCATCCTGATGTTCTCTAGCAAACTTCAGACGGGCCTGGACATGTCCTGGCTTAAGCAGGGGGACACGTCTGGCAATTGCAGGCGGCGTAGTGTGTTACTGATGGTAGCCTTTGTTACTTTGCTCCCAGCTCTCTGCAGGTCATTCACTAGGTCCCCCCCGTGTGGTTCTGGGGTTGTTGCTCACCGTTCTTGGGGTCATTTTGACCCCACAGGATGAGATTTTGGTGGAGCCCCAGATGGAGGGAGATTATCAGTGGTCTTGCATGTCTTCCATTTTCTTATAATTGCTCTCACAGTTGGTTTCTTCACACCAAGCTGCTTACCTATTGCAGATTCAATTTTCCCAGCGTGTTGCAGCTCTACAATTTTGCTTCTGGTTTCCTTTTCCAGCTGTTTGGTGTTGGCCAAAGTGGAGTTTAGAGTATGACTGTTTGAGGTTGTGGACAGGTGTCCTTTACACTATTAACCAGTTCATATAGGTGCCATTAATAAAGGTAACGAGTGGAGGACAAAGGAGGCTCTTACAGAAGAATTTACAGATCTGTGAGAGACAGAAATCTGGCTTGTTTGGAGGTGACCAAATGTTTTCCACTGTAATTGGCAAATAAATTCTTTAAAAATCAGACCATGTGATTTTTCAGCTTTTTTTTCTCTTCCGCATTTTGTCTCTCATAGTTGAGGTATACCTATGATGAAAATTACAGCCTTGTCTAATTTTTTTAAGTGAGAAAACTTGCATAATTGGTGGCTGATTAAATACTTTTTTGCTCCACTGCATATCTTAGACCAGGGTCAGGAACCCCTACTTGACCTACAAATGGCCGAACCGCCTCAGCAGATAGAATATAATGTTAAAAGAATCAAGCTGTGTATAAAGAGGTCACACTACTATTGGAGTAAATGATTTGCCATCCATCACAAAAACTGAGCAGCTCTGATTTGTCTTCATGTATGTCAGAGTGGCGTACACAATCTGCAGTGTAGTCTGCTGAACAAAAGAATGTTTGTCTTGATTTGTCTATCGGTATTGGTTGTTGATTAACTCTGGACCAATCATAGGACTGTGGGGGGGCGCTATTTTGTTGTTAAAACCAATAGCTATGCTGACATGCATGAATTAGTCAACTTTACTAGCTCCTAGAGTGGATGTGCGTTTACAACCTCACTGCAATGCTAAGCAGACCCATCAGAAAAGATCTGCACCTCCTGCTTTCCTGGTGGGGATATTCACACACCATTAACTTCTCAGACAATTAAACCATTTGTCACCATGTTTTTTTTTCTTTTCTTTTATAGATACTTTTCTTTTGTTAATTTAAATAATGTTATTAAGTGATGAAAAACTTTACTTTTACCCAAAAACTTTACTTTTACTTTGATTATTACAGTACTAATGTATTTACTGTATTGTTCATATCATAGTGTTAAAGATGTGTTAGTGGATGTCATTAAATAGCGTTTAAAAAAAAAAGCTTTGATGAATGAACTTTCAACCGTGTGATTTATAATGTTTTGTTACAAATCATATCAAATCCTATTTGCTAACGTTACTTGAAAAGAAGCGTTCAAAAGGATTGCACTTCAAATAAGTACACAGTTTTTTTTTGTATCTAAAAATGCGTATAAAGTAAAAGGCACTTAAATGCAAGTACTACAACAAAGACAAACCAATGCAAAGTACTTGCTTGCTGAACGAGTTCTATACATTTAAGCAGGGGTAGACAGTAAGCACATTTTTAAGTATTTTGTCCTAAATGATAATTGGATTTTCTTTGGTTTCCCATCCCACTCCCATTTGAACCATATAACCTCCTGTCCCAATCCCAGAACGCACGTAAAAAAACTTCCCTCCCATCCTAATCTTGATAAGATAATTCCTGCTCCCTCCCAATCCCATCAGCCGCTCCATTTCGTCTTTCTTCCCATCCTGGTTGTTTGAATCCAAATTTGGCGGACACATTTTAGGCACCTTCTGAGCAAATTTTTGCCAGCTATCCCTTAAACATAAATTAGCCAAAATTGACCCGGAAAATTGCTAGATGTTGCCAGATGACCTCACACACCAATAATGTCATGACATGGATGTGATGACATCATCACTCATGAGGTGGTCTTCATTTTCTCATCCAACATGTGCTTGGACTGATTCTTTTTACTATAATTATGCTTCTAATTGGTCAAATAATTAGACAACATGGAATGAATTTCCACAGTTATGCTGATGATACACAATTATATTTATCCATAAAACCTGATGAAACCAATCATTTAGGTAGATTACAAGCCTCTCTGGAAGACATAAAAACCTGGAAGACTCTGAATTTTCTACTTTTAAATTGAGACAGAAGTTGTTGTCTTTGGACGAGAACCTTTAACTAAGAAACTGCTAAATCAATCACTTCATCTGGATGGCATTAATTTGGCCTCTGGTAATAATGTAAAAAAACCTTGGTGTAATTTTTGACCAAGACATGACATTTAAATCCCCTAAGATTTCCGGAATATTGCTAAAATTAGAAACATCTTGTCCGGGAGTGATGCAGAGAAACTAGTCCATGCATTTGTTACGTCAAGGCTGGACTACTGTAATTCCTTATTATCAGGAAGTCCACAAAATGCAATTAAAAGCTTTCAGTTTGTCCAAAATGATGTAGCAAGAGTTCTGATTTAAGATCCTCCTCCTTACATATAAAGCCCTTAATAATCAGCTCCATCGTACATCAGAGATCTGATTGTTCCATATGTTCCTAACAGAGCACTTTGTTCTCAGAATGCAGGTCTACTGGTAGTTCCTAGGATTTCTAAAAGTAGAATGGGAGGCAGATCTTTTAGTTATCAGGCTCCTCTCCTGTGGAACCAGTTTTAGTCCATGAGGCAGATACTCTGTCTGTTTTTAAGACTAGGCTTAAAACCTTCCTTTTTGATAAAGCTTATAGTTAGAGTGGCTTAGGTTATCCTGAGTTATTTCTGTAGTTATGCTGCTATAGGTTTAGACTGTTGGAGGACAGACTGACCACTTTTCTTCTCTCTTCTACTTTTCTGTTCTACTACTCTCCAGATGTATTTTTTCCATTCCCGCTCTTGCCCAAATCCTGTTGATCGTTGAGGAGCCAGTAACGTGATTATAAAAAACCTTCATGGGAGTCCCGCAGGAATCACGTGACCCAATGGTGTCCCAAAAAAGTTGTCAGCCTCTACTTTGTACCGGTTTGTTTCCAAAATATAATGATCTACTCCCATGTAATTTTATGTGTAATCTGTAAATTTAAAGATTCAGATTTTACAGTGTAGTAACTGTATCTTCATTATCTAACTGATAAAGGCGGTAAACTCATCTGACATTCCAACTAAACCAAAGTTTGGCTCAAACATCAACTTCCATTTAGATTAAAAATCATATTTGCTGGTGGATCTGATTGAACCTGGGACGAGGAACACTGCAGGTTCTCCAACACTTTGACTGTGTCAGTGTGGGACTCTGTGCTTCTACAGGAAGTTTCTGTGTGGACAGAGAAAGATTAAAGGCTGAGCAGGAAGACTCTGATTGCTGTGTGATGAGTGAGAGGTCGGGGTGGGCTGATAACGAGGAACTGCAGAAAACTCATCTGATGTTAAAAAGCAAAAAGATTAGGATCATTAACAAGACGCTTCCTGCGGTTTCAGGACCAAAAACCAACCGGATGTTTCCTCAGGGAGGAGACAGACATGGAGGAGAACTTCGTTGGTCTTGTGGAAAATTCTAATTCTGCTCTAAAATAACTGATATACCCTAAAATGGGACTTTAAATATTTTTGTAACTCATCCAGGGATCTTTAAAGAGTCGTGGATGGTGATGCTGTGGGCTGGAAGGAGCTCAAATGGCAGTCAGTCTTTCAGCTAATCTGAAAAAGCCTCTGACTGAAGACAGTTGCTGTATGACGGCTCAATATCCAGACAGCAGAGATGATATAGGCAACCACTGCTAATCCACCTCATTTGCTTCTGCTGCTCCTATTTAAATTTATTTTTGCCTGTATGGTCAGCAGGTAGGGGATATGATCCTTGATCGTCATCGTGGATTGAGGAGATGGTTTAAGCTTCCTCCTCCTCTCTCTGCATATTGTCTTGTTCAAACGTAGCCGGGTTCTCTCATAAAACTGAGACATTTTTCTAAGGTTTGCCCTGTCATCCACACGTAAACGTAGATTTTCCGAACCCAAAACAAATATTTTTAAAAACTCAGGCCCAAGTGAAGATCTGCTTTTTCTCTCTTTTCAGTGTCTGTTTTAAATATCGCAGTGTCACAATCCGTGACAAAGAATGCTCAAGCATCACTTGTGTGACATGTGTTTACAGCATTTATGCCCTCAGAGCGGTGTTGGTATCACCTATTGTCCAAGCGCTTTTTGCTCGCTTGTTTCTCGCTTGACTCTCAGCTCTCTCTTAGAGAGCAGAGAGTCATTCTGAGTGGAAAGGATTTGGGAGACCTACTGCCCCCTACAGGCATGTCTATGAATTTGCTGAAAAACACATTTATCGGGTTATGTGTGGATGGAGTTTGATGTTGCTCTCAGTAATAAAACTGTGGCAGATATCCGTCTAGCTACCTCAACATCCAGAACCAGACGAGATAATTAGTCCAAACATTCCCTCTAAGAAATGATTCAGGAATCAGGATTTCTGTTTTTTAAGTTGATAATTTATTTTAAGAAGTTGATCCAAATTAAAACTAGAGAAAGAGGTCTTAATTCAGAAATATATTGATTGTGGATCAGGATATCTGCCTTCACTTAACAGGGGAAAGTATTAAGTTAGTGAAACGTAATCATGTATCATGCTAAATGCAGCTTCCCTTCACCTGTGCATTCAGTGAAACAGAGAAATCAGCGGCCATTTTATGCTGTCAGACCGCGAGAGACAGCAAGAAGTGAAGTTCAATGATGAATGAACTTTACTTGGTGAGTAAATATGTTTTCATGTATCATTGCTCAATACATTTACACAATGAAATTTACATTTTTGCAGCCTGCTTTGTCCTCAGATTTAAGCTATCTATTAGCGTGCTAATGTCTTTAAAGTAACTTAGCTAACTTATAAGTGTATTGGAGTCGGCTATTATGTGCCTACATTTCTGGTCCTAGAATCTTCAGCCCTCCTTTTGCAGACATATATTTTAGCTGACATTGGTGAGAAATATGTTATGGAGAGGCGCTAGCGTTAGCTGCTGATAGCTTGTTAAGGCGGTCGTCGGATTTGGCACAATTTAGACTCATGAAAGTTTTTTTGTGTGTTTTTTAAAAGTTCGGTTGTATATGTATATATATATCAGTTGGTTAACTATATTTTTTCTTCTTGTTTTCCAGAAGCTGAAGAACTGCCCACAATATTTCCCAACAACTGTTTGGAATTTGTTTTAATTAATATCAGTTGGTTACAATAAATACACTTTTACAGTAAAACTGGAACTGCCAGGTCTAATATATTCTGATTTAAGTGAAATCTGTTTTTTAATACTTAATAAAATCGACGTAACTATTTGCATGGACTTTTGTCAACTAAAATGAAAATGAAGGAGATATAGCAACTTATAGTAATTTGACCAATCATTAACACTAAAACATATTTAAAAATTGAGTTGTTTTAATATTATTAAGGTTGTAGAGGACAAAAGAAATCATGTTGGTTATACTAAACTAATTGAATAAGTTCAGCTATAAAAGTTTCATGGGAATTAATAATTGCTTAGTTGGAATTTCTTAACAAAATTAATGCAAAATGTTACAACAATTTTTAAAGTTGAGCCAGCGTATTTTTTTTAGTGTTCAATGACTCGACAAAAACTAATGAAATCAGAGCTGCTCTGACGTGCTGCCACCATTAGCAGCACTATTCGAGATAAAAAACCAGACCTCTTCATGCACTAAAGACAATCAAAGGCCTGACAAAACCTCAGTGATAGATTGTAGGAACAAGTTTTAGGAAGAACTATATCCTTCATTTAGAGCTCCATTGTTATGATGGAATAAACGTTCAACAAACTGAACCTGTTTGGGTCTTCTCTCAGTGTTCCCGTATTTCTTGGATGAATGAGTTTGATTGTTTTAACTCTGATGAGATGTTCTAAGGTCCTTCCTCCCAGCAGCTATTAGACTTTACAACCAAAACTTCTCCCAGTAAAAATTTTTACATCAGCGCAGTAAACTGCACTAATTCACCAATTAACATTTCTGCTACTGTAATTTACACATCGTCTCAGTTTATATACGCTAACTTTTGGAAATTATTTTATTTTATAATGCACCAATACACATGCACATTTGTACACGTTTCTAAATATTTTTACTTATTTCAACATCTTTTAAGTATCCTGCTAGATTACAATCTGGGTATGTCACTTTATCTGTATTTATTACCTTTAATAACTGCACAGTCCTCAGGTTTTCTTACCATTTTAATAATGTACAAATGTTTCTTCACTCTTCAAATTGTGTTCTTTTCTTGCTTTGCTAGTGTTAGAACTAGAGGATTACTCTATGCTATCTGTATTCTACACTATACATACACATACTCATGGTGAATTACTGCCTCCTGCAGTTGAACTGCAGTAACTACGAATTTATCCTCCAATTTTGCTCTGACTGGTTTGTTAAGCTGCCTTCACGTAATATCTGGGTGTTTCTAACTGGAAGGATTTGTCTGAGGTCAGTATGGATTATTACTATAATTTTTTTTTAATATAATTTCATCACGTTTTGGCACTAACAGTTTCTGATATTAGATCCATGGTGAATTTAAATTGGTTCGCAAAAAAACTAATGTACACCGATGTTTTAGGCAAAACTTCATGACTAAAATATTGTTTTTCCTCCCTGCAGAAACATCCTGAATCCCCCATCCAAACGGTCCTGTCCTGATCCACTGCAGGAAGACTGGGTCCATCTCCAGAGTTCTGCAGCTGCTGCACAGCCTCAAACCAAACCAGGCGTTCTGAAACTTATCAAATGCACTCTCACACACATCAGCAAATCTGAATAGAAGACAAAGTTACAGGAAATCAGAATCAAACCAGCAACTTTCTGAGAGACTCCCAGAGATCAGTGAATGTTCTAATCAATCAGATGTGGAGAGGTGCCATGGGTTGATGGCCCAGTTCTGCATGTGAAGGTCAGGTTCTAAAGGTTTTAGACATGGAGTCAGTTTGACAAGGTTCTGCCCTCAGCTGAGTCCAATATGATTACAAATAACTTTAAGATTCAGCAAAACTACTGAACATCTCAGGTTGAACTAAAAAAAAATCAAAGTTCAAAGAGGAAAACTTCTTACAAATCGGCTGCTCCTGTTGGCCTAATACAGTACTAACTTTGGCCAGAGGATGGCGTCCTTTAGGACAGATGTTGGTGTTTGTTTGGTTCCTGCGGTCCTCTGATGCTGACATCATTGATGGCAAGTTGTTTCATAGAGGCCAGACCTTTTAACTCGTCTCCTGCTGGAAGATCTTGACTTTTTGAGGACTTATTACCTCACTACAGGTTCAAGAGACATGAGGTTCCTTTAAAAGATGCAGAACACTGAAGGACCCTTCAGGAGGCGTGTTCTCAAATACCCAAACATGATCCGGTGGTGTGGTGGATACCAGAGTAAATATCCAACCATAAAACCTTGAAATTAAACAGTCTGCTTGATCTGTACTTTAAAACCACCCAACAATAAACATTATTTTACAGAGAAGTGATTCAAACTCGACTAAATAAAATCAAACTTTATTTATAATGTTCTTTTCATACAACAAAATGCATTTAAAAGTGTTTTATAGATTTGAAAAAAAGCAATCGTACCATGGCCAAAGTCTAGAAACATTTTCCTGCCGTTTCTTCTGAATTAAGCTGAAACATCCCTCAGGTATCTAACAACGCTTTCATCATGGGGACTCACCTGGGGCCAGCGTCCCTGTTAAAGAGGATAGAAGATAAAACACTCAAAACACCTGAAATAAGAACCAATCTCCCCCATTCCCAAGATCACCATTAACCACAAGTCATATTCAGTTCAACAGCACTCTAAAGTGACAAAAAAGGGGGGCTAACACTGATCCAACACCAGTTGATTTCAGCTAAAATTCAGATTTTTCATGGTATGAAAGTTTCCTCATGTTATTTGTTTGTTTAAGTCTTCCCAATCTGCGCCCCCTGCTGGAAAAAAAAGTGTGTATAACCGAGTAATCAGTAGTGAGTCAGTAGTTTGACAAAAGTGCATGCTGTGTTTACTGTTATGATTGTGTCCTTGATTACTATAAATATTTAAAATCCCAAGACTCTTAGCTTTCCAAAAATGTTTACAGCTGATACAGCTGATTAAACTGAGACATATGAAACCTTTTCACGAGCAGAATATTGGCATCAGAATTCCTAGATAGAAGAAATCACAACCACCATCAGCTTTAATTACAGAACTTAGACGATTGGGTTCTTTTGAGTTCCTTTAAACAGACTTGCAGATCAACCAGTGAAACAATAGAGTTGATCCAGTGGGTGAGGATTGCACAAACTCAAAAGATGTATTCGTGAGAGAGGATTTGGAGTCCATTTGAGAAGCGATCTGGCCAAACAGGAAGTTTCTCCGAAGATAAATATCAAGTATATCAGGGTAACAGGAACTCCTGACGGCTCAGAGCTCAGTACTTCCTTCCTGGTCCGGCTCAGTTGGGTCGTATATCATTGTAGTTCTTTATGACACCAGAAAACCTGACGGTGCGGATTTCAGGATTTCTGGGTTTGAAATCCTGCCAGAGGTACTCAGGAGACAGAACCTTACTGGGCTTGTTGTGCCACATGTACCTGCACACAGAGACAGGAAATGACATCACCATATTTCACAACTGGACCTTGCAGCTGATTTGCTGCTGGCTACCTGTTCAAGTGGCTCTCCTCCTGCCAAGCAGCCTCGATGCCTTCCTTGGCATCTTCCTCGAAGTTATTGCGGCAGGTCTGCGCAAGCCGATGAACATCCGCTAGGAGGCCCCCGAAGGCGCCACCGCAGTAGTAGAAGTCACCCTCACCAGGAGCAATGTAGGCTCTGGAGCTGGGCCGCCGCTCGTACGGGAACTTACTGCGTTCATCCCTGTAGTACCCTGAAGAAAAAGGAGAAGGGAGGTCAAACCTTAAACTCACCTGGACAGGTACAGATTTGAGCTGCAAGAGCCAACTATCATAATTTTCAGACTATAATCAGCTACATTTTTCACACACTATAGCCCCTGCGTTATTACAGACCCTGACTCTGTAACAGGCTCACCATTCTGGGAATTTTCTGAAAACCTTCAGACTCAAGAAAAAAAAGTAATCCTGCTTTTAACTCCGCGCCCAAACAGGAACTATAAACATTGCTCTCCAATTCAACTCACCATATTAGACATCTGATACCGACTGAACACTGAGACAAACTTCCTGCCAGAAGGTGGTGTTCGGTCATTCGTACTCTCATTATAAAAAGTAAAATCCCTGTTATTATAAAAAAAAGAGATGTTCACACACTAAAACTACAAATAACTGAGCAGTACAGAATTTAAAAATAATACCTTGCAAACAGAATCTCTCTATCTCGGAAAGAAATATTAACGCATCTATAAAAAACATTTGATCACTATCAGAAAAATCACTGCTAATCAATGACTACATTATCATACATGATATACATGCTCTGTTTCTCTCAGAAACTTGGTTAGATGAAAATAAAGAACAAAATGTATTAATAGAGACTTGCCCAACTAATTATCACTTCATTAGTGAGACCAGGAAAAATAAAAGGGGGGGGGGTGGTATGGCCAAAATTTTTCATTAATCGTTAAATTTTAAAAAGGTATCGCTAGGTGAATTCAGCAGCTTTGAATATTTAGCTACTGAAACAAATGAACCAAACAAAGTCATATTTGTAAACATATACAGACCACCAAAACTTAACACAAACGTTTATAACGACTTCAATGACCTTTGCACTGCAATATGTCTAGACTATGACCACATAGCAATTATGCGGGACTTCAACATTCATACTGACAAACTCCAAGATAGCGGAACAAAAGCACTAAACGACGCCCTTCATAACCTTGACCTAATCCAACACATTAATGAGCCAACGCACAACAGAGGACACACTCTGGACCTACTTATTAGCAAAGACTTGAATTTCTCTAGCATTGCCTCAACTGATATCGCATTATCTGACCATTTCTGCATCTCATTTGAAAGCACCATCCAGCCAACATACAGAATCAGAGTAAAACCACTGTTAAAAAGCGCTTCGTTAAAGAAAACTCAGCTGAAAACGTAACTAATGTACACTCCAACCTTATCTAAATCACGAACATCCACCAACACACACTCAGTAAACAAACTGACGGATGATTTTCTATTCAAAATCTCAGACATGATGGATAAGATGGCACCTCTTAAGGTTAAAATCATCTCTAGTAAAAAGAAGTCTCAGTGGAGAAGCGATCCACTGGTATGTAATTAAAAAAGGGAGTGTCAACGCGCTGAGAGAAAAAGGCGGAAAACTCAACTCCAGGTTCATTACAAGATATATAAAGAGAGAATGAATAAGTATCAAGTAACCTTAAAGGGTGCAAGGGAATGATTATTTTCTGAGATTATTCACAGAAACAACAATAATGCTAGAATATTATTTGCTACAGTGGCGAGACTAACTACACCTCCAGTGACAGTACCCCCTGAACTAAACTCCACCAGGGCCTGTAATGAATTTGGCAGCTTCTTTACTGAAAAGATCTTGAACATCAGAAGATCAATCAGTACATCAGTTCCAACCCCAAGACCAACTATGAGCCCAATTAACACCCATGCAGAGAAAATGACTCACTTCCAAACAATAAATCAAACAAGCTTTGATGAAATTATTAACAAACTAAGCTCTGCCACCTGCTGCTTAGATATCTTACCAACAAGTTTTCTAAAAAAGGTCCTCCCATCCATCAGAGCGGATCTGATCAAAATAGTTAACGGACAGTTAACCTCCTATCAGTTGTTTTCCCCAAAGCCCTAAAAACAGCAGTTATCAAATCAATCACGTTGATGCAAAACTAAGGACCAATCTCTAATCTCCCATTTATCGGTAAAAATATTGAAAAAGTTGTGTTCCAACAATTAAATAGCTTCCTAGCAATGTACAACAGCTTTGATATTTATCAGTCTGTTTTTCCTAGGTACCACAGTACAGAGACAGCCCTCGTCAAAGTCTTCAATGACATCCATACAAATACTGACAATGGTAAAACCACAGTACTGGTACTATTAGATCTCAGTGCGGTGTTTGACACCGTTGACCACCTCGATTGATTGAAATCCTACCTTAAGAACAGGAACGTCTTTGTGTCACTTAGCCAGTTCTCATCAGAAAAACACAGAAATCACATACGGGGTCCCCCAGGGCTCCGTCCTAGGGCCCCTCCTATTTAGCATCTACATGCTCCCACTAAACCAGATTATAACCACCAACAATGTTAACTACCACAGCTACGTTGATGACACTCAGCTTTATATCTCAATGTCACCAGGTGATGTTGAACCCGTCCAAATCCTCAATAAATGCATTGAGCAAATTAACAGCTGGATGTCCCATAATTTCCCTCAACTTAACAAAAACAAAACTGAAGTCCTTCTAGTGGGCGACTGTGGCTCAGTGGTAGAGTAGTTGGCTTGCAATCGGAGGGTCGTAGGTTCGATTCCAGCTTCCTCCAGTCACATGTCGATGTGCCCCTGGACACTTAACCCCCAAATCGTCCTACCGAGCCGTGTTGGGTGTCGGTGTATGAATGAGAGTGTGATTGGGTGAATGCGGCTTCAATGTAAAGCGCTTTGAGTGGTCAGTAAGACTAGAAAAGCGCTATATAAGTTCAGTCCATCAGTCCATTTAGTTGGACCCAAAAAAGATTGATTAAATATCAGTACACAGCTTCAGTTGGTCCAACAAGTAACCAGATGACCAGGCCAGAAATCTAGGTGTAATGATGGACTCAGACCTGAACCTCCAGGGTCACATAAAGGCAATAACAAGGTCAGCTTTCTATCAGCTGAGGAACATTTCTAGGATTAAAGGGCTGATGACACAATGAGACCTAGAAAAACTCATCCATGCGTTTATCTCTAGCTGCCTTGATTACTGTAATACTATCTTCACAGGTCTACCTAAAAAAAAAATCTGGCTACCTGTAGCTCAGAGAATAGACTTCAAAGTGCTTTTATTAGTTTATAAATCACTGAATAGGTTAGCACCAGGGTACATTAGAGATCTGCTTTCACTGTACAAACCATCCAGATCACTCAGGTCCTCCAGCTCTAGTTTACTGATCGTCCCAAGAACCAGAACCAAACATGGGGAAGCAGCTTTTAGTCTCCATGCTTCTCACATCTGTAACTGTTTTTAGTTGCTTGTTTTTAATTGACACACAACTTATTGTCTTAATTACTGTAAATGCTTTCTTGTGTAAAAAACTGTGAGCTTTCTTCAGCAAGATCAGTTAATGAACTAAAACTGTTTTTTACTCACTTTTGCCTACATTGTCGTATTTTCTTGATTATTTTCTTATTCTAAAGGCTCATTTGTATTCTAATTATCAAACTGATTTATGCTGTGAACCAGTCTTAATCATGTAAAGCACCTTGAATTGCCCTGTGTTGAAAGTGTGCTATACAAATAAAATTGCCTTGCCTTGCGTCCTATACAACAATGTGGCTAATTTATAGATTTTAAGTGGCTAATGGCCCCCAGGGGGCACTATAGAATGAAGTGTAAAGGTGACACAAGTGGAGAAAAATAATGTAACCAAGAAGACACTACCAGCAGTTTTGACGAACGCATTCTCATACAAAACACACCAAGAAATGCAGCTTTTCAGTTAAAAGCAATGGAGCCGACCATCAAAGAAGGAAACATTAAAGATGGATATTAAAGGTATGGCGGAGGATCTTTTCCTTCTGGGTGGATCATCTACGCTATTGGTCGTCCTAATCATCAATCTTTCTGAGAGTGCGCATGCACACTTTCAGGTGTGTACGTGTAGCATGCTACGCAATCATCCCTTCATTATACCTCACAGTTCTCAGCGGGTCCTTAGAATTTGCTGTGAGATGCAAGGGGAAAAGTGGCATTGTGAAATTCAGAAAAATCCTCCGCTATGGTGGTCAATGACTTTTCTGCGTGTGTATTTGACTGAGTAGTATGGTCACAGACCTATGTAAATACAGAAAGCTAGCTAGAACAGCCTTTATAATAGCTAATCATCGCAGCGGTGAAAGCGAGCCTGCTATACTGGGGAGTGCAGGAGGAAACCGCTTCCTTTTCTTTCGTTTACTAAGTGTGGAGGTTTGTGTTCTCATATCTAGGAACAACGTCATATAAACAAGTATCACAAAGCTATTTTACCGACAGCTAACTTTAGCCGTTAGCAAGCTTTCTTACTTTACTTTACTTGTACATTCGTCATTTCGGCGTAAGTTTTGATCCCGTGAACATTTTTTCATTCATGTCCATCTGTTGTAGGCTTCACCTAAACTAACTCTAGTTTTAGATATTTTAAGGTCGATCCTCTTCTGAGAAAGATGACGAAATCTCTGGGGCTCAGACAAAGCAGCTTAACTCACTGAGAGCTCCATTTTCTACAGTAAATGCCTCGTTCCTCTTGGCAGTTGTTTACAAAAGTATTTGGCAACCTGCAATACCGAGCCGCAGTTGGCTGGAAGACGTAAATATGAACACAGTGCAGTGGTCGGAAAAAGTTATCTTTTAATGATTTTAGGTTAAATATAAAGTTTAAAGGAAAGGGTGCACTTTCAGTCTGCACACCTCTAAACTCCCCATTGAAGTATTACTTTTTTAACGAGATAGCCTGTATGAAAAATATTCCATATTCAACCTTTAACACTACAAAGAGTTTAAACACCATAACTACCAGATTTCTCAGTCAGGACCCAACCATCTGAGTTAAAAGACAGACTTGAGAAGAAATTAAGATTATTAAGGTACGACTCCCCAACTGACCACAAATGTTTCTCTCCACCATCCCCAGCCCCAACAAGGTCCAGAATAGAAATCTGAAAGTAGTACCTGGATGAATCACAGCCACCAGATCTCCTAGCGACTCGGTGCCCCAATGATCGTGAAACTTTGAGTCCACGTCCAGACAGAAGATGTAGTCCACTTTGTTTTTCTGGATTTCCTCGATCAGCTTCTGGATGATCTCCATCCTTCTGGCTGAGATCTCTTGCCAGCGTTTGGAGCTGGGCACCGAATGCACCACCACCTGAAGAACGGAGAGGAGGACAAGCTGACAATCCACAAAGAGTCCCTCCCAACAGTAATCATGCATCTTGATCTTTTCAACAGTTTGTTAAGTTACAATTGAAAACAGCAACGTTGGTTTTTATGTGATAGTTCAACAAATCTATCCTCTGTCTTCTGGTCATCTAAAGTCAGGTATTCCTCTGGCCAAAAGGTGCCAGAGGAAAACTCAGACTATCATCTCCCAGAAAACATTCTCAGGCCCATTCTGGGGGAACTTAACGAGTTCCCAGGTCAGAAGGGAGACATAGTCCCTACAGCGAACACTGCATCTGCCCCAGGTTCTCTAAACATTCATTTAAGATGTGGATTAGTGTCCGAAACATAAATCTTTTGGTCTCTGTTTGGTCTTCAGGATGCTGGTTGTTCTATAAGTTTCTCTAAAGAACCTCTTAGGCCGCCTGCTGGATTTAAACTCGCTAACCTACACAGAGGTGGACTTTTAGGAGAAACTCTGATGGTAATATTAACATTTTTTTTTATATTTATCTAGAACATGAGAAAATATATGCCACACTTTTGGAATCTTCATGGTTTGATAGTCATACTATAATAATTTACATTGGTTTATCATACAAAATCCCCATGAAATACACTGAGCTTTGAGGTTAGGAAATCTGAATGAATATAGAAGAGATCACAGTCCCTCGTGTTCAGCTCTGCTTACCTCTCTGCCAGCAGCCATCTTCACTTGAGGCACCTCATTCGGCCGATCAGTGAACACATAAACCTGCACTCTGAAACCTAGGAAGAAGTGCTTCTCTGCCGTTTCCAGGAAGTCCTTCAGGAACATAATGTACCTGAATGGGGACATCACCGATGAGAGGTGGAAGCAGACAGGAAACACAGCACTGTGATGTCACACTTACTTCCCGACAGCAAACACTGTGGCAGCGATGGTGATGTTCTTTCTGTGGATGCCGTCTAACAGATCCGTATTGAAGGTTCCCTCCCAGACGACCGGGGCCAACCAGGGTGTCACTGACACGACGTCAGTCCGACTGCATTCAGAGACCGAATCATTAGGGAAAGCAGAACACTGAAAACCCCAAACGCAGGAGCAGAGAACGACACTCACCCATTCACGATGCTCGGCTGGGGGTACCTCATCCTTAAACACACAGAAGCCCAAATAATCATTCAAGACAAATCAAGGGTTCAAATGTATTGTAGAGGTAGCCAAAGACTTCAAAGTATTCCACAAAATACAATGACACAGCTATCATACTAGGAGATGATGCACAACTGATAAAGCAAAACTGACCAGACAAATCGGACAGAAATACAGCGAGTACAAAGAAAAACACAAAGCCACCAAAACCAATAGGACATCCCAATAAGGCAGACTGCTTACCTTAACCCATCTACCTTCAGATACACATGAACACCTTAAGCCACGAGTCACAAACAAACTTGAATATATTGACTCCATCAATACTTCTAGACTCCAGACTAAAATAAAACAAGTTTTTTGTAGATCCTCCAAATATGATGAAGCTGTCTCTAGACCAAAGTCAGAATGTGAAGCTTTAACTGAGCCATAACCTGGACTTTCTTCACAACCATTACCAGCACACACTTCAGCTGTTACTCAGTTTTATCTGTTGATCTATGCAGTTTTTTGCTTGCAAAGCATGTACTTATTTGTATCTGGTGACAAACTAAACATCAGTTTGTTTGTTGCTCCTCCCGAGTTTATTCAAGGCTCAACATTGTTCTTAGGTTTCAACAGACAGTTATTGTGGACAACGTGTCTTTACAATGCCCATAAAATGCCATCAGAACTAAGAAAGGAAAAAAAAAATTTTTAATTAGCTGACAAATACATGTTTTACATAATCAACACACACAAAAAAACGTACCTCATTGGCTGCATTAACTCCAGAGGAATAAAAATGAATTTTTACAGATTCTTTAAGGGAACTTCTTGCATTCAGTCTCTTGCGAACCAGGCGTGTGCCAATTAAACTTACCCAGTAGCAACAATGTGGCACACGGAAAGGAAAATAGGTTCCGCCTTATATTTTAACCTGTTTTTAACATTATAATTTAACTTTGTCAACATGAATTTACTGCAGCATTATTTATTAAATTCTTCCTATCAAATACCCCCCAAAAAAGTATTTATTAGCTTTTTAACTAAATACAAAAAATAATGAACTTAACATTTATAGTTGCCTTTGATGGTAGCTTGTTTTCTAGATCAGCTTTGGCAGAAGCTGGATGAACAAGTTGGCAGGAAGAGCCCCAACGCCACAGCCAACTCCATCATTGAGCTCCACAAATACCTGCCAGAAACTAACATTCCCAGATCCCCAAAACCTCTGAAATGCTTGGGAAACCAAAGGCATGCATTTCCACACATGTTCCTCCAATCACAGCAGAGGTTGTGCACTCAAGCTTCTGGTCCCACACAGGTGTGTTCTTTAACACTTGAGATTTTGTACCTGAAAAGTGCAATTGTCGCTCTTTCAGACAGCCAAAAGGGGGCAGTGTTAAACAGTTCCAGGATTCAGGTGTATCCTGATACTGCATGTTTAAGACTAACGACGGATGTCTTTATTTAGAGCTTTATTTGCCCTAAATAAACGATAAATCACAACCACCTTTAGCTGCTGGAACACCATTTTCTCCCAGTAGTCATGCGACGATGCAAGATATTTCCTGTTTGCATCTGTATCTCCTGATGCAGTTTGGATGAACACTGAAACCATTTTTTAATCCTTTAGAAAACTATTTATATTCAGTTATTTGCAGATTAGAAACTTCCAGGATGTTTGAAAAGGAAACTGCTTACACAAGATTGCAGCATGTCCTAGTTAAAGTCCTAGGGTCTCATAAAGCTTGTTTAGGCATTGAATAGGGTCTGAAAACTACATAAGCAACTTTCTATGCCAAGTTTGGGATCATAAAAAAAAACATTGGCGGAAAACTGTACACTACTTTAAGCACACTAAGGACATTTCTTTCACACTCTTAAGACACAGACAGCGCAGCCTGTGAGATGGTAAAATTGTGAATTGTTTGGCAGGACCTATGACACGACCAAGGGACATTTGGTGACAGGACAGCGCCACATCACTCCTTCCTCAAATATTGAGTTCTCAGTTTTATTTTCTGATTTTTTGTTTTCTTATGAGGACTCCTCTGATCCCGAGACCCTCCTATCCCTCTTTTCTGCCTCCTGCACATCCGTGCTTGACCAGATTGCCCCTTTAAAATCCCGACGCTCCCGTTGTTGCTCTGACCCCTGGCTTAACCTTCATACCCGTACTGCCAGACGGGAATGCAGGAGATGTGAGCGGCGGTGGAAAAAGGTTAAATCGCAGGCTTCCTTCCAGCTTCTCCGTGAGGCCAGGAGGAGTTACCAGCGCGTCGCTCGGAAGGCCCGCTATGATTTTTTTACTGCTATTGTTACTCAACATTCGGGTAACCAGCGAGCCCTCTACTCCACTGTTAATGCAGTCCTGTCACCAAATGTCCCTTTGTCGAATACCTCCGAGGAAAAATGCACTCGATTCTTGAACTTTTTTATCTCTAAAGTTGCCACAATTAGGGCTCAGATTCTGCCTCCCACTCATCCAATAGCCCCTCTTTGTTCTCCATTATATTCTTTTGAGCATTTTTCCCCCGTCTCTTCTTCCTTCCTACTGATGACAGTGGCTGCTATGAAGCCTTCTGGCTCTCCTTGTGATTTTATGCCCCCTCGTTTTTTGAAGGAAGTCTTCCCGGCGGTTGCTCAACCGATCCTGGAGATCATTAATGCAAGTCTGAGGACGGGGATTGTTCCCCAGGAATTTAAGCATGCGGTGGTCCAGCCTTTTCTAAAAAAACAAGGCTTGGACTCTACTGACCTTAACAATTACCGCCCGATATCAAAGCTTTCTTTCCTCTCCAAATTGTTGGAGAAGATGGTTTTTATACAGATTTTTAATTTTCTTAAGTCCAACAATGGTTTAGACATTTTTATGTCTGGTTTTCGTCCTCACCAAAGCACTGAGACGGCTCTTATTCGAAGTTTTAACGATATTTTGCTTGCCTCCAATTCTGGTTCTCATGTGCTCTTGGTGCTTTTAGATCTATCTGCTGCTTTTGACACTGTAGACCAGGCAATCCTACTACAGCGACTGGAGCACTTAATTGGCATTCGTGGATCAGCCTTAGACTGGTTCCGCTCCTATTTTAATGGCAGAAGTTTTAATGTTGCCCTGGGGAATTGCGCCTCTAGAGTGGCACCTCTTTTTTGTGGGGTTCCCCAGGGGTCTATTTTAGGTCCACTTCTTTTTAATCTATATATTTTACCCTTGGCAGCCATTTTTAGAAAACACCGGGTGAATTATCACCTTTACGCCGATGATTGTCAGCTTTATGTGGCCTTAAAAACTCCTGACCCTTTGCAACCACTGACTGACTGCCTGAATGAAATCAGGTCCTGGCTCTCAGCCAACTTCCTCCACCTGAACAGCTCCAAATTGGAGGCTATTTTCTTTGCCCCCTGCTCTCCCGCTGCTGCGGAGCCATCATTGCCCCCTTCATTGTCTGCATTAGTGAAGCCTACAATTAAAAATCTGGGGGTCACTCTGGATGCCTTTCTTAAAATGGATGTGCAGATAAATCAAGTAGTCAGGTCATGTTTCTTTCATCTCCGACGGCTTGCCAAGCTAAAATCAGTCCTGAATAAAAAAGATCTCCAGTCAGTTGTCCATGCTTTTGTAATGTCTCGTCTGGACTATGCTAACGCTCTCTTATATGGTGTTCCCTCCTCTTCAGTGGTGCGGCTCCAACTGGTACAAAACGCAGCCGCTAGGTTTCTGACGGGCACAGAACGGCGGCAGCACATCACCCCTGTCTTGGCTAATTTACACTGGCTTCCAGTGAGATTTCGCATTAAGTTTAAAATTCTCCTGCTAGTCTATAAATCAATGCACGAAATGGCCCCCTCTTATTTGGCACAGCTTTTAAGCCCTTACGTTCCGGCGCGAACCTTGAGGTCATCTGAACAGCACCTACTGCTTGTTCCTCCTGCCCGCTATAAGGCCCGTGGGGAACGGGCTTTTTCAGTTTGTGCTCCTAAGCTCTGGAACCAACTCCCCCTGACGGTCCGACTCGCCCCGTCCCTCCCCATTTTTAAAGTTCGTCTTAAGACATATTTTTATTCCCAAGCCTTCTCGGCTGAGTCGGTTTAACCCCTGTGAGATCTTGTCTGTTTGTTTTTATCATTTTTACTTGTTGCTATTTTATGCTGCTGTATATTCTTAAGTATTTTATTGTCTTGTACAGCACTTTGGTTGGCGTTGTCGCTGTTTAAATGTGCTTTATAAATAAAGGTTGATGATGATGATGAGGTTGAATTTAAGCCACATTTTCAGACTTTTACAGCCTTACGCATACAGATGAACACACAACCAACCGTCCCCCTCCACTTCACATCACTTAACTAAGAATAAGAATGAGAATCTGAATGAAAATATGTTGCCCATAAGCAAGTTGGTCGTCGTTTGGCTGAGTAAAGCTCCATTTAGATACATATTGATTAATATACTGAAAACAGTTTTCCGTTCCTCCACGTCTCTGCAGAATGGCCTTCTCTTCCTCTCAGTTGCCATGGTTACCCATGAAACACCTCGTATTAGCAAGCTTAGGTCATAAAGAATATTCTTTAGACACTTTGCACTGACCGTTAA
The DNA here is from genome assembly GCA_028564705.1 of Apricaphanius iberus. Lineage (NCBI taxonomy): Eukaryota > Metazoa > Chordata > Actinopteri > Cyprinodontiformes > Aphaniidae > Apricaphanius > Apricaphanius iberus. The sequence continues at coordinate 2,168,458 of JAPXFQ010002877.1, forward strand.
TGGTAAACGGCCTACAGACCCCAAAGTGGAAATTGTGTGAAGTTGTGCGTACTCCCAGTTTTAAGATCAGAAACTCACTAGGGGTAAGTAAAGAAAAGACTGCTGAGCTTAAGTATGGTTTTAGGCTCTGTCCAAACAGATATTTTTCTAAGGTTTTGCCTGTCATCCACACGTAGCCGGAGATTTGCGGCACCAAAACCAAATCTTATTAAAAACTCCGGCCAAAGTGGAGATCTGCGTTTTCTCCGTTTTCAGTATCTGTGTGTGGACGGTTGAAAACTGAGTTTTAAGAGCCGTAACGTCACAATCCGACACAAAAAATGCTCCAACATCACATGTGCGCCCTGTTGTATAATCTCAAAAACAGCATTTATGCCCTCGGAGCTGTGTTGCTACCATCCAGTGTTAAAGCGCGTTTTGTTTGTTTGCGTTAATAAGCTGCATGACTGCTGCGTGATGAAGTTGGAGAATAGAAACTACTGGCCGTTTGCCACGTCTATGAATGCTGAAAAACGCATTTATCCGGTTACGTGTGGATGGAGATTTTTTTTTTTCAAGGAGCGGAGGAAAATCTTCGTTTAAAAAAAAAAAACCTGGCTACGTATGGACATGGCCTTAGTAAGGATTCTACGAAAAGTTTTATAAATGAGACCCCAGAATTCCTTCCTGTGTTTCCAAACCTCCCAGTTTAAGCTGGTCTGGATCAACAGGTCTGTAGACTTTTTGAAGCTATTTTAGAAGTTCTTTGATTTTGACAAGAGCATCAGTTTATACGGTTAGCAGTTTATAACAAAAACAATCCATGTTGGCTCTCTTGTCATTTCTGCCGCTCTGGGCGCCTTTCTTTTTCTCTGATCAGTGACGCTACTCACTGCTGAAACCGTCCTGATATCCTGATTCCTTAAAGGGGCAATTTTGTATGAAGACGCAGCGTTTGAGAGGATGGGGCCAACAGATTACCCAGCCAGAAAATATCAGGTTAAATTACACCAAAGTTCCAATGGTGGAAATACACCTACTGAACTTCACTGTCAGAGTGCAGCTCTGGTGATGATTCTGACCTGATGGGATGTTTTATTCATCAGGAAGCTCAGAACTTCTTATCGTTTAGTCTTATGACACAAAATTGAACAGAAAAACCTGGATTTAGTTTGGTGGATAGACAACTAGGTTTACATACAAAGACTAGCCAGTGAAGATTATTCCAAAGTCCAAAGAAATGGCCTTTGACATGATTCTTACCCCTGCATTGGCAGCAGCTGCTGGTCATGATGCCTGAGGGGGGGTCCATCCATAAATCTGCACAATATGCAAAAATATAAAATCATCATGAAGATCATGGAGAGCCTCAATAAGCTGAAGACGACTGAAGCCTGCAGAGCTGCATGGCGTCTAAAAATGATGGGATGAAGGCAATGCTGTTGAGTTCTGGAACATTTAGCGTCATGAGAAGCGTTTCCCCATCAACTTTAAGCTCTTTCTGATCACTTGCAGCTGTTTTTGATTTAGCAGTTTTAAAACTTTGGTTGTGCAGTGAAGTGTATTTTTTTTAATTTTGTTTAGTTTGTTGTGAGCCCCCAAGAACCACTCAAACAGGTTTTTCCTGAAAAACTACCAGGTCAAAGCAGGATGATAATCCTAAATCAAACAGTCTGTGAGCTTTAGAGCTAAACAAAGCATCCATAAGCTCTGTCACAACTCATAAACTCAGCTATTGTCTGTAAGGTGTGTGACAAGTCAAACGCCAATCAACAGTTTACACGCCTCACTCACACAATGAGTCTAAAAAGGTGCGGGGATCTCTAAGATGGTTGTTATTTCATGTGTGAGCTTTGAAATTCGACCAGGCATCGGAACGACTGAACCAAAGGAGGCGCAGATGGGAACTCTGCAGGCAAAGCAAATATAGTTGTGTAACACAATTTCAGCAACGAAGCAATTCAAGGTGCTTTATGTGATATGGAGGAAAATTAAAACAAAAACTGAAAACACATTAAAAACCAAAGAACGTTAAAACATTACTGTCGTGACATTCCTTACTCAAAGGCAGCACTAAACAGTTTTAACCTTGATCTGCAGGAACTCAGTGTTTCAGCAGATAACAGAGCCACGTCACCTTGTTTGGTTCTGTTTCTAGTAGACTAGAAGGTTGATCTTTAACATACTTTGGTGCTAAGCCATTTAATGATTTATAAACTAGTAGGAGCTACATGGAACCAGTGGAAGGACTTTATAACCGGGGTGATATGCTCTACTTTCCTGGTTCTACTGAGAATGATCGAGCAATCTCTAGGAGCAAAGCATGTGTCCTGAATCTTTTTTATCTGATAAAATGAATCCTCCTCCAATGGGAAAGATTTGTGAAAAAAAAGGAAAAGAAAGAAAATAGTATTGTGGCTAAAATTTACATCAGTTGTCCACATGATGAGAAGCTACTGAGGCTCCTAGTGGTAAGTTTTACGTCCAACTTTCCTTCCCCCATCGTGAAATCAGCTAACTATTATTTTTAACCCAATGCGTCCCGTCACAATCAATTTATTTTTCTATTCTATAGCCCAACATGTATAAAAATGATAATTATCAATATTATCAAAAGTTAAACATGTGAAATATGCAGTTAAAACCAGAAGTTTCCGTACACCTCACAAGCATCTCACGGTCTGAAGATAAATCAGACCAAACTTCTCTCGTCTTAGGTCAGTTACAATCACTAAAATGATTTCCATTGGCTAAAAACCTCAGTATTGAGAGAAATAATCTGCTGCCAGAGATCAAGTTATTAATGTCTTGGACAGCAGAAGTTTTCGTACAGAATGACTAGTGTCTCTTTAAACAATTAGCTGACATTTGTATGACCTTTATGTGACCCTGGAGGTTCAGCTCAGTCCATTATTAGTCCTAGATTTCAGGCCTGATCAGTAGATTCTAGCTGTGGGAACTAAAGCTGTGTGGTGACTCCTGATCGTTCCTCTTTAGGTCCAAAAATAAGAACGAGGTGGGGCACAATGACTAATATCAGCAAATTATTATTGTGATTAAAATGATCTTACTTTGATCAATAAATGAAACACATTAAAAAGCACAAACCGACAAACTACAAACAACAGTTTATACTAATGTGAATGATGAACAAAAAATGTTTCATACATGAAATCACAAATAAAGGGTCACTCTCCGGTGTTGTTCATTTCTTGAACAAAAACTGCAGAGCTTTCATCTGGGCAAACTTTTTAATAACTATGTAATATTTCAAATAGTTATTTATAATAATCTCTCCAATTCCTTCAACGATGTTAAAACCCACTGGCTGGTAACGTCCCAAATGTTTGATCTCTAATTTCTATTCAAGAGACAATGAGCTATATTTAGATTTCATCAGAAAACAAAACCTCTACTTCATTACAGTATTTGATAGCTGAACGCTTCTATCCAACAGAACATAAACGTGATGAATGTCATTCTTATATTTTAATGTGACTAAAGAAACAGGGTGCATCACTTCCAGCTTTGGTTTGATTGTGGGACCTCTTATTTTTTTAATAATAAAGTTGCAGATATAATTATTTTCCAGAACAGTAAAATTACACAATATTGATTTAACCGATACAGACCTACAAATGGGAAATTCTGTAAGCAAAATATACATTTTTGTAAAAAATGAATTCAAATAAACTATTTTCTGTAAGTCTTTATGTTCATGTATAATCTAAGACAAATTATATTTTAATATTAATGTTAAACAAATTGTTTTAATAGCCGGAAACCAGACATGATGTTGTAAAATGTATTATTTTTTTCATCATCTACTCATTTAGCCGGGAAGAAGGACCCAGCAATATTAATTAATAGTTTTGTCCACACCACTTTCAAAAACTAGTTATTTATTTTCTTTTTCCTTTATTCAGTACCTGAAACCAACTTAAATTACTTTATTTGTTGCAGCATTCTTGTAGTTCACTGCAAACTCCTTCATGGCGTGATTCAAGCTTTGTGTAAACAGTATATTAGAGTGGTAGCACCAACAGGACTTTATTGCAAGGTGTTCTAAAAATCTGTCATTACTCAATTGCATGTATACACAGATGAGCAGGTCTGTTAGCCAGCTGTTCACATAGACCTGTAAGAACAGATGTGTGGCATCACATTTAATTATGTAATTCTTCAGTGCCATGGTAAAACTCTACTTGTCAATGCTGAAAAATATATCACCAATGATCTACTCAAAAGATGCAGGAAGCAAACAAGCTCTCTGGTCACCAGTAGGGATGAAATGTTTGCATTGTTAAGGTATTGCAAATAGGAATGTGTCTTATTTTAAAGTTACCGGATGCTTACTATGGGCGTGTTCCTGTTTAGTCCTGTTAACCGTTGGAGGTTGACACGTTTTAGAAGATTGTCACGTGAGAAATAGAACCCAACTCCTATCTTTAGTGGCGCAGCGCAATGAGACGCTTCTTGGACATGCCTGAAACCCACCGCAGTGCACCCGGTGGAAACTGGAGGGTGAGAAAATTATACAAAAAGCTTTATCACAGAATCTTCTTGGTTACTTAGCAAAGCTCAGCTAAAATCATTAAACATATGTACTGCCTTAAATCACCCCCCAACAAACACACTGTTAAACTGGTAGATAACTTTTTCTCTAAAGTCTCAGACATCATTAATGCCATTGCTCCAACTAAAGTTAAAGTAGTCTCAGGTAGAGACAAGTCTCCATGGACCCACAATCCTCCGGTACGTAGTGAAAAAAGGGAGTGCCGTCAGGCCGAAAGAAAATGGAGGAAAAATCAACTCCAGGTTCACTATGAGATCTACAAACACAAGCTGAACAAATATAACTTAACCTTGAAAACTGCAAGAGAAACATTCTTCTCTGAAAGGGACATTAATAACACTCGGACTCTATTCAAAACAGTTGAAAGACTAACCAATCCTCCAGTGAGAGCAGCTCCTGAGCTACACTCCATTAGGGCCTGTAGTGAATTTGCCAACTTCTTCACTGTAAAGATTCTAGAAATCAGAAGATCAATCTGTAAAGCAGCAACCAACCCACCGACATTATCATTCCCATGTAAAAAAAAAAAAAAAAATGCAGATAAAATGTCTGATTTCAAAAAACTGAATCCATCACATCTTGATGAAATTATTAAACAGCTAAACTTCTCCTCTTGCTGCCTCGATATCTTACCCACAGCTTTTTTAAAGAAAGTTCTCCCTGTCATTAAGTCCGATCTGATGCAAATAGTTAATGCATCCCTCCAGTCAGGTGTCTTCCTCCAGGCCCTCAAAACAGCAGTTACCAAACCCCTATTAAAGAAGAACAACCTAGATAATACATTCATTCAGAATTATAGGCCAATCTCTAATCTCCCATTCATCAGTAACATTATTGAAAAAGCTGGATCTCAACAGCTACCTACATTCCTGACAATGAACGATTCCTTAGATAATTTTCAGTCTGGTTTCCGTGCTCATCACAGCACTGAGACTGTCCTAGTCAAAGTTTTCAATGACATCTGCATAAATACAGACAGCGGCAGAACCACAGTTCTGGTTCTGTTGGACCTCAGTGCAGTGTTTGACACTGTTGATCACAAAATATTACTGGAACGACTGGAGAGCTGGATCAGACTCACTAGTACAGCACTTCAATGGTTTGAGTCTTACCTAACAAATAGGAAGTTCTTTGTGTCCATCAGAAATTTCTCATCAGAACAAACAGAAATCACATGTGGGGTCCCCCAGGGCTCCATCCGGGGACCCCTCCTGTTCAATATTTATGTGCTTGCACTAACCAAGATTATAGCAGCCCATCAGATAGTTACCATAACTATGCAGACGATACACAGCTATACATTACATTATCACCAGGTGACTTTGATTCTATCCAGACCTTAAATAAATGCATTGAACAAATTGATGACTGGATGTCCCGTAACTTTCTCCAGCTATACAGAAACTAAACAGAAGTAATTGTTTTTGGACCTAAGGAGGAACGATCCAGAGTCCGCACACAGCTTCAGCTAATACAACTAAAAACGCCTCATCAGGCTCGTAATCTAGGTGTAATAATGGACTCAGACCTGAACCTCCAGGGTCACATAAAGGCAACAACAAGGTCAGCTTTTTATCACCTGAGGAACATTTCTAGGATTAAAGGACTGATGTCACAGAAGGAACTGACCCATGCGTTCATCTTTAGTTGGATTGATCACTGCAACAACGTCCTCACAGGTCTACCTAAAAAGTCAATCAGACAGCTGCAGCTGATCCAGAACGCTGCTGCTCGTGTTCTCACTAGAACCAGGAAAGTAGAACACATCACCCCAGTTCTTAAGTCCTTCCACTGGCTCCCTGTAGCTCAGAGAATAGACTTTAAAATACTGAACGGTGTAGCACCAAAGTATGTTGGAGATCTGCTGTCACTATACCAAACCAGCAGACCACTCAGGTCCTCAAACTCAAGCTTACTTAACATTCCTAGAATTAGAACTAAACAAGGAGAGGCAGCTTTCAGCTTCTATGCTCAACAAATCTGGAACAAACTTCCAGAAGAATGCAAAAATGCTGAATCGTTTTTAATCTGTGTTTTATCGGTTTTTCATCTATATTGCATAAATTTGTTCCTTACATCATCTTTTCTTATTGATTTATTGTGTTTATCTGTTAAACATATGTTCCTGTTTTTCTTAATCATGCTTCTGTAACCATGTATTTGGTATCATTATCACTGAATCATGTTAAGCAGCTTGAATTACCTTGTGTTGAAAGTGTGCTATAAAAATAAAATTGCCTTGCCTTGGACCAGGACACAACATTCAGACAAGTTTCTAGAAGATCCTAAATATATTCCCCAAGTTAGACATTTCATGTCGAGGAATAACCCAAAAACATGTTTAATGCACCAAGCAGGGTTAGCCTAAAACTAATATTTTCCACATTTGACCTTTTCTTTTTCCTTTAAAAAATGGTGATGGAAAGATCTGAAGGTCGTCCATCATTTTGATAGTTTAGTACTCACATTCTGTTACCACAGACATTTTTAACTTTATGCTTGGAGAACAGGACCATAATTGTAAAACTCGACAGCATACCTAATGCATCTCACTATATGAGAACTGAGAACGCGGTGAAGAGTTACTGAGGATTTGGAGTGCATTGCTGCCAAGAGAAGGTGCATGCTACAAGATTTCCTCCCGCTGAAACGATACTCAGGAAAGCCCTCGTTGAGGGATTCTTTCCGACATCTGATCACTTCAACTGGAGAAATGTTCCCTAAATTCAAACCTTTGGCTGAAGTGGAGCTTCATTGCATTCTAGTGGCAGTGGAGTGTGGATTCATCCTCCAGAACAACATCTAAACCACCATGAGAAGTCATCTGGCTGATGCAAAATCCAATAACCACTGCAGGAATCCCACTATTTGATTTTTCCCTGTTCCATGTAGAGAAGGGTTACGGTGTCAGAATGAGTTCAGGCTACAGCAGGTACAATCCTTTCATTTCATTTTCTTTATGCAGTTCTTCGTTCAGCTTGTTCAAAATTAAATATTGTTTAAAATGAATAAAAATATTATTGAAAATTAGAATACAAATTTACTAGTAAAATGATAACCTTTTTTTTTTTTACCTCGTCGCTCAAAGTCAACCATTTAAACAAATTCTCAGTAGCTTGTTTGCATAGATTCAGCAGAAAGGGGGGAAACAAAAGAGTTTCAGTTCAGGATGTGTTTGTGATGCTTGGCTGCAGTCTGGGAAGTTTTGCATCACATCAGGCGAATCACCTGGCTGGTTCTTAGAAAGCAGGTCACCGATAGGGGCATGGGGAGTTACTCACCGCCCATTCGAAGAATCACAGTTGCATTCCTTGAATCTGCGGACACAAAAACGAAAAGCAGTACCAGGGTTAGAGCCTTTCTTTGTAAAGCAGAAAGACTGGGATCAGGTGAAGCTGAAAGTAAAGACAAGGAGAAACCTACTCTTTGTCATCACATTATTCCTTTGTAGATGCATGCCTGCTCCAACATTCAGGTGTTGGACCAAGAAGGCATCTAACAGCTGCAGGGCAGTGGCTACTACTGGAGACTCCTGCCATAGAAATATTATATGGGAACGTTTGTTTTTTTTCCCCAAGCTGGGTCTTATTTTTAGCAAATATTACGTTAATTTACTCACCGAGACAAGTTTGGAGCCCTTTGGGAGAAGCTTATATGTAGTCGAGATACGCGTAATGTAATATATATATATTCTTCTGTTCTATTCTATTCTTCTGTTAGAGTGCCTACTGTGGCTAAAATCGTAGTTTACTTCCACCAGTATGTGAATGTGAGAGTGAATAAATTGTGGAATTGAAAGCGCTTCGGGTGTCTTGAAAAGTGCTATATAAATGCAATCCATTATTATTATATAATGTGAATCAAGGGGGGGGGGCAGTATGTTTGCCGCCTGTAACAAATGCATCATCTGCCCCAAAACTCCATCAATTAATCATGTTTTGTCATTTAACAAAATGACGGTCGGATAGACATCAACATGGTTCACACTTGCAGACAGAATGAGTGACTGGACTAAGTTCAGCTTCTACAGGCTCCCTTTCTGCAACCTACGCAGACTACAGCTGTAATGGCGGACTGCTGCAACGTCATTGAAATCACTGGTTAGTGTAAGATGGAATCAGTTGCATTAAAAGTCTGTAGAAACCCCAGAAATTAAAACCTTAGCAACTTAGTTCCGAACTCACAGGTGAAGATCACTAAAAACAGAACGTGCTTAAATGAAGTACTTTTGGGCAGATAATGCCTTATTCCAGATGGCAAATCTCCTGCCCTAAATGACTCATATCTACAATGATCGTGAATGGATATAATCTTCTGCCAAAGGACTCCAAGTGGCTCCAAACATGTCTGGGAGAGTAAATTGTTATTGTTTCTTACTTGCTTGATATAAAACCAGTTAAATAACAATCAGTAATCAAAGCCAGGAGGACGGAAAAAGGGGATCATGTATAAAGGTACATTCAGACCGCCAGCATGTCCAGGCAGCAAAACGCTCAAACGGACGAAAGTTGATGCTTTAAAATTAAAACCCCGCTGCTTGCACACTTTTTCCATGTCGGTGCCAATGGCCGCTGGCTGCTCTGCTTTGTGACCGCATACCATGGAGGCTGCCATTGCTCCTCAATTGCTGTAGTACCTCCATTTGGCCGCTAGGCCCCCATTGAAAAGCATTGGACTTTAGACACGTTAAAAACAACTTTAATGCCTGGTGCCCACTTTTTAAAAACTTTCTATGGCTACATATTCTTCCTGAGATAACGCTGGGATCGTCAAAAACATAGGCACCAGGCTGGTTTTCGCAAGATAATTTTTTGAAATCTTGCATAATTAATGAGTTGGCCGGACTAGATAGACAGGCTGTTAACTTCACTTCCTGGCTTACATTCTGAGGTCTGAGAAATAGGAGAACCGTCGGAGTGCAGATACTATTAGCGCTATTAGCCTTCAACTTAGTTAGCCAAGTTTAGCATCAGAGCTAAAGACGCAGGGGCAGAATGGGCGTGATTATGACCGAACTACACGCCCATAGACGCCCCGCGAGGACAGAGTCTACAGTGAAGATCCCGCCCCTATGCCCTTTTTAGGAACATGCTTCTTCAGAGCTGGGGAGGAGGAATTGCCCCATTAAAGTGTGTCATTCTGGTAAACGGGGAGGAGTGAGGAGGCGCCGTCTATTCTTTTTGACAGTCTATGGTCGGTGCATCACGTCAGTTTGTCAGCAGGCGAGCGGGGATTTTTGTTATTTCTGCACTTTCCCTCCCTCCGCTCTTCCTAGTAACGTGTATTTAGTACTGTATTTGCTCTTACCTGGATTGGCTAGCGTTAACAGAACAAGTTAAAAGAAAATATTTAACTGCTTACCTGACACTCCAATATCCTCCGATCGCTACGTTATCAGCTCTCCCACCCTGCAGCTAAAGCCGCCGGTCATCTCGCCCTCAGTCTCCCCCGCATTGAGGATCTCTAGTCGTCACTGCAGCAAATGGAGGAACTCTGTCCCATGTTTCAATGTTTTTTTTGATTGAACTCCAAATCTACTTGTGTTCATTAATTAGATCCAATCGTGCCAAAAACATACTGTGGTGTGCTTCCAAATCCTTCTCTTTTAATTTTTTGTAACGTAATCCATTTTTTAATAATAACGGGAGCGCCGCTCAGTGGCTGCATGCCCAAAAGTGACCTGGATGGACAGGTTGTACTGTATCTGCAAATTCCTTGTATGTGTCATACTTGTATGTGTCATAGTTGGCCATTAAAGCTGATTCTGATACATTTTTAAGGCTTTACACATAACTCCCCTGATAAATATGTACATTTGTTTCATATTTCTGTCCGAGCATCACCTGATCAACTTGCTGCATGCCAGCTTGCTGTAGCCTGACGCCCACATGCTGTGTAGGTATCATAGACTTTGCATGTAATCTAGCTGCCCTGCTGCCTGGCAGAAAAGGGCGGTCTGAACGTACCCATAATAAACAGTGATGTGAAGGATTACCTGTAGAGCGGGTTCAGGTAGAAGTACGCCACTCTGTGGGATCAAACAAAAATAGGGATCAGAAATCAGCTCTGGGAATACTTCAGCAGCAAGTAAACCAGAATCCGTTGGGAAGCATGAAATCGGATCCGTGTTTCCTGTCATCACATGACTGAAGCTAAGAGCCGGCACACCAACAGCTGAGCTCATTAACTGGAAAAATAAACATGAATTATCTAAAGCCAGGGCTCCCCCTGCACAGTGACGCCTGGTAACATGAAGCAGGAAGCTGGTGGTCAGCTGCCTCTTCTATCCCTTACAGACGGACCGACTGCTGGGATCTCTGAGGCTTTAGAGAAACTTCACAGCAAAGCGTTTACATCTATCCAGTGATAACTTAGTAAATGTGGATGAACTTAGACAGTCTGCGCTTTGCTGATGTGATTTAATTAAGACACATTTGTGGTTTTTGCATCATGAAGGATATATTGTTGGATAAAGAGTGGATTAAATACAATTCTCAGGGGTGATCATAGATGACAAAATTAATTAGAAATCACAAATCAAACATGTAAAAAATAAAATTTCAAGATCCACCGCAGCATTAAAGCAAATAAAGCACTGGATTATGAATCACTCTGAATACTTTATTAGTTCTTCCATATCTTAGTTACAGATAATAAATCAGTGCAATACAACCACTACTCATTTAGCAAAAGAAAGTAATATGGATGGTTCATAGGGGTAAATACAGGGATCACAGCAACTAATTATTACAGTAAAAACTTATAAAATTCATTGAAATTAGGGAATTTGAGAATGCTCTGATAATATATATTAAAAAAAGATCTATTACCAGAAGAAAGAAAAAAAAATCACTGGGAGAGAGGGGGAGTATTGCTTAAGGTGGCAGTTTAATTACAGAATCTTTAAGGTAGACACAATAAGGAAAACATTCTGTATTTTACTTTGTGGAACAGCTCCTGAGACACACTCAGGAAATGTCCAACTATCAGGCAGTAAAAATGTATAAAAGAAATAATTTCTACTCTGCATAGAAATGAAGAGGGTGTTTGATTTTGACTGGGAGCTTTTTTATTCCATTTAGGATGTTATTGTTACGATTATTATTATCATCATTAATATTACTGCTCCATTGTCGAAGCGACTGACCGTAGCTTTAGCCGCAAGGTGGTCAGTGTCTGTTGCGGTGGCAACCCTCAAACTCGTTGGTGGAAAGCGGCGGTGAGGGATGCTGTGAGCTGAAGAAGGAGTCCTATCAGGCCTTTCTGGCCTGTGGCACTCTGGAAGCAGCTGATAGGTACCGGCAGACCAAGCGGAGTGCAAAAACTCGGCAGTGGGAGGAATTTGGAGAGACCATGGAGACCAACTTCTGTACGGCTTCGAAGCGATTCTGCTCCGGCGTCTTGGTGGTGGGGGAAGCGGTCTGTCACCAACACTCTTTATAGTGGGGGTGTTGTGCTGCTGACCTCAACACGGGACGTTTTGGGTCAGTTGGTGGAATACTTCGAAGACCTCCCCAATCCCACAACACACCATGTTTGGAAGCAGGGTCTGGGGACTTTGGGACAGGCTCTCCAATCTTTGGTGCTGAGGCACCGAGGTTGTTAAAAAGCTCCTTGGTGGCAAGGCTCCAGGAGTGGATGAGATTCGCTCTGAGTTCCTCAAGGCTGTGGATGTTGTAGGGCCGTGTTGGTTAACGTGGCACTGCAACGTGGCTCTGCAACACCATTAAAAAGGGGGTCCACATGGTGTTTTCCAACTACAGGGGGATCACACTGCTGAGCCTCCCTGGTAAGGTCTATTAAGGGGATCTGGAGAGGTGGGTCCGACGGATAGTCGATCCTCAGATTCAGGAGGAACAATGCGGTTTTCGTCCTGACCGTGGAACACTGGACCAGCTCTACAACCTCAGCAGGGTCCTGGAGGATGCGTGGGAGTTCGCCCAACAGGTCTACATGTGTTTTGTGGACTTGGAGAAAGCGTTCGACCGTGTCCCTCGGTGAATCCGGTGGGGGTACTCCGGGAGTATGGGGTACCAGGCCCTCTGATAAGGGCTGTTAGGTCCCTGTATGACCGGTGTCAGAGTTTGGTTCGCATTGCCGGCAGTAAGTTGGACTCGTTTCCTGTGAGAGTTTGACTTCCGCCAAACTTGTTATGGGGTAAATATGACTTTAAAAATCAGTTTACCTAGGTGCAGGTCCTCTTTTCAGGGAAAAGCAATATTAGATGACCTCTTTACTTCTGCAAGAGCCCGGATGGACAAAGCACACGGAACAATCCCGCTATTAAAACATTGATTTCCCCTCAAAATGCTAAAAAGTTTCTCCATAAATATATTTTTACCTCTTCGCTAGTTCCAGGCGATGAAAGAGAGACTGATGTGCTCGTCATGTTGCTGCAAATAGATCATTCTCAGTGACTTGAGCGTTTGAAAACAGCACTAGTTGGACCTCTGTAGTTGAGTTTCTTACTCGAAGACACAGATACCGCATGCTTGTGATTATTTAGGTATGCACTGCCCCCTACTGGCCGAAAATTACACACTGTGCCTTTAAGTTGTAGGGATTTATCCACACATCTGGCAGACAGACAATTATTATTATTAACTTTAATTATTAACTATTCATAGCCTTTCATTATTCTGTTCCATGTTTCATTACAATAAGCACTTTCCAGTGAGTTGGACTGGGCCAAGGTTTCCCTTTGTCACTGATCCTGTTCATAACATTTATGGACAGGATTTCTAGGTGCAGCCAAGGTGTTGAGGCGATCCGTTTTTGGTGACCTCAGGATCAGGTCTCTGCTTTTCGCAGATAATGTGGTCTTGTTGGCTTCATCTGAACGTTATCTACAGCTTTCGCTGGAGCGGTTCGCAGCCGAGTGTGAAGGCTGGGATGAGGATCAGCACCTCCAAATCAGAGACCATGGTCTTGAGCCGGAATAGGGTAGGGTTTCTCTTTGGTTCGGGGATGGGGTCCTTCCTCAAGTGGAGGAGTTTACGTATCTGGGGGTCTTGTTCAGGAATGACGGAAAAATGAAGCGGGATATCGATTGAAGGATTGGTAAGGCGTCTGCAGTTATGTAGGCGCTGTACCGGTCTGTGGTGGTGAAGAGAGAACTGAGCCGAAAGCCAAAGCTCTTGATTTACCGGTCGATTTACGTACACTCAAAAATGTTTCCTCTGCAGGGTGGCTGGGTTCTCCCTTAGAGATAGGGTGAGAAGCTCCGTCATCCGGAGGGGCTCAGAGTAGAGCCGCTGCTCCTCCACATCGAGAGGAACCAGTTGAGGTGGCTCTGGCATCTGGTCAGGATGCTTCCTGGAGGCCTCACTGGTGAGGTGTTCTGGGCACGTCCCACCGGAAGAAGGCCCAGAGGAAGACCCATCACTCGCTGGAGGGACTATGTCTCTCTCCTGGCCCAAGTGGCTGTGGAGAGGGAAGTCGGGGTCTCTCTGCTTAAGCTACTGCTCCCATGACCCGACCCCAGATAAGCAGAGGAAGATGGATGGATTGATAGATTTTTTTTCATTCACTACCATGTGGCAGTGGGCTTTACTTTGTGATTTTTCTTTGATACTGTATATCCAGATTCTATCAGTTTTGTTTTCTATCATTCTGAAACCATTTATACTCAGGTTACCATTTTGAGTTTGTTTTATAATATCTTATAAAGTTCAATAAATATTTAAAGAGTTTTATTTACTTTTTAATTTATATTGCACACAGTGAGCGTTCAGTTGTCTTTGAAAATCAATGTGTGTTTTTTGGTGACAAAAAAAAAAAAAAAAAAAAAAATCAGTATCAACATCAGCTTTTAAAAACACATCGGTCGGCCTCTAATGCTTTTGTTACTGTTACTATTGGTATTATCATTATTACTACAACTTTTACCATTTTTATTGAGTGTATCGTTACTATATTGACCAGAAACTGATCAATTACATATTAGTGAAATAATGAGAAGGGGTGGGATAAAATAAGCTTGTTCTTATTCACAATCCTTTTTGAGTATGTAAATTATATGTGCTTTTGCATGCATTTAGGGCTGGGCATCGATTCCGATTCTCAGTAGTTAGAATTATTACAATCTGATCCAGTTCGATCAAGATATGTGTCAGTGCTATTAATTTTTTTTCCCCCCATCATCTTAATTATATGCCTGTAATTCACTGACTTAACACTGGGTAAGTAACAGTTTACCTGTAAAAATCTGTATTAACCCTTTCAGAACTAAGCCTGATTCCTATTTTTGCTGTACAAAGAGAGCAAATAATGCCAAACAATTCAACCAATTTTTGAACTTCGATTCTGAGAATTTTTATAAGAATTGATTCGGAGTCAATTTCTTTAGCACAGCCCTATATTTGTTAATGCATGATTATATGTAGTTAATTTTTACAAATAAATTTTAGAAAAACAAAAAACACTAGTTGTTTGAGGTCACATCACAGAATCTCAATTATACTCAAGTCCAAACTTTGGCTAGGCCACTCAAAAAACATTTAGCCTCTTTCTTTTTTCTTCCCCAGAGGTGGGATTAGCAGTTTTCTTTGCACCATTACCCTACTACAGACCAGCAAGGGAGCTTGGGCTAAAAGTCAAGAGGCGGGTCATTCTGAAGCAGCAAGCCCCTCACCATCATACTACCACCACCGTGCTCAACTGTAGGTGTGAAGTTCTGTTTCTGAAATGTCTTCCTAAGAACTTCCTCCTTTTGTCGCATATTTTGTTTCATCCCTAGCTGTTGCCGCCTGTAAAGAACAAAAACTCTGAGGAAAGAACAGTCAAAGACAAGTCTCATTTCACACGCGTGCGTGGGAACAACAGACGGCAACTAAGGTCGATGCTTTTTCCAACGAGCCGTCTTCCTCATGCCTTTTATTGAACATCACCGGGCTGTGTCATTACAACTGGGGTTTTCAGTTGCCCTTTAAACCTGTTTCAGTATAAACACACTACGCATGTAATCAAGATATAATCAACTTTGTTGTGGCCAGTTTAGTCACTCACACGAAGCACTATAACAAAATATCAAGATGCAAGATACAATCAAAATAACAACACCGTTCAGACATGGGTGAATGATAACGACATTTTCGCAGCTTCGCCTTCAATAGGAACTAAACCGTCAGAACCTGTTGAACCTGTCGAGGAGTCTGTTCCAGTGTAAAAAAAACTGCCAATGGAAAGGTTTTAATGGTTGCTGCAACAATGTTTTTGAGACTGTTGTCTATATTATTTGATGCATTTATTTGCCAGGTAACCCTTGTGAAAGAAGTCTTGATCTCTCCCATCTGTACCCAGTCTCTCTTTCTTGTCCTTCAGTCATCAACCCAACATTAGGAAACTGCCTGGATGAGCCACTGATGGCCTCTTGGAGTAATTCCTGTAAGTCAGCCTCTCCTGGGGTTCTCCACTGTGCCACTGGCTCTCCATGTGCGGATCATGGTTCTCTGCAGACCCAAACCCTCACATGTAGCTTAGTAACCCTTTCCTTACGGATGGATCTTATTTCCAAGCTGTTCCTGAATCCCTCTGGACCCTGTCACAGCCCCCGGCTGTGTAGCTTAGAAACCTGTGGGTTGCTGCTCCCTTTTCCTCCTGTGTGCAGGTCCCCCATTCAATGCGGGTTGGTCCGCCTCCGATTGGCTGCTCCATGGATAGGACATTTAGAGGAGGGATAGTAGATCATATTCTAGGATCCATAAGAAGATCTGAATTTGCTTTATCAGGATGGCAAAACCATATGGCGTTATTATGGAAGTGTTTAACAAAGGATGAGAAAAGATTCCTTCAACGGTTAAAGAGTTTTAAATCGGCTCGTTGCTCCCCACAGCCTGACTTAATATATAGTTTGCATGATCAAAACCTATCCCCCCCCCTTCTCAGATTAGTTGCCCAGCTTCAGTGAGGCAGCATCACGGTCATCCTGATAGCAGAATGCAGCTCAGTCTTCTAGGGTCAGTGTGTCCAGCAAATATCAGTTTTCTCTTATATCTATTGGATGAAGGTACAGACTAAAGGGCAACATAGCGTCACTATCCCTCAAACATGAGATTATTCTTCTAATCTAAAAACTTCAACATCTTCTCCATGTGTAACTATCACAGAGTAGCACTTAAATATAGAAATTGGGGCAGCGGCGTCATCCACTCATAAATGCTGGAGAGCTGATAACAGGGATTTCTCCACAGTTTGACCCGATTCAGACATGATAGTTTACGGTTTCCTGATACGCCGGCGCCGTGGCACCCACAGATTATACGCTGCTTTCTCTGGTTTCATATCCCCGTAGACTGGGCCTCAGACTGGGGCGTGAGGTGTCGGGTTACGGAACAAATCTGAGAGACGGCAAACACTTTTTACAGCTCTGTATCGAAGACGAGATTCAGGAAATGCTGGAGGGATTGGTCCGTCTTTAATTACCACAAAAGAAAAGCAGTTCATGTTTGCAAGCGGTTCAGAAAGGTTCCTGTGGAAAATTCCCTCCATCCAGGTCACTATCAGGCCTGCAAGTTTTAGTTTAGCTTCAGTGGAAAGAGAGAACAGAAGAAGCATTCCTTCACTTCCCCGTCTATGTTGATTTTTTTTTTCCTGATCACCATCAATACTGGGACTGGACGATATGGCCTCAAATCTATATTGCAACATAAACTAAAGCATGTGCAATAAGTAACAATATCTATTGTTGTACATCATTTTTTTCTTCTTTATACATGTCAAAATCACTGCTTATGAGCATCGTCATTTTCCACACACATTGTAGCAGAACAATTTCAAAAAAGGTTTAGAATACCATTTAACCCGTTAGCGTTATTATGACCCCTATGAGGGCAAACCCACTTCCACGTTTATATCCACCACTTGTCTGGCTTCTATGAACTTCTATTTTATATCATTTAGAAATTAAGAGTTGCTATTTTAATGATACGATCTTAACTGTAGACACAGTGAAAGTTTGTCACTTTTGAACCGTGTATTTTTTTTTAAAAAGTAATAAAAGTTCTACTTTTTTAGTGCATTAAGGACATCACTCTGAAAATTGTAGTGTTTTCTTTAAAAAGAGACCATTACCATGATTCTACTCCATGTGAGTTAAGAACAGTTTTGATTTTAATTTGGGTACGTGTTTTCAAAATATTTTGGGCAGAAATTACAGGAATGTTTGAACATTTATTGTGCAAACTGTGCATTTAAAAATGATTAATTCTTTTTCCAAAACAAACAAAAAGGATCACAACATGGATAAAGATGAATCTATTTTAAATAAAATAAAAACTAAAATACAGTTTGAAATCGTCTGCTTTCCTGGTTACCCATTTATAAATTTTATATTACATAAAAAGAAAAACTGTATATATTTAATTAAAAATGCTTCAAGCTCAACAGGTTTCCCTTTATTCTAGCTGCAGCTGTTCCATCAGAGGTCTTCCCCAGTTCTCTCACACCATCCTCAGATTTACTGCTGGCCAACAGAAGGCTGAGCTGTTGGAGGCTCACCAACATGCTGATCTTGGCACCGGAGACAAAGCTTAACAGCAGAGAACAACATTCCTGTGACGGCACACAGAACGCAGCGTTGACATATACTGTACGTCCTGCGACACGGTCTGTGGGTTTCCTCAAAAGCTGCGCAGTCACACTTTTACCACCACTGACAAGCACGCATAATCATTTTATTAAATGGTCCACCATTCTTTCATAGGAAGAAAATTTGCTTCAGATCTGTTGATTTAAAAAAAAAGAAGTCTTTTGTTTTTAGGAAAAATGTAACACCTTTGGCATCTAACTAAACAAATTATTTGTTTTACTTTAGCATCTTTAAAAAATGATGTTTTCAGCTAATAACCAGATTTAATGAAATGCAGCATCGTTTAACAATGCTGGGCATCTTACATTAAAAAAAGTAATTGGTTACAAATTACTTTTCCCAAAAAGGAATTGAGTTAGTAACTGAGGTACCACACTGCAAAAGTAATTAGTTACTCAAAAAAGTAACTGACATTAATTCTATGTCCTACAGTGTAGTTATCTTTAATATAATTTCAAATATTTCTATAACTGAATGATGAATAAAAAAACTATGAAGTATTTTAGAACATTTGGTATTTGAACACGACTTAAGACTGAAGCTGTATGCAGAAATATTGAAACATACAAAAAGATAAATGTTGGAAATGCATAATCACACTTTTCACTAAAGTGAAAAAAGGGGGGTGAAAGGAAACAGGAAAATCTGTTCATTACATATTGCAAATCCCCATCTGTAATACTGCACAGTAATCAGAGCACCGTCCACTTAGTTGTAATAAGACAACACTGGCGTTTAATACCAGCAGGAAGGTCCCTCGTATGAATCCTGGCCTGGGGTTTTTTCTGCAGAGTTTACATGTTCTACCAGTGCATGAGTGAGTTCCCTCTATTTTTCAGCTTCTTCCAGAGTCCAAAATCACGACAGTCAGGTTAATTGTTGCAAACATGACACTCAATGACACCAACCCCCCACGAAACTTCCCCTGCTTTCCTGGAGGCCAATTTCTTTGCAACTATGTAGAAGTATAAAAGGAAATGTGTGTGGATGCAACATTTCTAACAGAAGTATAAACTAGACTTTAAGGAAACTACTCATCTCCATCTAATCTCATGTGTTTAAAGTGAAACAGTTGCTCCAAAGACCCACTGGGTTGTTTTCAGAGCAGAAGCCGGATCCAAAAGATGAACCGCCATCAGTGAGCCCTTCGGTCATGTAGTCGGTGTATAGCATTCATCATCCAAACTTATTTCAAGAGACATTTGAATTTTACCCTCCTTTCATTTCTATAAATAAATGTGATACGAGTTTAGTACGAGTCACTCTGATCCACTGGGACAACCCACCCAAATTAGTGGAAAATCGTCCCTGTTAATTTAACTGGAGTTTTCTTTTAAATATTCCATTAAACAGTGTAACTTTCTTCTTTTTTTTCATAAAAAAAAAAACAATTCCCTACAACTTGGTAATGTAATGGATTATTCTGTTGTGTGGTAAAGTGAACTTTAATAAAGCCTCAAGTTTTATTTAAAACAAACGGATTAACCAAACATTAATTTAAATGCTAAAAATGCATTCAGGCTTTAATACGTTTCCCTTAGTTGATTTTCTGAATTATTATTATAACTTTTTTGTCCCATTTCCCTGGAGCAGAGCGACAACCAGCCCCAAGTCACCTCTGGACAAAACACACGAAACGCCTTTAGCTAGCTTAACAAATGTTGCCTCAAATCGTTGACTTTTTGATTATTGTGTTTTTAAAGCCAACAACTTATAAAGTTTTATCACAAAAATCGGACCAAAATGAAAAAGTCCTCTGACTCATAAAAATACATTTTACCCTTACCTCAGTGTCTTGTGTTGTAATCAAATCAAAAGATGAATATTTCAAAATGACAAGTTTACTTAGTTTAGTACTGCAGCTGTCTCCTCTAATATTGTTTAAAATAAATAGCAGTGAGTATGCTTTCATTTGAAAGAACAGACTTTGTTGACCCTGTTGGTCAAAATGACAAACAAATGTTTAATGTGACATCTGCTTCGTTTTTTTTTTTTAAATCTGCTCCTTTTTTCATGAGCCGCTCCAAAAGGTGGCTCTTCCTCCCCCTCTGTGGAACAAAGGGTGAAGACTTTCAAAAGTGCAGCTTTTGCTGCAATCTTGCAATCTTTTTCTGCCGTTATTGTGATTGTTAACCCAGTTTTCTCTCAGTGTTTTTCTCCCCATAGAAGCTCACGCCGATGACTCGGCACAATCTGCTGGGATTCCTTACATAGAAAACTTAACTGATTGGACTGTTTGTATAATTGGATTGAGAAGACATCTGCTGTAAACTGGCGCTATATAAATAAAAGTGAATTGAATTGAAGTCACGCTTGTTGGCACGAATGCCACAATATTCTTACATCGTCAGGCATTAATATTACCCAAACATGCCGCCACAGTGAGTGTCAAAACAAGAAATGGATGCACACAGATCAGGTGATGCATCAGAAATGAGAAGAGCTTGAAAACAGGAAGTCAGCAAACGCATCAGACAGACCAACACCACAGAAACAGACCTCATAGAAAAAGGCCAGTTTCGAGTTTCACCAGTTATAGCTCTGAAGGGGAAGGCAGTTTGATTTGTGCAGCACACTATAAACAGGATAATTTAAGGAGTTTTACATGACTGGGTGATAAAGAAGCAAACAAAATACATGTTACAGATTTAACCAGTGAAAAGCATAGAAAACATTAAAGAAAATGGTAATTAAGAAATAAGAAAAGAGCATGAAAACAAAATGATACTATAGAAAGGAAGAAATAAGTTCTATAAGAAGCTACTGTAAGGCAGGGAGGGAACAGAGGGAGGTTAGTTTCCAAATGCATGCATATGAGGGAAATCTCAGGAAAATTTTGCATTTATATCTGCAGCTTTGGAAAACGATGAGCTCTTTGTTTTCACAGGTCGGCCTTTACGGCCACGGTTCTGGTTCTGTATGAAACCAGTCCAGATCCAGTGAGCCCAGAACACAGAAGCAGCCCATTAACTGCGGACAGTGTCGGTTGTTTAGTCCGAGCCTCTGTGATGTAACCAGCTGGTTTGGGTCGGCTGTTAGTCAGAAGCTGCAGCAGAACTCAGAAACAGGTTTGTCCTTCCGAACACGAGCGTAGGAGCAGCAGTAAATGGAGAAAGCTGTCTCAGCCTGTCAGACACGCCGAACATGTTGAAACATGAAACTACAGAGGCTTCTGCAGTAACAAACACCAGGTGGTTCTGCTCGGAGGCCGACCCCAGAGCCGACGGACCGCCTGGAACCAGAGCCAAACGATGCCTGAGATGTTGGAACAACGGAACCTTTGTACCCGTTTTATGGCGTCTTCATTCCCTCGATCTTCTTTTCAATGTCTATTCACAAATCTAAACGTCATATCTTAAATAAATCACCTAAATTATCTTTTATGATAATTACAATTTTTTTCTCCACTGTCTCACTCCAGGTTCTACATTCTGTGATGCAGTACACACATAGTGAAGTGATCTGGTATCATGTACTTCTGTATTACTGTGTAAACTTACCCCGACAACACAACAGCCAGCAAAATCCCAGACACAAACTTTGGATTCATCCTCGTAGGCGTCTCCCTCTCCAAACGGGTCGGTTCCGACCCGAAGAAACACCCCTCAGTCCCAGAACTTGAAATCCAGCAGGTTTCCAAACAAAACTGCTCCTATCTCCTCCAGGTCCAGTTATCCTGCTATTGGTTCCTGTGTGAAGAGAACCAGGAGATAGTCAGAGGTTAATCCAGCGGGCGGGTGCAGACAAAGAGTGAGCAGAGAGGAAACCGTGGAGAGAGAGAGAGAGAGGGGTGGGTGGGGGGGTAGAGCCAGTGTGTGCATAACCAGCCTGAGTCAGTCCCTGTTATAAACTACAACTTCTATTTTATTTAGTAAAAAAAGTGATTATGAGAGTTAAAAAAAATGTGAGTTCATTTTAACACCAGAGTAAGTCAGCCTTTTCGGTGTAAAGTTTTAATCATGTCTGGAGTTTTTTATTCGAGTTGATCAGACTGGTGATAATTTAACTCAGGTTAAATAAACCTCAATCCTTGCAATTCAAAGTCAAGTGTTATTTTATTTTTTAGTGTTAAATGAATAAAGAGTGACAGTGCAGAGTGAATTCAACTTCTTCCAGACATAAAGAAGCTCCACCCAGAGCCCATAGATTTTGTTGTACATCGCAAAGACTTATGGGTAATATGTTAATATGTTATGTAGAAGTTCTCCTTTGTAGATTGTAGTTTGTGACCAACATGTAGCCGTGCTCCTTGGTTATCCTTAGGGTTATGTTGTTGTCAGTGTTTGATGGTTACTGTCCTCACACCATCATACAGACGGCGGTGCGCGGGAGTTCGGTTTCTGCCGTGACCATCATGATCATGCAGGGCATAACTGAAAACTGTGGATGAACTGTCATGAGTAATGTCACACTATAAAGCTTTCTTGCTCATGACTACAAATAAATAAATATCTATAAAAATCACGTTACTTGTGCCTTTCTGAAAACCGTATTTTGGTTTGGCTCAATATGTCCACCAATGGGTATTAATTATCTTATATGTACACTGTATGTGTTAATTTTGAAGGTTTGTCTTTACACCTTGCAGTGTTGAGTTCACATTTAACACCCAACAGTGTCGATTTTGAATCCCTCTTGTTGCTTTTAACTCTAATGTGAGTTAAAGAAAGAAATCTGCTGTGGTGTTAAATATTTAACTATTCAAGAAATGTTTAATCAACTCTTCAGAGTGTGGAGCAATGTAAACCCAATGGCCGCTGACTGCTCTGCTTTGTGACCACATACCATGGAGGCCGCCATTGCTCCTCCATTGCTGTAGTACCTCCATTTGGCCGCTAGGCCCCCATTGAAAAGCATTGGACTTTAGACACGTTAAAAACAACTTTAATGCTTGGTGCCCAATTTTTTTATACTTTATATAGCTACATATTCTTCCTGAGATAACGCTGGGCTCATAAAAAACAGAGACCAGGCTGGTTTTCGTAAGATAATTTTTTTTAATTCTTGCATAATTAATAAGGGGGCCGGACTAGATAGACAGGCCGTTAGCTTCACTTCCTGGCTTACATTCTGAAGTTTGAGAAATAGGAGAACCGTCAGAGGAGCGCAGATACGGCACCAGTCAGGCATGGGGCTATTAGCCTTTAGCTTAGTTAGCCAAGTTTAGCATCAGAGCTAAAGATGCGGGAGCAGAATGGGCGCGATTACGACCAAACTACACGCCCCCCGATGGCAGAGTCTGCAGAGAAGATCCCGCCCCTATGCCCTTTTTAGGAACATGCTTCGTCAGATCTGGGGAGGAGGAGTCTGTGAATCTGCCATGAATTCCCCCATGAAAGTCATTCTGGTAAACGGGGAGGAGTGACGAGGCGCTGTCTAATCTTTTTTACAGTCTATGTATAAACCCCATAAAAAAGTGATAAAAATCACCTCTGAAGGAGTTGATTTAACACTCGACTTTTTGCTGTGAAGACGTAAACGTGACTCATCATGAATGACCAAGAGAAGGCAACTTTATTTGTGTAGCACACCTCAACAACGATGCAGTTCAAAGTGCTTCACACGATTCAGGGAGAACAATAATAAAAGCATAAAAATACAGAGACAGAAAACGTGACACATATAGACATATGGCATTCTAGAGTTTATTAATGACTTACTCAAAGGCAGCTCTGAACAAAAGTCAAAAATAATTTCCGCTCTGAGATCAATACAGTAGGTGTTATTGTAGATCATGTCGGCTGTGGGCAGGAAGGACTTCCTGCAGTGGTTTGTATGGCAGACAAAGTAACTCGGTGATTCTGCAGCTTTAAATGGAGCACAGAAACTGAAAGCTGCTGCTCCATGTTTGATTCTGATTCTTGGGGTGATTAGTAAACTAGAGTTGGAGGGACTGATTGGTCTTGGGCTGCTATGGTAACGGCAGGTCTTCATCATGCTTTGGTGCTGCAGGTTCTGGCTGGATTAACTGAAGCTATGTGCTACTCTTGATCGTTCCTCTTTACGTCCAAAGATAATTACTTCCGTTTTTTTCTACTTCAGTGCATTCATTTAGGGTCTGAATGGGTTCAAAATAGGGCTGGGCAATTTACCCAACTTCAATTGAACAGGCAATATTAAAAACCTTGACAACGATAATCATAGCGTGACCAATCCAGTCGAAGCACTGCCTTCTTGTCAAGCTAACCGGCCAATAGAGTCGCAGAACACACCTAGTAGTGAGAAGCATGAGGCCCACGCTGATGGGTAACATGAAAGCGTGAAGAGCAATTCAATTCAATTTCAATTCAGTTTATTTATATAGCGCCATTTCACAACAGATGTCATCTCAAGGCACTTTACAAAAAGAGTTATTACAATACAATGTTTAGTGTAGAAATTACAGAACCACAGAAGATTGCGTCGTGGAATTCTCAGCAATCCCTCATACTGAGCAAGCATGAAGCGACAGTGGGAAGGAAAAACTCCCTTTTAACAGGAAGAAACCTCCGGCAGAACCAGGCTCAGCACAAGCGGTTATCTGCCGCGACCGTCTGTGGCTTGGAGAATACATAACAGAGACACAGAAAGAGCAATAGAACTGATGCAGAAGTTTGTTGCAGGACGTGGAGAATTTTCCGTCACTGCAATGCCATCTTAGTCAGGGTCGTCAAGCAGGGCTAATCCGGAGCACCTACTATAATAGAAAACAGGTTAGTGCTTGAATTGACAGCACATCATGCAGTTGGGGAGAAGTAGGAGAGAAAGTAGGAACAGACCCTAATAATGTCCTCCAACAGCCTAGCCTAAAGCAGCATAGCTACTAACATTAACCTGTCTCCTAGCTACTAGGAGACCTGGCTACCAACACTCTGTCTGAGTCCTCCTGACCCGTGGACGGTGTAGGGCCGGTAACGGCCCCCGTCATGCCGGGGTCTTCTCGGAGTCGGGTTGTTTGAGAATGCAGCCCAAAGTGGGTGGTAAACTCCATCTAAGGCTAAATACCGGCACGAGACCGATAGTCGACAACTATCTTAAGGAAAAATAGACAGAACTGAGAGGACAGAGTTGAAGAGGGCGAGAAACGTTTAAGAGATAAACGGGTGGGGTCCGCACAGTCTGCCCGGGGGATTCAACCCGGCAGGTAATGGGCGGCCGCACTGTGCGGGAGGATCCCCTTGAGGGACCTCTCTCCGGCGCTGGCTGGCCCCCGTGGGGCGCATTTCTTCCGCGGCGGTAAGCCGCGACCGGCTCCGGATCTTTACCTGGCTTACATTAATCTATCTCTACCTAGCTACTCTACCTCTTCCTATCTCTTCCTAACTTTTGACACTCTGCCTGACTACTAACATTAACCTGTCTCTTCCTATCTACCTGTCTGACCTGACTCTAACTACCTATAAACATATCTCTAACTGTAAGCTTTGTCAAAGAGGAAAGTTTTTAGCCTAGTTTTAAAGATAGACAAATTGTCTGCTTCACGAACCAACCCTGGGAGCCGGTTCCATAGGAGGGGAGCCTGATAGCTGAAAGATCTGCCACCCATTCTACTTTTAGAAATCCTAGGAACAGGTGAAGAATTGTGAAGGAAAACGTGGCAACAGGGACGACGATAATGTTGATAGGGTAACTCACTGCAGCGTCGCCTTCAGAGCCAGAATTAATGTACAGCACCGTAAGAAAATTGCACGGGAGATAAAAGTTGCTTTTCACTTTGGAGAAAGCACACAGCCTTGAACCAGCACACATCTTACTCAGTGGCACCTCCAGAAATGTTTCATAGGGGTGGCCAGATGGGGCCACT
Source organism: Apricaphanius iberus (assembly GCA_028564705.1). Lineage (NCBI taxonomy): Eukaryota > Metazoa > Chordata > Actinopteri > Cyprinodontiformes > Aphaniidae > Apricaphanius > Apricaphanius iberus. The sequence goes on from JAPXFQ010002877.1 coordinate 2,194,384, forward strand.
TCAAATTTTTGGTGTGGCCCACCAAATCTATAATCAATTTCAGAATTTGAGTCTACTGTTGTAGTAAACCGGCCAGTAGAAAACCATCATAAAGACTTAAGGAAACGCCTGATATACCTTGGTTTATTGCGTTATACTTAATGTTACTAATGACATAATGTGCAGTTAACATTTTGAGTTGTACAACACTTTTGTTTTATTTTGCAATTATTTTTGGCAAAAGGTGTACATTTATTGTAAACTACTTGGGAAAAGCAGATAACTTTAATGTACTCTATTTTTCCATTCACAAATTTATTGTATTCTTAATTTTTGGAGGCAGGGAGTTAAAATCACTTATTCTGATATAATAAACTCATAATTCTAAGTTACAGCTGTAAAAATGGGCTACAGATATTTCTATTTAATGAAACTATTAATGAACATGATAAAAGCAGAAAGGAGACATATCATGGAAAATCCACTTTTTTAGCCCTTAAATGCATGTAAATGTGTATTTTGGGTGTTTAGGAGTGCAGACAACTTACATTTATTCTCTTCTGGTGCTGTGTTTATATCTTTACATTCTTTTTTGGTCATATTTTTCAGTCTGTTTAGTTTTCTCTATTCGCTATTACGTTTTCTTGTCTATTACGTCACAGCATTTGTTGTTGAACTGCCAAATAAGGTAATGGACTTCCGGGTAACCAATTTCGTGAAGCCGCCATTTTTTCTCCCCCACAGCGATTTTGTAGTCCAAGGTCAGTCATGTCGAATTTACAAGAAAGCAAGTCAAAATGTTCAGTTATTGGGTGTATTAACCCACACAAATCCCTACATCGACCCCCAGCATCAGAGCCTCTGAGAAGTGCCTGGTTACATTTTATTTTTAGTGGAAATATACCGACATCCGTGGGGAAAGTTCTCCTCGTTTGCGCGAAGCACTTCGAGGACGAGTGCTTCAGCAACCTCGGTCTGTATCAGGAGGGATTTGCCAAAAAGACTTCGTCTGATTGAGGGGTCAGTTCCTTGTCTCCACGGAAACGACGGACAAAGCAAAGCGGTAAGCTTCAAATAACACTAAAATGACAGTAAACTTTATTTTAGACGTGAATGTTGTGTGTTGATATGTCGTACGGGCGATTGTTTTGATAGTTGTAGCATTGTACATTCTGCTTCTGTTAGCGATGTGTGCTAGCTTTAAGCTGAGGATATAACTGTACTGCATGCTTTGAATAAAATGATTGGGCTTTTTTTGCCGTTTTTTGTCGTGGGGTACACGTGATATACAGGAATTTAGCGACGATCGCTTCACAATAAAACGTTTATCTGCCGGTAGTAATCGTATCGCTGCTATCAGACTACAAAAATGTCTGAACGGGGTGGAGCGGAACGCTCTGTAACCTGGAGGGGGCGGGGCATGAAATGTTTCGCTTACATTTAAAGGGACCGCACGAAAATGAGTTGCTCTAAAGATGCTCCTCAGAACGGTATAAGGAGGGTCTGTGGGGCAACAATAACATGGAATTCACACCAAACCATTGTGGTTCTACTTTACATAGACCACAAGTGAATGATTTACATGTGAAAAGGAAGGATTTAAAAGCAGGATATATCTCCTTTAAGTGATTATGTAACACACTAAACAAAACGTACATTTCTCCAGACGATCAGTTTTATTATTAGAGCCACATGATTGTAACTTCATCTGTCGGTGCAGAACATGTCTAACACCTGCTTTTGCAAAGTCCTGCTACACTTCTGTGATCAATGCTGCCGACTATCCCTGGTCTGCTGCTGACCATTTTCTCTCATTATTGTACTCTGCCACTAATCCTGGCCGTGTGTCCTTTTTATGCTACTCCGTCCGTTCCTCTCCTCCTCACTAAGCCCATGCTGCTCTCCTGTCATCTATTTTACTCCTCATACTTTTCTTCGTAAAATAAGAACGGTGTGTATGTCTGTGGACTTCCTCTTCGTCGTCTGAAAATCGACACGATGTACCAACTAACGACGTTAGCTAAATACTCTTGTCAAAACGTATCATAAATGCATCAAAAAGCTGCTTTAACAATACACAGTTAATAAAAAAAAAAGAAATGGGTTGTGTGTCGTGATGTGCTAAATAGTTACAAATATTTTTGACTTAACTACTTAGCTTTGTATTGTTTCTAAACTTTTAAAATTGTTGATCCACAGGCCATACATGCTTATCAAGCTTTGGATTTGTAAATGAGACATTTTCAGACGCTAGCCATCCCACTACCCCAAATAAGCTCTAGTATTCACAAAAACTCACTCTCACGTCTGCCATTTTGGTAGAACAATGTACTCACAGCCTCCAAAGTTGTATCCATTTAATTATGGGTATTATAGTGACAGTAAAATTTTTATTTTTTGCACTGCAATGTTTGCTAAAAACCTTTGAGTTACGTCCGCCACACCAGCCCACATGGGAGTGTCTCAGAAAGCACACCATTAAAAACATGTAGGACATCCTGCACTGCTTTCTGCAGCAGCTGTTTCTGTTCTGAATTTATGAAGATGTTACATCAGCACTTCTTGTGTTTGTAATATTTTAATGACTGATAAAATAAGACGATCAACTGTGTAAAATGCTGCACAAACGGGGTCGTCGGCCGATTTAGCCGGGACTTCTGCCCCAACAGTCTGTATTTATGTGGAACAAACTGCATGAGCACCAGTGGATGGACAAAACAAAACGATTAAACGGTATTCTGAGAACTTTCCATTTACAATTATCAATTTGTGACACAAACCAGACGTTGTCTCTCAGTGATCAACCACTAAAACCAGACTAGTAGGCTCAAATAGAGACGTTTCCTTCCTGTTTCTAACCAGGCAGGTCTGACACCAACATGCAGAGTTGGCTGGCGTTTATACCCCGATTTAAATGATGTATAAAGAGTCGTAAGAAACTTTATCTGTTGTTTAAAATGGCGTTTCAGAATTACAACAATTATATTGAGACATTTGTTTCCATACATCCGAATATCATCAGCATGATTTATAGACTGATCGGAGATCAGCAGCTCAGTGTCTCCAAGCACATTCTGAGTTTATTAATCAGAATGCTGATTTTCAAACATATATCGTCTGTTCAGCATGAATATTTGAACTATTACTTTCCATTTAGACTCCTTAGATGCTCTGATCCAGTTCTGCTGGTAGTTAATTTCTGGACCTCAAGATGTAGAACTACAACCATCTCACATTCGGCTTAGACTTTCGATCTGCGACAGTTTCCTCCTTTTTAAATGCAGCTAAACGTCAAATCAACTTTGTATAACGTGTCGTATTAATAGATGGTGGCAGAGAAAAAAGGAAATGTAGCAATACGGCTGTGTGTGGAGAAGAGCAACACTGAACTGCATCGTACAACACCGTCGGATTTTAACCCAACGTGTTCAGCCACCAAGCCGTGGTTTTGTCAGATCAGGATGGAAATTGCAAAAGTCAGTCAGCTACCAGATGTTAGGAAACAGCTGGGTTAAATGAACCCAAAATGTCAGACAGAAAAACATCCCTGATGTACTTCAAAGCTAGTGAAAGGAGATTTACGGCAACAATTACTGTCATTACAGTATTTATCAATATTGCAGCAATATAATCAGTAACAATGGAGCCCTAAATTTACATGCATAACTTAAAAAAAAAAAACACTCCACTTCCAGAGATTCCTCCTTTAGGTTTGCATTGCACAGTGCTTCTGGAGGATCTGGAGAGCATCTGTGGTTCCAGCAAACAGAGCCCACATGGGGAAGTGGTAGTTTCTGTTGCTACACAACGCTAAGTTTAAAACTCACTGCATGAGAAAATCCTTGAACTCAAAGACAAGGTTACTCTGAGAGATTAAGCTGCTGCTGGATAGCTCTTCAAGGAACCATCCCAGGAATCTGGAGGAATTTCTGATCCGCCACACAGTTCTGCATCAAGGACAGTTGATAAACCCACGTGGAGCCTCTGCAGTACAGAAATTTAGAAGCATTACAGTGCAGAAAAAAAGCCTGGTGCTAGCCATGTTCAGGAGGAGGTGTCCACCTCTCTGGACTCTAGACATCTACTGGAAAAGCAGCATCTCACCTGCTACCATTATCCAATCCCTGCAGCCAGGCTCCGTCAATGTAGGAGGTTGACTGGTTGATCGATAGGTCCAGCAGAGGTTTCAGAGCTCCGTCTTCTCCAGAGACATCCATCACAGAAGACAAACACACTCTAAAGGCCTGGCACAGGAACGGGAGGGTACATGGAGTAGGTGGTCCCCGACAGAGACTAACGGAGACGATTCCATTGTATTGGTCACTAAAAGAGTCGAAATGAGACTGGAACCTTCTCGCCCTTCAAGGTGTTGGATGACAGGGAAGACTGTACCTTTGCATTAAATACTGCCAGAAATTAATGCACAAGCTTTTGACTTCTGTTTAAACGGACACGTTCATGCTCAGAAACCAACTCATTGCATTTACATGAAGATCTAAACCGACCTATGGTAACTGAAGGATGCATCATGCATACCAGTTTACAATTTTTAGTAAGACTAAAGGAATATTTAAGGCTCTCTGGTTCAACCAGAACAATACCCTGAAGAGTAGAAATAAAGGACACAAGCAGATTTCCGTTTGACAATGAAAACGAAAATCACTACGTGTAACACTATCAGTCGGTCTAGTTGTTTTTTTTAAATCACGGAGGAGGAGTAGCTAAGCGTTGAAGTGGAAAATAACTGTTTATATGATACCATGGATCGTTTTTATTAGGACGAAATGAAAAAGGAGAAGTCATGGACAGAAATATCTGTAGTTGGAGATAGTGATCTTATGCTATTTATGAGCATAGAATTACACGTTTTATTTTGCGCCCCTTCAAGTTATGCGATTGCAACTCTGTGATTCCGTGACGTTTTCGTGTACCAGCTGGAAGGAAGGCTTTTGCGAGTGATACGAGTTCAAAACGCTCCTGGAGGAAACGGACGGACAGCTGATTTCATGAGTAAAATGTGTCCATTTCATTACATGCGTGTCCAGTGGAAAGGAGAGATTAGAGTCAGTGGGTGGAGCTCCATTTACTGCTCACTCTTCCTGTTAAACTCACTGTTATCTTAGACTAGAATAACACGTAGTTGACAGAGTCATAATGTGTCGTTAAGTTGACAGTCAAATGTTTTCAAAGTTCAAATGCCTGTACTGATAACCGCTTGTTCTGTTGGGAGCAGTTTTGATGACACTTTCAGCAGCTGCCAATAACCCTCCCTACGGCCTCAACATAAAAACAAGGACCAGTTTTGTCAATACTCACTTTATTGCTTTTTTTTTTTTTATTGTGTCCTGTCTAACATTTTGCTTCTCAGAATTGGTGTGGCTGAGTACCAAGTACAAGCCCAACAGATTTACTTTCTCAAGCAGAGCATTACAGCTTTGCTGTAGTACTCCATTTGATACTGCATGTATGAAAAATCTTTATTAATGATTTCTGTGGGTTTAATTTCTTGGAATTATGGACATAAAGGAGAAGAGAGAAAGAAGATGAAGAGAAACAGGACGGGTAGAAGTGTGAACTTATGATACAAGATAGGGAGGTAAACAGAGGACACAAGAAAACATCCCAGTCCTCCACGTCTGTCGGACGGCAGAGAAGTGAAAAAAACAACACAATAGAACAGAACATTAACAAAACGGACCCAGTAATGAAACTACACATTCACTACACACAAACATGGATTTATAAATACAACATTAAGGTTTCTGGTAATCTCCTGGTACCAACTATCTATTGACGATAACCTCAGCCCAAGAATATGTTCGTACACACCGATGTCCCAACACACGTGTGTGTGTGTGAGCATGCAGGTGTGAATAAGCTGGTGTAAGGAACCATCAATCCGTCCTACAGGAATCGACGCAGACATGAAGAAGGTCGGGGATGTACATGTCCGAACTTCCGCAGAATCCAGGGGCCACAGGAAGACCAGCGCAGGGCCGACTGCCGCCGAAAGATGAGAATAGATTGAAGCGCCAGGGGAACACCCAGCAATGGAGGACCAAAACTGACATAATTAAAAATAAAAGCAGAAATATATTCGTATTGCTTTTCCTTTTCCTTATTACATGCATTTTGTCAAATGTATATATATATATATATATATATATATATATATATATATATATATTGTTTTTTCCTTTTCAATGCAGTTCTGCCAAGTAAAATATATATTTAGTTTTTCCTTTTCCTTATACATGCATTCCTTGTTTTTACATTACCGTATGCATTTCTGCTTCACTATGCAAAAGAGGAGGGCGGCCCTTCTTGGCCCAACTCCTCTACTATTGGTCAATAACCAGGAAGAATCAGGATCCATAAGCAGAATGATTGTGCATGCCAGGTTAGCTACTACAAACCACGCCCCCAGTCGACTCCGGCTCAACTAAAGCAACATGGCCGCTGCCGGTGTGATAGATTAACTGGTGAGAATCTATGCGTACCGCAGATGTTGACAAAGTGTAGGCGGCTTGCGACATGCCTGATTTAAAAAAATGCTGTCAATGCAGAACTTGTATCCGAGAATATAAATTTGTATTGTCACACACGGGATTACTTTTCATATCACTTCTTTCTGTGTTGTTCACCAAGCAGGCTACCTCTACAGTGAGCGGCTCATTAAGAACACTTGTCTGGGATCCGTTATGTCATGTAATCATAGCAGACTGTTTTAGCAGCACTGTACTCACAGTATACATATGTTGAAGCCATTTAATAAAATCCAGATCACATTCCTGCAAAGTCTTTGTTGTTACGTGTCCAAAAGAGAAGGATAATACATATTCCATAAAGCGAGTCCCAGAGCAATAAAGTCAATTAAAAAGTCAAAAGTAAATGAAAGAATGTAGCAATTCATTCCGCAGTTAGAGATGATATTCATCAAAAGTTCCTAAATATACAGACAAATAAATAACTCTCTACAGGTTAGAAATTATCTCTACAGTATTTGTCTGTGTGCTCTCAATGGGGAGCCCACTTATTAAGCAGCATCTTGACGAGTGGAGATAAATAAGATGGGGAAAATTATCACTTTCAAAACTAGATGTGTGCAAAGCTTAGGTCATTGCCTTATTAAAATACTGTTAACGTCACTAAGTGATTTTGAAAACGTCTGTGTTTTCTTTTAGAGTTTTCCAAAACGTATATTCTTTGGATGCGAGAGAAGTTTCAATTATATCAACTATATTCAAAATACGCCTCAAAATGAGACTGCGCCAAACAGAGGCTGGATGGGAAGAGAAGAGTTCCTACAGATAAACATGTGATCCACCTAAAAGTGGGGTTATTTGGACTGTAACAGACACAGAATGGCATCCAAAATGAATAAATTATGATTCCATTAGCTTAACAGTGGGAAATAGGCTATTTCTATTATTCTGGGTCTTTGTGGTTATGCTAATTGTTTCCTGTCTTTCATGTTACAATTACACGCTTCAAACTGACATACAGTATGCTCTGCAAACGTGTCAGTGTGTATAAACCTAACCCTCTGTAGGCTACCTGTGTCATCCTGCAAACAAATACATTGTTCATTTAGTAGAAGCCATCTAACTGCAGTTGCACATAATAGTGAAGGCAGTATTACTTCCAAAGCTAATTAAATGTGAGCTCCAAAATCCTAGCAGCAACTGACGTTTGTGCATTTTGTAGCCCACATTTTACCTTAAAAAAATAAACAAAAAAGTTGTCAAAAATAATAATTCTCGAAGCTACACCCTCCGGTTAAAGCTTGTTTAAAGCTACTTTATCCACTCGGCTGTATGAACTGACGGCCTTTGACGTTCTCCCCCTGTATTTGATTTCATAATAACCTACAGCTCTGCGCTTTGGGAGAAAACTCTAGATTAATTTGCGACAGGAAAGTCAGTTTCTGCGAACAGTTACGATTATGTAGTGGGCCTATATATATATATATATATATTTTTTTTTTTGTGCGTTGACTTAGACTATTATTATTAGGGTCACTTAGAAAATAAGGAACCTCGTTTGAAGTGAAGTAAAAGAGATCATCAAGATGTAACCGCAGACAGGGAAACAACAGTTTCAGCATTTCATCCTTTCAAAATCGCTAAATTTATCCTCTAATTCTCTAAATATTCTCTGAATTTGAATTAGTCAGTTCAGATCTTTTCCTACACATTTTTTCCGTTCTTAAAACCACATTTTTGTATTAGTTTCGTGGTTATTATACAACAAAAGAAAAATCACGAATCACTAAGCAAATTTGTTAAGATTTTGCCACTTGGTTTTGTAAAAAAAAAATATATATATATATATACACACAATTAGATTATTATTATTCAGATTCCTTTTTAAAAAGCAGTTCTTCAAATTCAGTTTCTGATGACATAAAGTTCTGCCCGTATCAGTATCTTTATGATTAATGAAATAGGGATTCAAACGCAGTAAAAAGTATTTACTTTTAAAGACAAAATTGGAATTAGTAGTTGGTTTGGCCATAGGTTTGTGTAACTTTAGTTGATTTTAGTTTCTGTTGTGTGATCTGGGCGTTTGCATGTTTCATCATTGGCACAGATCATAGTTATTTTAATAAATTTGATTTCTAACAAAAACATAAAAAGAATGTACGTTACTCTGTAACAGAGATTTACTGGATCAGTGTGCCTAAGCGTTGCTATGGTAACTTTTCTCTTGTCTGTCATTAGCTTAAATTCAGGCAAAGTTCTCAAGCTCAAAAAGTGATACTAAAGTGGACAAAAGTCGGCAATACTTTCCAGACATGCTTATATCTTTTTTTGTGTGTGCAAATTATTAACTATACTTTAAGTTGGTAGAGTAGCAGCCTTTCTAATACATGTGCTAGAAAGCCTAAAGTTTAATATAGTGTATTTGCACTTCCTAAAGTATAAAACTAAATGCATAAGGAAACAGGCTTTACTTACAGTGATTTCAGGAGTTAACGCCGAGGGAGAAGCTCTCTGAAGCGCTTCCGTGACGGATTTCTCCTGCTTGGACTGAACAGGTGTTGTGCCATAAAATGTTCCTCTGCCAGAAATGGATTAGCCGCCGCGGGAGCGCGCACGGTTTGGGTAACTGCATTGCTAGATGAAATTCACAGCCATTGCGACTTAAAACTCGGCTTATCAAGCAATATGGACATTAAAGCAGAATGGCCGGGCCACTGTATTGAATGTAAAGTGAAACTTTGTATAAATGGAAATAAACAATTCTTCAGCGATTTGAATTTTTCCCTTTCTTTCTTTAGCCCACTTGGACATGGAGTTAAAGTTAACTATGATAGATGGGGCATATTTTCACTTGAAAAAATGTGATCAAACTGATCAAGCTTTGGCTTTACAATGACACTGTGGTAGGCTACTATCTATAAATCACTTTGTTCTGTTTGAAAGTAACAAGATAAAAGCATAAATGGTTCACTTCTGCACATACATACCTTAAAATTGAGATTGTCACTTTCCAAATAGTGACTATACCCTGTTTACCTATGAAAATGCCTCAAAATGTATTTAAATTCTTTATTGATGATTTAATTGTAGACATCAAAAATGGCATTTTACTTGCCAAAAAGTGATTGAATCATCCAGTTTTTGAAATGGTGGCTAAAATTGACAAAATAAGGGTTTTATGTATTATCTGTTGATGTTATTGTATTCATACTGTCTGCTGTATCATCATAAATACCTCCAGAAATGGCCATAAATGGACTAATTTACTTACCAAATATTGATTTCAGCGTCCTGGTTACCTGTAAAGGGATAAATAGACCTAAAGATTACTTTATTCATTAACTCTAGCTGTTATTAGTCTCATCATAGCATCCGGGGTCTCTTCCACCATCATAAATGGCACCAACAGGGCAAAAACGGAGAATTTCACTTGCCAAAATGTGATTACAGTGTTCTGGTTACCAATGAAGGGTTACATATTTCTCAAAAGGGCTTTATTTATTATATCTTGATGTTGTTAGCCTCATCATAGGATACTTTGTGTCTTCCACCCCCTTAACACCCTAAAAATGGCACAAATATGACAATTTCACCTGCCAGAAATTGATTACAGTGTCACAGTTAGCAAAGAAAGGGTAAATATTTGTCAAAATGACTTTACTTATGATGACTTGATGTTATTAGTGTCATCACAAGATACAAGGTATTTTCCATCTTCTTAAACACCCCTGAAATGGCCAAAAAAAGTCAATTTTACCTGCCAAAAAGTGATTACATCTCCCTGGTTACATGTGAAAATAGCAATGCTTCAAACAACTTCTTAAATAGAAAACAGCAAATCTCCACGATAAACATCTGTTTGAGTACCTGACAAGGATATTTCTGCTTTAATGTCCATATTGCTTGATAAGCCGAGTTTTAAGCCGCAAAGGCTGTGAATTTCATCTAGAAGTGCAGTTACCCAAACCGTGCGTGCTCCCGTGGCGGCTAATCACTTTTTGGCAGACGAACACGTTATGCCCCAACACCGGCAGCGGCCATGTTGCTTTAGTTGAGCCGGAGTCGACTGGGGGCGTGGTTTGTAGTAGCTAACCTGGCATGCACAATCATTCTGCTTATGGATCCTGATTCCTCCTGGTTATTAACCAATAGTAGAGGAGTTGGGCCAAGAAGGGCCGCCCTCCTCTTTTGCATAATGAAGCAAAAATGCATACGGTAATGTAAAAACAAGGAATGCATGTATAAGGAAAAGGAAAAACTAAATATATATTTTACTTGGCAGAACTGCATTGAAAACGAAAAGGAAAAAACACATATATATGACAAAAATGCACGTAATAAGGAAATTTATAAACAATATATATTTTTTTTTTTTTGAGAGAGAGAAATGAATGTAAGGTAAAGGATAAACAAAAAGGTATTTTTTTTGCAATGGAAATGCATGTACAAGGAAAAACACATTATTTTCTTTGACAAATGGACGTAAGAAAAATAAAAACAAAATACATACTTTTCTTGACAGAACGGTATGTAAAAAGAGTAGGAAGATTATATATATATATATATATATATATATTTATTTCTTGACAAAATGCACGTTTAAGGAAAAGAAAAAGCAATATGTATATATTTCTCCTTTTATTTTTAATTATGTCAGTTTTGGTCCTCATACCCAGCAGCCGCAATGCTGGGGCCCGGGAGATCGCCGGGACCAGCCCACTGGCTCCACCACTAACCGGCCCGGCCCAGGACCCGGATATCAGGGGCGCCCGCCCCCCAGCAGGGCCCTGACCAGGGATAGGCAGACAAGGGTTCCCCGCCGCAGGGCAGGAGGGACCTGCAGCCAGCCGATGGACGCCACAGCCTAAACGGGCCAATCCAAACCACCAACAGCCGAGCCCCCACCCCCGCTAGGAAGTCACAGTAACAGTGGATGTAGGCCCAGATCTACCAGCTCCTGGGTCCAGATCCCGCCCCACGCAGAGCGCCGAAACCAGGGACCCAACCAAAGCCAGACAGACAAACCCCCGAATGAACTGACCAGGCAGCGGAACCCACAGAACCGGCAGCATGCCCGAGCGCTAGATCCGGCCGCCGGTGATCCACCGAACAGCGCCAACCTACTATTCAAGACTGGCAGCCCCATAAGAGGCTCTCCCAACCATAACCATATTTACCACTCATGTTTCCATACAGATTTTGCTGCCATTGACCCCCGTGAACCAAATCCATTTTTTTTTTTTTTTTGCTTAAGAAAATTACAAAAATGAAAACACGCAGTGACTTAGATAAGCAACTAATATGATTACTGGTATGGAAATAGTAAGGCATGAAAAACAGTTTACAGCCTCGTTGGTTGGGAGACGGATTCAGTTAAAGGTCACATGTTCCTGCAAATCACTAGCTGAGAAAACCCCACAGAAGTGCACCTGGATCGTCTTTTACATCTCTGGTTCAGGTTGCTGTGCTCAGAGCTGATGGGTAGTTCGTCCTCTTATAAGCAGAACTTCTCGCTACATGTTCCCTAAGCTTGACTCATCAGGAAGATTAATATCAAGTTCAGGAGAAATAAAACGATGCACATCAGGTCAAACTGTTCTCTTTTCTTGGCATAGAGGTTTCGGTTGAACCAGACAGTCTCAATCAGAAACTGAACATATTCTGGCCCTGAAACAGGAACATATTCAGCTTTCTACTTTTCAAATGAACATTTAGACACAAGTCCTAAGAATAACCAGCATCACAGCTTTGGTGGACATAAATATTTAGACAATATTTGGCTGTTGCTAAGAGGAACCAGAGCAATAAATAACCAATAATGACGTGAAAAATGAACTGCTTTTTAGGAACCTGTTTAAATTCTGTGAAGGAATGGAAACATCGAGTACCGGCCCAGATGGACAAAGTAAGATAATGAAACCTGAAGACCCAATTAGCCCTGAACAGTCGGACCACAACCGGCGTTCAGCCCACCTTCAGCATGGCCGTTTGAGTCGAACTCGTTTCCTTGTGCATAGAGAGCGTAAGAGTTTGTCGAACAGCTACATCGCTCAGTCAGAAAGTATCAATGAGCTTCTGTGCTTCTTTCACATTCCTCCATGTTTAAACTTTCACTATTCAGTGGTAGAGAGGATAAAAGGCTTTTATGCTGAGTAGTGCACGGATTCAAACATGGTTCAGAAAACCCGACACAAAATGCCTCCCAATGACCTTATAGCTATCCATCTGCTTATCTGAGATCCAGTGGTGTGGGAACTGGGTCTAAGAAAGAAAACCCAGGCATCCCTCTCCCCAGTGACTTCCTCCAGCTCCTTCCCAGGACACAGCAAATATGTTCCTCCTAAGTGGGATTTGCTTAGAGAACCTTAAGGGGAAAGAAACTGACCCTTTAGTAGAGAAGCAGCTCTACTCCAGACGGAGCGCCTCACCATTTTAAATGTTTTAATTATACTTTGCGCTTTATTTTTCCTTCATTGGTGGAGAATATTGCAGCACTACCACAGAGACAGACAGAACCATGGCCCGGTCCGCTACATTCCTGTACAGTCTGGAGGGACATTCCTCTGTCACCGCAGCACAGAGCACACACTTTGGTTTTCCCATTATATTACTGTCACAGATCCAACCAGACAAGGTACACTGGGAGCATCGTTCTCACCCTGTACCAGGAAAATGGACCACAGGATAAATTCAGTTAAAACTTCACCATCAGCAAGTTTGCATCCACAAGTACCGACGGAGACGTTTTCCTTTTTATACTTCTATGTTTGTGTGGCAGCACTGCAGAGCAATTCCCCACCAGGACAGCAGGGGTTCCTGACACTAACATTTTACATTTAGATTCAACATTTTACATTTCGAAATAATATTTAGAATGTAGATTTTTAAAATGTAAATATGCTGGTAAATGTTGAATTTTAGAAACATTTTCTTCCTAAATGTATGAAAGTGTGCTAAATGTAAAAAAATAAGTGCATTTCTATTAAATAACGAAAATTTGACACTTGGCGCCCCATAGAGTTGGGGGCCTTTGCCCCAGCAAAGCTCTAGGTTTAGAATCGCCCCTTCACTTTATCAGTATTTCATCTTAATAAGTGCACAATACTTTTTTTGGGTTTGTTTTTTGTAACCATGTCCATAATGTACATATTTTTTTCTCGACTTAAGTTCTGTTCTTTTGCTGCTGTAGCAACCGAATTTCCCCTTTTGGTTCAATAAATTATTGTTCTGTTCCATTATTTAATTGTGTTACTTCAACATCCTGTAAAAATCAAAAAGATCGTAAAAGTGTGTGCAACAAGAATCACTAACTTACAAACATTATATTGGCCTATGTGTTTATTATATGTTCCATGGAACAGCGCTACAAAATAAGGGTTAAAAAGTACAAAAACTAATAATATTCATAAGCTTTAAACTATATCCAAAGTGGGCAACATAGAAAACTAAAGATAATGTAGTTAAAAACAGTTAGCTCAATTTGTTCTTTTTTGTTTGTTTTTAAGCCCCTCCTGTTTCTCAGCCCGTTTTGTGAAGCCTTTGTGCGTGTGTGTGCGTGTGCATGTGTGTGTGTGTCAGTTCCATCTCAAGCAGGACAGCTGCTCCATTTATTGCTGCTTTTCACAAAACATAGCACCGTTAAATATTTTAGTGGCTCTGGGAAAACCTCCTGCTGCGTGGTGCGTCCCGCAGCGGTTGCCATGGCACAGCGGCGTGACGCAGCGCCGTGGATGGTTAGGTTCCGCCACTAATTCCTTCAGGTGAGCAGACCAGACTTCCCGGAGAAACTCGGAGTTTAAATCCCCGGCCTCCGGTTCTCAAACATCAGTTACTTTTTGTTTCTACTACAAACATGGAGGAAGAAACTCCAAACAGTTAGACTCACCTCCCGAATCCTGGCTTCCGATCCGACCCTGTTGGTCACAAGCTCCGCTTCTGAAAGCCCACCTGATAATCCATCCAGGTGGGAGACAGGAGGCGGGGCATCCAATCAGCAGGCAACACGACCGCTCTCTAATGAGGGAGATTTTGTTGCCACACAAAGACAACCATACAGAGCAGCTCGGCTGAATGTCCAGCTGAGAAAAAATATACACTGCTTAATAAAAAAATAACACGTTAACAACACAATGTAACTCCAAGTCAGCCACACTTCTGTGAAATCAAGATGTCCACTTAGAAAGCAACACTGATTGACAATAAATTCCGCATGCTGTTGTGCGGATGGAATGGGCAACAGGTGGAAATGTTTGGCAATTAACAAGACACCCCAATAAAGGAGGTGTTCTGCAGGTGGTGCCCACAGAACACCTTTGAATGTTGACTGCTGGTGGTGCTTTCTTTCTATATGGAGTCTACAACCCAGACAACAGCTCATCCAGGAAGGTAGACCAATGCAAGCTGTGGCAAGGAGGTTTGCTCTGTGCAATTAAATCATTTCAAACCAAATCACTACAACACTCCTGACTGTGTCGGGACTTTGGGATAGAGTCTCTCTTTACAGAGTCCACAATGCAGCAGCGGTCAGAGAGGGCGAGTTCATTTCCCACTGAGGTATTTCAGAAAACCCGCTCAGGTGTGTGGTTCCTCTTGTTTCTAAAGCGTCCAGTCCAGGCTGTAAGAGAGCTGCAACGGGTTTGATGGAGTGATGTTTCACCCAGTCGAGATGGAGGCTTGTTAGAGTCCAGCACCTCCTGCCATTGAGTTCCGGCCATGAGGTCTCCTCTTTTTCAGAGCAATGTTCCACTTCTGAATGAAACGGCAGGCAAACCAGCACAATGCTGGGTTATCGTGTAGAACCGCCCTCTTTGTATCATTTCATATATTCAGGGGTCAGACCCAGCACTCCCTTTAGGCTACAAAGTAAAATGCTTTGGTGAACGTTGTCAAATGCTAAAAATGGATTAAAAAAAAACAATAAAATGTATGATAGTTGTGAACTGAATGAAACTTTTAGTGTGTCTTTTATTCCGAAACACAATTTCCATGCAGACTTCATCGGGTTTTTGAGACAAACCTGCCATTCACTATATGGCGTCTGCAGGAGGTTCTGCTCTGGTTCGGTACCGATAAATGTTGAGAGGAAGAGTTAAGGGAAACAGGGTAAATAAAACTACTTTCAGTTTTAACAAAGTCACAAAGATCGTTACGGTAAAAACGTAATCTAAAATAAATATTTTAGATTAGTTTTTTTTTTTAGGGAGCTTTTTAGCGCAGCTCACCTCACAGCTAGAAGGTCCTGGGTTCGATTCCTGCCGGGGACGCTGTGGGTGTGTTTGTTCCTCCATATCATCAGCACCCACACCCTGGGTGGGGTTGGCAAAAGGGCCTTTCTGTGTGGAGTTTGCATGTTCTCCCTGTGTTCCCTTGAGTAGTTAATTTGAGCTACTCCCACAAAAACATGCATCAGTTCTGGGCTATATACTGCCTCCTCCTGGCTGACCGAGGCGCCTGAGGGGTTGGAGAGGATCTGGCTGGAATAGTGTGATCCTTCCACACGCTACGTCCAGCTGGGGGAACAAAATGGGCCCGCTCACTCCTCAAGCAGGAAGGAGGCTTGAGCTTCAGTGCGGGGCCCTCCTGCGGTCGGCAGAGGGAAGGCAATGCCCAGGACTGTACTTAGGTAGGAACACTGGGGTGATAATAATAGGAAAAAAACGTGGGAAAAACAGCTGGCATTATGACGGGAAGAAGCCGTAAAACAGGGACTAATAAAGTTTGATCCAGAAACATCGGATTAACGACCAGAACCGATAGAAATGGGAACAAAGGCCCTTCAAATACTGTAAAATAAATGTACCATTTGATAATTTAACTGGACCGTTTAAGAAATCAGAAACAAGTGGTAAAGGTGAATGTGTGTCTCCATCTGCTGGTCAGGTCTCCTCATTGCAATTCTATTCAGGAGGTCCAGAACTTCTTTTAAACAACCTCACCAGGAGAACCTGAAGGAACTGGAGAACTTTTAGATGTTCTGTAAACTTTCATTGTTTTATTTTTCTGGTTATATGTCTACAGGACGGTAGGTTTAGCCTATTATTTGTAAGTCTTTTCAGTTTGACGTCAGTGACAACGGTAATATACCAATTATTATAAACGAAACAGGAATGTTGACATTATCATTTTAATTGATCCAAGACACACAGAGAAAATAAATGAAAATATAGCATTAGAGCGATGAGTAAAACTCTAAAACAGACGGTCTTAATTTGACAGATTAAATGTTTCCAATAAAATGAGTTCCATTTTAATGGTAAAAAAATGACAGATTGTCTGTTTTATGGACTCAAAATAAAAACAAGCCAATATCAAATATTCTGTATTTTTCATGTGTAGCTAATAAGGTTCTCTGTCGGGTGTTTATTTAGTTAATAATCGTAAAAATGTTTCATAGAGTTATGAGGTGTTTCCTATGTTTTTTGTGAAGGTGGGATATCCTGATTTATCACATCAGTGTCTGCAGCTGCTTTCATGGTTCATTCTTATAACGTCATCATTTCCGGGTGATTTCACGGCTTTTGCTTTATGTTTCCTTGACAACCAGAAAGCGAAAGTGAAACAGAAAACGCAGATGTGCTCTTTGTGAACGTAGATTAATTTGAGTAAAATGTCATCCCAATCGTATTGCTTTTATTTGAATAGAATATTTTAGTACTCTTTCCTCCTCTGAGTAGCCACGTTTACTGTGAAGTGAGATCAGAAGTGATTATTGGCTATTGATCAGAGAAAGTGATTACTGCAAATTATCCATCTGGAATCTGTCAATGATCCGACCTGCACTACAGTCCCCCAATTAGACCAGATGAACGAATGAATGAAGGATTGAATGAACGATGTTTGGATGTATGTTTCTTGCAGCAGTTTCCTCATCTCCCAGCAGAGGTCGCACAAGAGGAGAAAATAAAGAAAGTGAGACTTATCCACCTCACATTTTTGTCATTGTTTTCTGTCCTCAGTCAGATCAGTACAATGTCAGTTCATATCTTCATCGTGGATCTCATCATGTTGAGGAATACGGCCTCCATCTTCATCCTCTGCAGCGTCCTGACCTGTGACCTCTGCCCTTTGCCGTGATTGATTGATTGATCCAGGATTGGATCTCCATGTGATGCTTCAGATGTTCTCCTACTAGCAAAACAAGAAAAAAAATCAATGAGAATCAATGGAGCGATAAAGAATATTTTCTGATCCTGTTTGAAATGCGCCATGAATCAAACATATGATGCCATAATAGGCGTTGATGATTTTCAGATGATTAACTGATTGGACTTTTGCGTTCATTCTTTTTAATTACTGTTATCGCTTTTGTCAATCGCCAAATGTTTTCTGTTTTTAAATGTCATCATTTTACATAAATGTTCTCTTACGCTCTAAACACTAAATGTTTTCTTTTAATTAATGTTATTGCTAAAGGTTTTAATTGATTCTTGTGTTTCATCAGTCATAATTTTACATAAAATGTCTTATAAATGTTCGTTTATGCTTTCTTTTAGTCATTCCGTTTTAATTTTTACAGTTTTGTAATCATGTAAAGCACCTTGAATTGCACTGTATTGAAAGTTTGCTATATAAATAAAATTGCCTTGCCTCTATGAGGTCTCTGAGTGTTTTACCTGCTAGCTAAATAGCAAAATAGGCATAAAAATCACGTTATTTTATCCATTTTAATAATTATGGATATGCAAAATTGGTTGATGTTTTTTCATAAATCCATCAATGAACATATATAAGGAACATAATTAAAACAGACCAAAATAAAGACCACTTTGGTCACAAAACCTTTAAAAAAAACAAAAGAATAGTGGGGCACTGCTGTACGCCGCAAAGACTTATGGGTAATACGTTTGTGTTAATTGTAGAAGTTCTCTCTTGTACGTTATACTTTGCGTTCCAAATGTAGCTCCTAAGTTATCCTTTAGCTTTATGTTGTTTGGTGGTTATTGGTGGCACCATCATAGAGACGGCGCTGCACGGGAGTTAAATGTCTGCCTCAACATGATCATGATGCAAGAGCAGAAGAATGCAGGTGAATGTATCTCTGCAGCAACTCATTTCCAGGATGGCGTAACACTAGAAATTAACCTTATTCCCAAAAAATTTCTTAAAGTATTTGTTTGAAATAATCATTCATAAAAAAAACATATTTGTGCTCTTCTGAATACCCTATTTGGGTTCGGCTCCACCTCTACTAGGTAATCAATCAACAATCAGTTCTATCAGCCAATCAGAGAGCTACAGCTTCCATTTTTCTGTGTGTTCTCTGGTTAACTCCCAGCTGGGCTTAATCAGTGACAGCTTCCTGGGATCCCAGCAAGGAGCACCTGTCTAATGTCGCTACGGTGAGAGTAGTGCGGGAACCGGGTGGTGGTCAGATCAGATGAGTGCTGCTGCTGAGCTGTTTCAAAGCCTGCAAAGAAGCTGCTTAGCCCCGCCAGCGATGCGTTCAGGTGTCCAGTGTCACATGGCAACCTCTGGAGTTTGTGATGTCATGCAGGCCTCGCCACACCTCCCAAGTATTGTGGCTGGACCAGGGGTCACGTTAACTGAACATTTTCCGTATTTCACAGTTTTTTTTTAGAACGGTGACGGAAAAATTTGAAGGCTGTACATAATTTTTATAGATCAAAATTCGCATCTCTGACCGGTTGTTACAAATGAGGAGGTACTTTCAACTTTATGCACTTTATTCACTATTTGATCTGATTTTTGGGTGCGAATTTTGCTACCATGTGGAGCGGTAGCTGATTTAATCTTAATTAAGCTTAATTTCATTTTCAGATGTAGTTCTCTATTCGGCTGGTTTTGATTAAACATCATTCTTCTGGAGATAGGCACCAACCAAAATATAATATTGTTTTCTGGAAGACAGAGGTGTTCCCAAAGGTAACAAGGGGTAAAAGATGAAGTAATTTATCTGCTCTTATTTATATTCAAACAGAGAATGTAAAGTTAAAAAAATAGTTTGGATCCTTATCAATAAGAAAACCCTTTAAATGGCATTTCAGCAGCAGAACCCTAGAAAGCAGTTTTTTTTTATGATTCCTCTGGTTTTTTTAATGTAAAAAAAATCTGTAAAGCACTTTGAGAAACTGTGTTGGAAAAGCGCTTTACAAATAAAGTTTGATTTTATTTTATTAGCTTATAAGTTCGCTGTCTTTGAGTTTTGAAGCCTGAGTTGATTTTGTAGCCCGGCGAGAGCAGTGCATCTCTGCTGGTAGAAGCTAACTGTTAGCAGCTCTGCTAGTACACAAACGCACAAATTCTCATCCACATGAGTGATGAAAAGAGAGATCAAAGATATGCCAAAATAGACGTTTGTTGGGGTATTTTATCCAACAAATCACGCTGGGGTTTTTCTGTCCCAGTGCGATGTGCTTCTTTAACTTTCCTGCCAGACAATTTAATCTTTCAACAAGTGGTTTAAAGTATTCTTCAACATTCCAGTTTACTGAATGGAAATCTGGTTGACTAACTGCACTAAAGAATGCCAGCTGGAAACCAAAGTCTTTCCTGGAGTTTGTCTCCACCTGCCGGTCACTACTTCCCATTGCATCTGAACTTGACACATTCAGGAAGTTCAGAAACTTTCTCTTTAAAACATCCTAAAGTAGATCTAAAAATGGAGAGGAAACTTCCTCAGAGGTCTCCCAAACACTGACGTACCACCATGGACTACAGGTGTCCCTGCGGTCCAACCGGAAGCTCCTGAAAGCAGCCGGTCCAGCTTTCATGATGTCATCATTTCTAGACAGCGACGGGGTTGCATCATGTTTCCTTGACAACCAGAAAGAGAAGGAGATGTAGTGAAACCGCATAATACACTGAAAATATAATGGAGTGAAACAGAAAATGGTGACGCAATCACATTCACGAAGACGGTCCATGTAAACCTTCAAAATAAAAGCCTTTCAGTTTAGTCAAGAGAAAAGAATGAAAGTTCAGATCGTTCCCAGAGTCCAGAGTCATCCTAGAATCATTCAGTTTTCCCACAATTTGTGTTTGTTAGTTTGTGTTACTAATATTTGCTGCTTCTCTGCAAGTTACTTTGTTTATTCTGAAGAGGGCGAAACTTCCGGTGATGTAAGAAAACTGAACGGAGAAGAGGAACTTCCAGGAAAAAAAAGAAAAAAAAAAGAAATGCTGGAGGATTCCCACGGATAGATCAGCGAACTGATCCCGCTGTGGCTGATCCTGGATCAGCAGTTTAACAAACAGAAGCAGTCAGATCAGAGCTGATTATTGGTTATTGATGACTGCAAAATATCCAGCTGGAATCTGTCACTGATCAGACCTGCACGAAAGTTCCCCAACTAGACCAGATGAATGAATGAAAACATAAATTATTGAATAAATAAGTGAATTAATCAAACAATAAAACACTGAAAATAAATAAATAAATAAATGTACGGTATGAACGTGTGTATCTTGCTGCAGTTGTGTCTTACTTCCAGTAGGGGTCGCAGGACAGGAGGCGTAGGTAAAAAAGAAAGTGGGGATTTCTTAGGGTGTCATTGTTTTCTATTTTCCTTTTTCTATCTGCAAGAATAAAATGATCGTCCTCAGTCAGATCGGCACAATGTCAGCTCAATATCTTCATCATGCATCTCATCATGTTCAGGAGTACGGTCTCCATCTTCATCCTCTGCAGTGTCCTGACCTCTGCCCTCTGCTGTGATTGGCTCAACCACTACAGCGACCTGAGGAACAGCTCCTTAGTTCTGGTCGAGACCATGGTGAGTAAAACTACTGGGTCCTGGTTTTTAATTTCTCCTAATGGTTTATTTTTATGTTTTATTCTCAATTGCTGATTTTACTTTACATGGTTTTATCATATGTTTTGTTTAATCACAGAATCGTGTAAATTACCTTGAAATACCTTGTTGAAAGTGTGCTATAGCATCTAGAATTAGATGAACCGATGGTGTAACGGGGTTCCAGGAGGGTTTGCAGAGATACTGAAGGAATGTCGTGTCGGAACTTCAGGGAAATTAAAGCTTTTTAAAATATTTTAAATGGTGTTTCAGTGGATCTAGTCAGGTTTTCAGAGGCTGTAGAGTAAGCAGGTTCTAAGGAGGAGATTCATGGGAACTTTGTTGGAAAAAGGCTATTAGAAAAAATATTTATATATTTAAAAACCATACAAGATATTTTTATTTGCCTGTAGTAAGCAAAATAAATAAATAAGCCAAAAGAATAAGTGACAATTTTCTTGAAAATGTTTCTTGAAATAAGACAATATATTATTATTATTAATATATTATTTATATTATATATAAACAAGGGATTTTACTTTCTTAAAAAACGTGTTTTTTCCAGTTTAAAAAGTTCCTAGAGGTTCCACTGGGTTTCATGTGGATCCTGGAAGTACTTAGCTCAGTTCTGTTAGAGTCCATTTTCCAGGTTTGTTGGTTAGAAGCTGGTTTAGTTCTCATTTTGATTCTTCCCATGTCCCCATCAGTCAGTAACTGTGTTGATGATGAGGATTTAATCAGTGATGTTGGGTCTAAACCTGGATCTGATGGATTTTGATCATTTTCTGACATGAAAAACCTTAAGTTTGTAGCTCCTTCACCAGTTAAACCAGTCACACCAGGTTAACTGGTTTCCAGAGCGTGACGTTGGGAAAGTAAAGGTTGTCTTGTTATTTTTCAGGGAGGAGCGTTCACTGACCAAATCAGTTCGGTGCCATTCCCATTCCAGCTGTACAAGAGGATGGGGAACAGACAGGTAATCAATCAGTCAGTTAATCAATGTAATCAGTTCTATCAGCCAATCAGAGAGCTGCAGCTCACATCTTCCTGTGTCTCTCCAGCAGAACATCCAGCTGATCTTCATCAGAGACAGCCTGCAGCAGATCTACGACCTGTATCGGTACAGCGACGTGTCTCCGGCCGGCTGGGACTCCGTGAAGACCACGGACTTCCTGGAGAGCATCCACAGACAGTTGGAGGAGGTGGACCGATGTGTGAGTGCCAATCCCAACCCTGTTATATGTTCTGTAGCGTTAGAGCGAGCACAAACTGATCGTTAGCCGCTTTCATTAGGTCACAGCTCAGAATCTGCTGCACAAACTCAACCCGCTCTCTGCTTTTAGGTGGAGTCGACGCGTAAAAAGAGAGCAAACAAGCAGCTGAAGGATTACTACAAAAAGCTGAAGCACCAGACTTTACACCACGCTGTGAGTACTAATACTTTTATAAGAACAGTCTGACTGCTGAACACAACCTGTTCTTTATTTTAATGGGAAAGCTGTAAATAGTCAATTAAAATGATTTAAGAATGAAAAATTTTCAAAAATGTGAAAAGTGTGGCTAGCATTTATATTCAGTTCCTTTTACTCTGATAGCGTTAAATAAATCAACCACGAACAGTTCCATCAGAGAATTTGTAAATCCAGTTCAGGTGAGTGTGTGTGTGTCTTACATAATCTCACATTAAGCCCAGATGTTCTGGTTCTGGCTGTGAGGTTCCTTAGAGAACATCAGAAAACAACCAGCATCCTGGAGACCAATGAACCCAGCAGATGGGTCTGGGAGTTCTGGTCCAGTCTGAAGCCGGGCTAGGTTCTAGAACGTCTCCCATCACTCTGATCTGTCTATTATGGAGATGGATAGGATAGAACACGTCATCCCCACAGTAATACATGGTGGTGAGAGCATCATGCTGTGGGGATGCTTTCAAAGCAGGAGGTCAGAGTGGATGTGAAGATGGGTGGAGAAGAATCCCGGAAGAAAACCTGTTAGAGGCTGGAGAAGATCACTGGCAGGACCACCAGCCAGAGATATTATGGGATGGTTTAGCTCCAGCCGTCATTCACGGGTTAGAGCGGCCTGGTCCAAGAATCTGTGACGAGAAATGAAAAATGATGTCCATAGATGCTCTCCACCCAGTCGCTCTGAGCTGCAGCTGGTTCACAATCAGAATGAGGAAAAATGTCAAACGTGAGATGAAATAATAAAAAAAAACTCACTAAAGGCTCTACCGCTCAGAGGGATGCATGCCACACTTTTCAGATGTATAATTGTAAATGTTAAAAAACCACACATCATGCCCCTTCCAATTTACCACTATTCACTTATTGTGTCAGTCTGTCACACAAAATCCCCCAAATATCCAATGAAGTTTGTGGTTTCGACGTAAAGAAATGTGACAAAACTAAAGAGGTTGTGAATAATTTAGCGCCTACATATCAGCTGAAGTTGGGCAGCCACACTAACCGAGGTTCTCTTCTTGCAGGATGGCAGCAGAACCGGATGGGAGATCCTCAGGAAGGTGACCAAAGATCACCTGATGAGACTGGATCTGATGGGGAACCAGCTTCGAGCCACCAGCAGGGGGCAGCCTGCAGCGAGTCGCCATCTCTGAGCTTCCACTGAAACAAATTCAACAGAACTCTTCAAGTGTTAATTTACTTATTTATATATTATTTATGAACAACTTATTTATTGAAATATTTATTATTGAAACAGAACTGACATTTTTGTACTTTTGTATGTTTTTTAAATGGAAATAAATTATGAAAAAAACTATTTATTGAGCAGTTTGTGTTTGAAAAGCCAAAAAAGCTGTGAGATGAACTGATGAGAGATAAGGAAGATGAAAATGAAATGTAGATCAAAGGATAAAAAGGAGTAACCGAAAGAGAAGGGAGGAGAAATATATCTAATTGTTGAGTTTATTAAGGTGAAATCCTTGATGTTCAAAATGAAACTGATGGGACAGCCACACGGTTTGATTTTTTAGTTCTGACAGGGTTCTTCCTCTGTAGATATCTTTACCAGGTTCTAAAATAATGACATTTTTACTTCCAGAGAAAAAAAGCAAATAGACCCCCCCAAAAGCATATAATTTAATAGGCTCGGGACTTTTTTTCTCTCTGGAATATTTACTGTGAATTAATTCCAAATTTGAATCTTAACTGGGTGCTACTGGGGGTGATGGTGCAAAAATGATTCTTCATAAAATAAAGACATCCATGGACAACACTGACCTCTGTCCTAGACCGCATAAGCTAGACCCACTTTCATTTTTAATTCCACCCTATTTCCGACTTCTAATTTCTATGAACCTATACATATTTTATATCATTAAAAAGCTAAGAGTCTTCTGTTTACAATTGTGTCGGCCAATCAAGGATACAATCGTAACTATATGCACAGCATAGGTTAAATCCAGTTCAGGGGAATATACAACAATACGTGTAGTTCTGTACCACTTAATTTCTGCTTCTGATGACATCGCTGCGCATGCCCAGAAAAACTAAATCTCCATGTATCACTCACTGGCACAATAATATTATAATTGTACCTATTAAAAGGCAATATCCTCTTTTCTGTGGATTATGATTTGGTACTTGTCCTAAATATGAAGATAAATATATGGATCACATAAAGTTTAGGTATTGGTCCTCGAACGGGTAATGCTCCTTGAGGGTTAGGATTAGAAAACCGACAGAACCGACAGAAGCCCACAAATGGCATAATTTTGGGTACCTTTCACCAGTACTCTGAAAAATATGTGCAGAATATTCATTTTTTGGCATGTTGTCGTCAAATTTAGTGTGGATAATGGTAATAATTCAGGCTTTAGACCCACAGTATGTTTAGGTCACCACCGTAGTATAAAGCCAAATTTAAAGCATGTATTCCTAAATAATTCATAGGCAGGCATAAATTCAAACTTTTTCTGTGTATTAAAAATCATATTGCTTGGAAACAATCGCATATCATAGACATATCACGGTTCTGAAAGAAATTTCAGTGTTTGCTTTGTAGTCTGAAAAACATTTGAAAAAAAGAGGTGAGAAAGATTCCTTCATTTCTTCGAGGTTTAATTTGAACTTCTTTGTACACGCAACGAGGAATAACATCTCACAGTATAGCCAGGATCCGTTTGACAGCTGACCTCCTCCCAACAACTAACAAAGCCTTTTTATAGATGTAGACAACCTTCCTATAGTCTCTACCCTACCCGTAAACATTTCTCCATGGTAAAGTTTCCAGACTCTCAGGTGTCTTCGCCTGATAGGACACGCTCAAACTTAGGACACATCAGGACATCCAGTGCTCCGAGGGTCGTTTCAATAGCAACACCACAAATGGGGATTCTAATATCATTTAATTTGACCTAACCTAATATTATACAGTGTCACACAATCAGACTATCATTATATCATGAAGAGATGGCACACAGTTCTCTTAGTGTGTAAGAATACACAGAAAAGACCATTCTTAATATACATTTCTCAGTATAACTTCTCAATATACATTTTTCCATAACAGTCCCCCCTTTTTATCATAACAAAGTGATAAACAAAAAAAAACAAAAAAAAATATTTAAGAATGACACAATTAGAAACTACCACTATTGGGAAGGCAATACAGAAAAAAACAACAATAATAAATTAAGAACCAACGAACTTTTGCATTACAATTCACAGTAAATCTTCTGAACAAAATAGTCTAATCAATACATTCTTCTTGATGGCGTTATCTGATCCGATACAGAACCACAATCAAAAACCCACGGGTGTAAGATAAACAACCTCCGAGCCTATGGTCGTGTCATTGCATCTCTCACGACTTTGGGACAAAAGAATGCGGCGGCCCATATGTCCCCTAGGTGGCGCTTCTGTATGTCTCCTCATCATTCAGGATGCCTAAAAATAACTGCAAAAAGAGAGATGGCACAATGTTAGGCAGTATAAGTCAAGTACACAATAAAACGTCAAAAATTATTAGCACAAGGTGAAAAATTTACTCTTCCCTTTAAGTGAGGCTTGCATCCACAGTGTGAACCCTAAATGATCCTTGAAAAGTTTATACAAAAAAACACAGATCAGTAGTAATCAACAATAATAACAATCCATCACAACAAAAGAAAATAAACACTTAAAAATGAACATAATAAAACTCCAACATCAGTCATAATCAGGTAAAACTATGCTATGAAAACAAATCACACAAGAATGAAACATTTTATAATCTCCCCCCGTTTTCATAAAGAAATACGAATAAAAAATGAAATGAAAGAATAATGCTAATAAAATGCAAGAAATGAAACAACAGCAATCCCCTCTTTCATGACCCTCAGGCCTTCCAGAAGTGTCGATACCTCAACCACAGACAGCTTCCAGTGTCTCATGGTCGTCGATCCATCACTCCTTTGAAGGCTCCCTCCAGAAAACCTCTACTGCAATCCTTAGAAGGATCAGGAGACCAGGAGAGCGGGTTCACACCCCACTCATGCCACAGCATGCAAGGTCAACATCAGCCGACCCACACAGCTTGGCTGAATGAGTCCACCCTCATCAATTCAGAGAGCAGAACAGCATGAACGGAACTTCATCACTCAATTGTCTCCAGCTCAATCCATACTAGGAGAGAGAATCATTGCAAACAGAACAAGACAAAAATTGTCCAAGTGCAATCTGTACAAGGTGTCAACGGTTGTTAGATTGAATTAAAACCCTTGTAAAAATGCCCCCAAAATGAAGAGAAAGAGAGAAAAAAACCCCAAAACAAAATAAGTAAATAAATAAAAAATCTTAATAAGGACAAAATTAGGAAAATCAGAACATAAAATAATTAAATAAATAAAATTAAAACAATATATGATAAAAGTAATATGCCCTACTACTTTACCTTATCAAACCACCTGAACTGTTAAAAATGAGTCCATGACTAAAAATGTCAAAATCTTGCAAGCATTTTACAAGAATTCTAAGAATTAAATTTGGTACACCGAATTCCAGATATCCGGTGTAAAGTGAAAGAGTATTCTCATTTTAGGGAAGAGTACACAAATAAAAATAAAAGAAATCTACAAAGACAAGATTACCGCCCTGAATTACTGAATCCGATACTCCACCCAAATCAACAAATACAGATACAAATACCAGCTGCTTTTCACAACCCTTCCATCCACTAACAGGTGTGATGATTAAAACACTTCCAGTACCCCGTTAGTGGTCATAATGTTATGCTTGAGCAACCTATCTGGTTTTGGAACAAAACGCTGCTGGTTCCCTGGACGGTTTAAAGGTTTTGGTTTTAATGTCACTTTCTAGGTTTAGTTTCTTTCATTTTCTAGTTATTCAGAAAACCACAGAATTATGAAGAGAACTGTAAAACTATGAAGGATTATCAATTTAACTGATGCATTTAAATTCTTTATAAACCCGAAAGACAGGAGGTAGACATGATCCAAGTTTTTACTGAGAAACAAGCAGGTGAACTTGTTTGATCTCACTGATTTCCGTCTTTGAGCTTCCTTAAAACTACAGAACCGGCCCAGAATCTTTAACCACGTCAAACCCAACTTCCTCTGATCTCCCGGACTCCCTTCGCTCAGTTTTTAGGAAGTGAAATAGTCGATCTGCAGGCCGCAGCAGCTGCAGGAAGGAAACTATCAGAGTAAACCTGAACAAGCAAAAAAAACTCCCCTGAGTGTATAGAAATGAGAAGCATTAGTTAATACAGCTCATTGGGACTTATGGAGACTTCAGAGGAACAGATGAAGTCAGAGTCTTTGTGGTGAAAACCAGAAAGTCAAAAACAAAAGCTGGTTAAAGTCAAACAGCTGCTGGCACGAAACCACTGAACAAACATCTTTCACACGCTGGGTCGGGTCAAACCAAAATGTCACAATTTCTGCCACAGTTTGTGTGACAGGCCTACAGGGGGGAGCATTCCATAGAACTTTCATGGTTCTGAAAATTCAATCTTTCATTTATCCTCACCAGCAAAGGTGTAATTTAAATAGAAATTTGGGGAATTTAAACTTCACAGGAGTAATTATAGATTGGTCATCTTTTTACTTGTAGGGGCAGCTGTAGCCCAGGGGTTGGAATTTCAGTCTGTGACACAGAAATTGTGGGTTTGATTCCTGCTTCTGCATGCTACAGTCTGTTGTGTCATTGAGTAAGACACTTCACCTACTGGTATTGGCCAAAGGGGCAGATTGCAGCCTCTCTTCTGTCATTCTGCCCCAGGACAGCCTTGGTGACAATTGTAGCTTGCTTCCACCAGGGTGTGAAGGAATAATACAATTCTAGCGCAATTTGAGGCTCTCAAAAAGCGCTATATAAATGCAATCCCTTATTCTACTCCTTACATTTTCATATAATTGTCCATACCTTTAGCATTTTAAAAATACACTCATTCTGTTTCATTTAGTCTTGTCATGTTATTCAAAGTAAACGCAAAAAAATAAATATTCCAGAAATATACTAACTGGATTGAATTTAACTGTGGTCTGATAATAATTTTATATCAGTCCTACCATTCTGGGAGCCTGGATCCATCGCACAAGGGCTCACGTTAACCGAGTGATGTCCCGGGTATCATCCCTCATCATTTTTGACAGATTACAATTTCCACCGCTGACAATTTTGGTGCAGACGCTCTGACAGTTTTAACTTTACGCACGGAGCATCTTCTGCGCCGTGTGGGATTGCGAATCTATTTGAATTAAGTTACACTTTTTATTGGGAGGCATGACAACGGAAAATCAATAGTCCTTGCTTTTTCTTTGTAATAAAGTTACAGAATGAGCAATTCTGAATTGGAAAATGAAAAAGTATTTTACATGCTTTCTTTGCAAATACATTTCAATAAAAAAATTTGACATTTCAAATTGAATTTTGTAACAGTTTTGGTGGGGTGTTATTTAAAAATTTAATCTTACATTTTTCTTTCATTTTTCATTTGAATGAAGTTACAGAATGAGCAATGCTGGATTGAAAAATGAAAAAGCATTTCAGATTATTTAATTTTAATTATATTTATGAAACAAAATATTAACTAGAGTTTGAAAATGAAAAAGCTAAAGTTCACTTTATTTTGTTACTTGTTCATGTTCAAAAATAAAATCATTAATTCATTCATG
Source organism: Apricaphanius iberus (assembly GCA_028564705.1). Taxonomy (NCBI): domain Eukaryota; kingdom Metazoa; phylum Chordata; class Actinopteri; order Cyprinodontiformes; family Aphaniidae; genus Apricaphanius; species Apricaphanius iberus. Next base: position 2,223,735 of record JAPXFQ010002877.1, read on the forward strand.
CTTAGTAAGATGGAGTGGATACACGGTGAGATCTCCACGCTAAGGCATGCAATTAAGTTTCAGGCAGATGTCAGCAAGACCCTGTACCCTGTGACTGCGACCCTAGGATGCAGAGTTGCTGCTGCTAAGCGCCGGCTGGAATCGAGCAGTGGAGGACAACTAGCAATCTCGGCTGGGGAGAATAAAGAAGAGCTGGCTAAAGGGAGCGCCGATGGCATTCCTGCGGGCCCCACCTGTGTCAGAGTTCCTACATCACCTCGCACGAAGCTGATCTTGGGCGACGGGGCCGTCTGTGTCAAGGCAGGTACCGGGAGTGGGACCATGACTGGATGCCCGACTCCTGGAGGGACTGTGCATAATTCGCAGAAATGCAGCCGTGTGGTGAAAAAGGGCCGGGTGTTGAAGGCTTTTTATAGGGTCAATCATTTTAAGTTGTTTACAAAGCTCAGACAAAAAGGTGTGCCAAATAGCATAATTAGGATTCTTGCATACTGGAATGCAGGTCAAGTGGGGGTATACAGTCTCTGCACCATTTAGCGTGGGTAATGGGGTTCGCCAGGGGGATTTACTCTCACCTGCTCTTTTTAATATCTGTATGAATGATCTATCTGATCAGCTAAGAGCCATTAAAACAGGATGCATGGTTGGCAACACCCTGGTAAACCACCTATTGTATGCCAATGATTTGGTTATTTTTTCTCCCAGCAGTGCTGGGCTTCAAGAGATGCTGAACATATGTACTGAGTATGGTGTTAAATTTGATGTTAAATATAATAGTAAAAAAGAGTGTTGTTCTGATCTGCAAAACAAAAGGAGATAAGGAGTTAATCTTTCCAAGCTTTCACCTGGCAGGGCAAGCCAAAACCGTAGGTAAGAAAACTAAATATCTAGGACACATCATCACAGATCAAATGTGTGATGATGATGACATCTATAGGCAACACCGCATGTTATATACACAAGCTAACATGCTGGTTAGGAAATTTCACAGGTGCTCTGATCGAGTTAAGATAAGCCTGTTTAAAGCACACTGTACTCCTCTATATACTGCCCATTTGTGGACCAGGTTTACAAAGTCTAGCATCCAGAAGCCCCAGATCGCCTATAATGATGGATTGCATATACTGCTTAAAAAACCCGGGTGGAGCAGTGCAAGTGAATTATTTTGTAGGGTAGGAGTCAACACATTCCATGCACTGCTGAGAAACCTAATGTACAAATTCATTTGCAAATTGAATGGTTCATGTAACCTTGTCATTATGCTGTTGTCGAACCCTGGTTTTAGTACGGTGCGATACCAGTCATCCATGTGGAAACACTGGTATCAGTGCCTTTTTTAACTGTCCTGTTGTTTGTCTGTGTGCTGTTGTTGTCATTGTTATGTGCATTTATTGGACCATGAGTCTGGAAATAAAGTTGATTGATTCATTGATACATACATACATACATACATACATACATACATACATACATACATACATACATACATACATACGCTCACACTCAAAACCTGCAGCTCCTTGGAGAAATGAAGATATCAAAAAATTAATGAGGAAATGCAGGGCGGCAGAGAGAAAATGAAAGAAATATTAAACCATGATAAACCATCCATGATAAACTTCTTTATGAACTTCTCAAATCATACTGCTGTACGAAAGTCAAGAAATGCTGATTTTGCAAAAAATCATATCGGACGATAAAAATAATCCTAAAAAGATTTTTTCTTCTATTGATGGAATCTTCAACCGTACTACGAATGCATTTCATAAACCCCATCAAACACTCTATGTATGGAGTTTTCAGACCACTTCAGATGGAAAGTAGACACCATCAGATTTAACATTTGATTTTCTCAAACTAATATGGTTTTTGACAAATCTGAGTGGGATTCATTTTCAGCCCTGGAGTTTTATGCCTCAGGCCTGCACACTTTATATCCCAACCTATTTTTATTCAAATTAGTGATGAACTTATACCGTTCTAATGTCCTTGTATCGGTTAAAGTTAACTGATACCATTAACCGATACTTAAAATGTGGAAACTCCACAATAATTTCACAGAAAGTACTTATTTTTCACTTCAAATTTAAATTTTGTGGTCTTTTTTTATTCTATTCAATATCTGATCTAATTCACCATAATTTGTTTTAACAAACAGTGAATAAAATAAAAAACGTCTTTCAATTTATTGCATTTTTTTGTGTGGTAAAAGTATCGGCATTGGTATATTCAGCACTGGCAACTACTCAGATCCAAAGTATTGTTTTTTAAAAAGTGGTATCGTTGCATCCCTAATTAAAATCATATAATTATAACCTTGCATGTTAGAGCTACAGAAGCACACTGTTCTGTAAAGCCTTGTAATTTTGAGTATTTTATTTCTTAAAAAAATCAAATTCCGTACAAATAAGGGTTAATTGCTTCACTACGTAGATTTATTTCAGCATGAATTCACATCTATATTAATCTTCACAGCACAACCATTACCAATATAAGAATCTATATTTTGAGCTGCTACTTCTGCAATCAGTCCCAGATTATACTACTCTCTGTTTGAAATTTCCTCCAGTTTCCCTAAACTCATCTGATGCACCTTCCATAATAAACAATTGTATTCTGTAAAGCTTCAGTGTATTATATATTGAAAAGACATTAGACTTAAAATATTATATTTTCAATGGCAAAACATGCAGGCCTAATTTATGTTACTTTCATAGCTGTGACATAATCCCAATTAATCCCAATTAATCAACATTCCTAATTTTGACAAAAAAACTACTACAATTTTCGTTGTAAAAGGACAAATCCGGATGCCGCTGCTCTTTTATTTAACGAAATAAAGGAGAGATCAATGAAATTTTGGGTTTGAACTCCACAATCACATTCACATGTGGCCCTTTTAAACTATTTATCTTTTAGCCAGTTACTAAAGCTAACTAACTGCTTAGCATTGTTTCTATGTAAAGCTGACCTGATCGTCCTCTTTATGGGACTATCCTACAACAGCAAAGTGTTTTCAGTTAAAGGCCTCCAAAATGTTGCTACAGCATAGACTGCTACTGCTAGTATGCTACTTTCTATCGAGGTACTGATTCAGGGTGAGATCACTCTGTTACCCCTGGGAGGACCTCAGTAAACACTGAGTAGATCAATAATAATCTATAATAACATGAGGAAATGAATGATCTTATTGTGAAGAGCATGCACAGCTGCTTCCGCTAATGAAGTAATGTCCCAAAACATTACTTTAACTGAATAATTTCACATTTTAATGCAGCGGCCGAGCTAACATCCGGAAAATTCCCACTGACATCTTATGAATTTAATCATGTGAACTCAAAGCCAATATGTCAATAATAAGAATATACTCACTTGTCATTTGTGCACACATACAAGTCCTGCTACACAACAATTCCTCCCTTTCCAAATGCAGTGTGGCTGCTTAGGAAGCTGGCTGGTTGTGGGGTAATTTTTATTCTGTAAAGCACTTTTAACTGCATTTTGTTTTGTATGAAAAGCTCTTTATAAATAAAGTTTGACTTGATTTGAGTTGATGGGTTAGTCCAAGTCCAGACCTAAAACCAACCGAGAATCTGTGACAAGACAGGAATAATGAAGTCCGTAGATGCTCTCCACTCGCTCTGAGCTGCAGCTGGTTCACAATCGGAATGAGGAAAAATGTCAAACTGGAGATGTTGGGGGGAAAAAAAACTCCCCAAAATGTTGTCCTCTCAGGGGGATGTATGCCACACTTTTCAGATTTATAACTGTAAATGTAAAAAAAAACAACTAAAACACATCATGTCCCTTCCACTTGACAACTATGTACTTACTGCATCATTCTGTCACACAAAATCCCCAAACTATCCAAGAAGTTTGTGGTTGTGACGTAAAAAAATGTGACAAAACTCAAGAGGCTGTGAATAATTTAGAACCTACATATCCGCTGAAGTTGGACAGCAGTACCAAGGTTCTGTTCTTGCAGGATGGGTGCAGAGCTGGATGGGAGATCCTCAGGAAGGTGACCCAACATCACCTGATGAGATTGGATCTGATAGGGACCATCTTCGACCCACCAGCAGGGGGCAGCCTGCAGCGAGTCAGCATCTCTGAGCTTCCACTGAAACAAATTCAACAGAACTCTTCTAGTGCTTATTTACTCATTTATACATTATTTATGAACAACGTATTTATTGAAATATGTAATAAACTGAACTGTTGTACTTTTTCCTATTTTTTTATGAAAATAAATTATGAAACATTTAATTTTGTTGAGCAGTTTGCTTTTCCCATTCCTCCATGCACATCTCCTCTAGAGCAGTGATGTTTTAGGGCTGGACAACTTGGACATTCAACTCCCTCCAAAGGTTTTCCAGGGGCTTGAGATCTGCAGACTGGCTAGGCCACTCCAGGACCTTTAAATGTTTCTTAGGAAGCCATTCCTGGAAGACATTCCATGGTAATGTGTTTGAGATCATTGTCATGCTCAAAGACCCAGCCATGTTTCGTCTTCAATGCTCTCACTGATGGAAGGAGGTTTCCTATCAAAATGTCACCATACATGGCCCCATTCATTCTTTCCTTTACACGTATCAGTCATTCTGGTTCCTTGGCAGAAAAACAGCCCCAAAGCATGATGCTTCCACCCCCACAGTAGATATGGTGTTCTATGGATGCAACACGACAAGAAGGGTTTTTACCAAAAAGTTCTGTTTTATTTTCATCTGACCATCTGACATCCTCCCAGTCCTCTCCCGGATCATCCAGATGCTCTCTAGCAAACTTCAGACGGGCCTGGACATGTACTGGCTTAAGCAGGGGGACACGTCTGCCACTGCAGGCGGCGTAGTTTGTTACTGATGGTAGCCTTTGTTACTTTGGTCCCAGCTCTCTTCAGGTCATTCACTAGGTCCCACCGTGTGGTTCTAGGGTTGTTGCTCATTGTTCTTGGGGTCATTTTGACCCCACAGGGTGAGATCTTGGTGGAGCCCCAGATGGAGGGAGATTATCAGTGGTCTTGTATGTCTTCTCTTTTCTAATAATTTTCTTCCACAGTTAATTTATTTACACCAAGCTGCTTACCTATTGCAGATTCACTCTTCCAAGCCAGGTGAATGTCTACAATCTTGTTTCTGGTGTCCTTTTCCAGCTCTTTGGTCTTGGCCATAGTGGAGTTTGGAGTGTGACTGTTTGTGGTTGTCTTTTATACTGACCAGTTCTTTTAATCAGTTCAAACATGTGCCATTATTACAGGTAAGGAAAGGTGGACAGATGATCCTCTTACAGAAGTTACAGGTCTGTGAGGGACAGAAATCTTGTCTGTTCGTAGGAGACCAAATAATTACTTTCCACCATAGTTTGCTAATAAATTCTTTAAAAATCAGACCGTGTTTTTTTTTTCTTCTGATTTTGTTTCTCATATTTGAGGTATACCTACGATAAAAATTACAAGCCTCTCTCATCGTTTGAAGTGGAAGAACTGGCACAGTTGGCGGTTGACTAAATACTTTTATGCTCCACTGTGAGCATGAAACACACACAACTTATGCTAAACAATAAAGCATGAAAAACAGCAATTTAAACACTCTAATGATCTCATATATGCCATATTCCCTACATGCATTTACTCAACATTTAATAAACTAATTAATTCACATTATCACAATCATGAAACAAATGTAACAGTGGGACAGTGTATCAACAGAGTGAGACGAGGAGAATCAAGAGAACATATTGAAGCTCAGTTTTTATAGTGTCAGAACATTCAGATGTTAACAGCTTCAGTGAGGGATCAAAACCATCAGATTATGGTTGGACAGAAGCAGCGAGTACAGACAGGAATGCTGAAGTCCATTTACACCCAGATCCGTTTTATCCAACTAATTTCTATTAAATCTCTCAGTAACAACTAGGGATGCACCAATACCATTCTAATGTACTTGTGTTGGTTAGTTAAGCAATACCATGAACCAATAGTCAAAATGTGGAAACTCTGCAATAATTTCTAGGGTCAGTGCAGATGAAGAAATGTATACTGGTTTAACTGAGTTAAAGTGGTTATGCTGGATCAAACCTGAATTAAGTTTATAGCTTGGAAGAACAGCATACATGATATCCTTGCAGATGTTGGTGAAAGTGATGAAGGCTATTATGTTAAAGAAGAAGCTTTTGCTTATTAAACAGAAATTAGTGAATTCTAATGAGCCTAGATGAACTGAACTGACGTTAGCAGCCGATCTCATTTGTCACAGAGCTCCACCTTAATGAGAGGCTGGCAGTCGTCGGACATGTAGGCCTTGATAGTCAAATCAGGTCCATAATAACCATCAGGACCCGATTTGTTCATTTCGTAAGACAGACTGGGCCCAGAGGCATTTCCTCTGACAAAACCGTTCTGCATGCCATAGTACATCTCATTGAAGAGATATGCATTGCACTGCTTGTTGTTGTTGAAAGCTCCAATGCCATACCAGTTGTGGTAGAGGTTGAAGTCGAAGGGATTGGAGAACATGACGACTATCCGGCCGCAGAACTTCCTGTTCAACATCTCGAAAATATCGTAGGTGAAGACACCCACTGAGCCACTGGCCGTGTAGGGTGTCTTGACGAAGAGTGCGGTGCCAGACTGAGACGGACGAAGAGCCGGAGGTAGAGGAGACTTAATGGTCCCGGCATGGCAATAGTAGCTGAACACAAAGATAAAGAGGTTTAACACAGCGTGCTCCCGATTCTGCGGCTCACAGTTTCATTCTTGCTTAACTCTACCTTCCCTTCAACCTACTGTACATTGTTTTTTTTTCTTCGTACTTCTACCGTCACTAAGCTTCTACATTTACTCTACATCAATTACCAGTCTGTCTGCTTTAGTCAGGCGTTAGTCAGAAATTATTTTAGGAGAACAAGTTCTGTAGGTTATGTCACTCCTAAACAGTCACTGTCAGGTTTATCTCAGAGCCAATGTCAGTCAATCAGAGCTCTATCTGTGCTGCTGTCAGACATCAGTAACAAAAAGATCAGGTTGATCACAGAACTACCTAGACTTAATTCCTGTTCTTATTTCCAGGTTCCGGATTGGAGTGTGTGTGTTTTAAAACTCACAGTGGCTCACACATCATGTAGCTGGCGGTCTTGTTGTGAATCTCCACATTGCACTGACGGTGATCTGTCATTTTGAGAACCTGTTTTGGGAAACAAACATGCAATATTCAGGTTCCAGGAGATTTCTTCAAACATCCTGAATGTTTATTTATGAGTCAGCAAAAGAGAGGGAACATTATAAATCTGCCCTTAGAATGTGTTCTTAATCCTAAAGATTCCAGTCTGGAACTAACAGATTTGGTTTCAACCCAGGAACGGAAATGTTCCAGTTATTCCAGGCCAACATCATCCTCATATTTTCCTGAAAGATCCAAAGGAATCCATACCCACCTAAACAAACCGGATCACCCTATTAATAACTGTAATGTCTTCTCTGAGAGGTTCTGAGTCAGGTCCGACTGGGAAGATCCTGGAGGAGGAATATATTTTTAATCATTGATTGAGTCAGAACAACTGAGTGAGTTCTTTTCCTAGAAATTACATCTAGTTTCTGTCAGCAAGAGGTCAGAGCTTTCAAAACAATCCTCACAGTCTTTCACAGTAAAAAGATCCAACAGAACCTTATCTGCATCCCAACCATTCGAATTATGCAGTTTGGAAAAAAAAAAAACTGATAATAAAAAGGGAAAAGGTTCTGGCTTTCAGAGAAGGTCATATTATAAAACTACTACTGCATCAGTTCTGCTTCTGTCAATCAAGAATCTACCGGACTCTGCAGATAACTGAAACTCCTGGATAATTACTCACTCAGTCCCGGATTCACCAAACACACCCAGAACCAACAGACCCATGAAAGAGAAGTTACTCACAACTGAAGAGCTTCTGAGGAACACCAGTTATCGCCAGATCTGAGACGGTGTACTAAACTCAGATTCTTGATACATGTAGATGAGAGCTAGGCGTGGTTTCCTGAGGTAATCAGAATTTTTAAAGAGACAGTCAGGACGTTTACAAGCACACCTAAATGTAGCTTTTGGCAATAAACACACTAACGGCCTACAGGGGCGAAGTACCTAATTCTGGGCCCTGTACACTCTCAATGTCAGTGGGCCTCATTAGGCACATGAGAAAAAGAGTGGCACTAAAAAAATAAAAATGACATATGATGAAGGACGGATTTTGGTACAGAAATAACTTGGACTGGTTGTTGCCCATTTTATAAGTTGAGGTTTCCACAAACACGAGACACGAAGAGAAGATCACGACAGGGAGGTTAGATGAGGAACTGGCAGAGGATGTGAGACACATTGGGGTATTTAAAGGACATTATAACAATGGGTAGACTAATGAGACATCAGATGTAGGTAATTAGGACACATGGAGTTACGGTGGCAAGGAGAAAGTCACACCGCGACAGATTTATGGATAGATATAGCTGTGTATCATCAGCGTAACTATGGAAATTTATCCCATGCTGCCTAATTATTTTACCAATAGGAAGCATATATATAGTAAAAAGAATCGGCCCAAGGACTGAACCCTGTGGTACTCCGCAAGTAACTTTTGAGGTTTAGGAGGGTTTATCATTTACTTGAACAAACTGAAATCTGTTAGACAAATAAGATTTAAACCAGCCTAGGGCTGTTCCTATTATACCGACAGGTTGAAGCCTTTCTATGAGAATATTGTGGTCAACAGTGTCAAAGGCAGCACTGAGATCTAACAGGACCAGAATAGTCACCAGTCCATTGTCTGAGGCTATGAGAATATCATTAGTAACCTTCACCAGAGCTGTTTCAGTGCTGTGATGAGCTCTAAAGCCTGACTGAAACTTCTCAAACAGCTCATTATTGTTTAAATGCTCACATATCTGTTGTGCAACTATTTTCTCAAGAATTTTAGATAAGAAGGGAAGATTAGATATCGGTCTATAGTTAATTAAGTCGTTTTGATCAAGAGAGAGTTTCTTAAGTAGAGGTTTAATTACAGCAATCTTTAACTCCTGTGGTACATATCCATTGACTAAGGATAGATTCATTATATTTAAAATTGGAGCAGCGATCAGAGGGAAAACTTCTTTTAAGAGTTTAGTTGGGATTGGGTCTAAAACGCAAGTTGAAGGTTTAGATGAAGCTAATAATTTTAGTACATCACAAAGTTCGGCCGCATTAAAGCAGTTTAAGCATATATTAGGTTCAACCATTTTTGAGGCTGCCTCATTAACTAAGGAGGAAGCAAGTATAATGGGAAGGTTCCCAATTATCTTATTCTTTATGGAGTCTATTTTATTTATAAAGAATTGCATGAAGTCGTCACTGCTTAGAGCTTGGGGAATGGTTGGCTCGATAGAGCTATGATCCTGTGTGAGTTTGGCAACTGTATTAAAAAGAAACCTAGGATTTTTTTTATTCTCCTCGATTAAAGATGAATAATATGCTGTTCTAGCTGTGTGAAGGCTCTTTTTATATAGCAATAAACTATTTTTCCATATTAAAAAGGAATCATGTAAATGCGTGGAGCGCCATTTTCTCTCTAGTTTTCTAACATTCAGCTTTACAGCACGTAGCTCTAAATTAAACCAGGGAGCTAATCTTCTATGGCTAGCCACCTTCCTTTTCAAGGGGGCAACTTTGTCTATTGCCCGACGCAGGGAGGAATTAACGCTATGAACTAAAATGTCAAGTTGTGAGGGGTCACGAGTTAAATCACTGTTTTCTGTTCTGCATTTATACTGTAAACTGAGGAAATTAAAGTTGGAAGAGCTTCTTTAAAATTTGCTACAGCGTTGTCTGATAACGTTCTGGTATAATGAAGTTTTCTTTCAGGTTTGATATGATCCATTAGAGTAAGTTTAAAAGTGATAAGGAAATGATCAGACAGGATAGGGTTATGTGGAAAGACTGTTATTTCTTCACAGTCAATGCCATAAGTCAGCAAAAGATCTAAAGTGTGGTGACAAGAATGTGTTGGTCCCTGCACATTTTGAATAAAGCCTATTGAGTCTAGGATAGTGTGAAAAGCTGTATTTAGACTATCACTTTCATTATCAACATGGATATTGAAGTCTCCGACTATAATGACTTTATCGGTGTTTAAAACTAAGTCAGATAGAAAATCTGAAATCTGATCTAAAAATTAAGAATAAGGTCCTGGTGGACGATATAAGACCACAAACAAAAGTGGTTTTACTGCTTTGTTATGTGAATGAGGAAGGCTAAAAACTAGATGCTCAAAGGAACTGTAACTATTATTTTTTGGGAGATTAATTAGTAAATCGGAATGAAAGATAGTTGCTACTCCACCTCCTCGACCAGTACTTCGAGGGACACTAAAGTTTAAGTAGCTAGGGGGAGTTGACTCATTTATTGTGACATGGTCCTCTTCCTGCAACCATGTCTCTGCAAGACAAAACAAATCAATATTATTTTCACAAATTAAGTCATTTACTAAGAGTGTTTTTGAGGGGAGAGATCTTATCTTTAGTAAACCACATTTAATTGATTTGTTTTTATGTTCAGTCCGAGTTTATTTATCTTTATGAGATTTTTATACTTTGCTCTAGTAGCATTAACTTTTAATTCATTAGTTTTGGGTAGTGGACGGGAAACTATCTCTATAGGGTAGTGGGTGGGTGGCAGTCCCTGTTCCTTGACCTGGACTCTGGGTTCCCTGATCTGGACTCTGGTTTCCCTGAGCTCGACTCTGGGTTCCCTGAGCTGGACTCTGGGTTCCCTGAGCTGGACTCTGGGTTGTCACGGCTTTGGGGAACTAGAGATAACCCTATCAATGTTCCTGGAAAGAAGCGAAGCTCCGTCCTCGGTGGGATGGATGCCGTCTCTACATAACAGTCCAGGTTTTCCCCAGAAGGCCCCCCAGTTATCAATGTAGCCCACATTGTTTTCTGGACACCACCTTGACAACCAAAGGTGGAACGAAAGCATACGGCTGTACATGTCATCGCTAGTACGATCAGGCAGGGGACCAGAAAAAAATTACAGAGTCAGACATCTTTTTGGCAGCCCTACACACCGAAGCTACGCTAATTTTAGTGACCTCCGACTGCCGTCGCCGGGTGTCGTTGCCACCAGCATGGATAACGATCCTGCTATACCGCCGTTTGTCCTTGGCCAAAAGCTTCAGATGGGACCTAATGTCCGCAGCCCTGGCCCCTGGAAGGCATTTGGCGGTGGTCTTTCGTGTCTCTGGAGCCACATTCCTAACTATGGAGCTGCCAATTACAAGAATCGGCCTCTCCTGCTCGGCGGGTGCGTCGCTGAGCGGGGCGAACCTATTGTTCAGAGAAAGGGGCTGGAGGTTGGCCGCGGACTGGGGTCTGGCGCTAGTCTTCCTACGAACAGTCACCCAGCTCGCCTGAGGTCCCGGCTGCACGGGAGCTGTTGGAGGACGGCTAGGTCCTGTCCTAGTTGACTCCACGCTAGCTACTGCTGGGCCTGGCTGTTCTACAGCGCGGAGCCGGGCCTCTAGCTCAGAAACCCTCGCCTCCAAAGCTACAAAAATGCTGCATTTATTACACCTACCAACTTCACTAAATGAGGCGGAGGAGTAGTCACGGCTACTCCTTCACGGCTAGCCTAGCTAGCCGTGAAGCTAAGCTAACCAAGCGGTACCTTACCAAGCCCAGAAAAAAAAAAACAGTGAAACGCTTAAAGAGTCCCAAACCGTGAAGAAAATTAACGTTTTAATGTGTTTGTGTGTTAAAGCAACTCAGAAAAAAACTATTGACAGAGAAAGTTAGATCAGTTCAAGAGAGAGAGAAACACCGACTTGCTACAAACGAGTTAGTCACAAAACAGGAAATGACGCGATACATCTTACCAACGGGAGTTAAGTGTCTGCCTTGACCATCGTGATCGTGCGGCACAAGACCGTGAGAAGTGCAGGTGACTTTATGGTTGTAGTGATTCTTTTAATGGGTGCAGTAATCAATCAGACTAATGATAAACCCATGGAAAGTTTTTCATGGTCCTGTTTAGACATCAGTCCTTTAATCCCAGAAATGTTCTTTAGGTAATAGAAGGCTGACCTTGTTATTGCTTTTATGTGACCCTGGAGGTTCATGTCCAAGTCCATTATTATACCTAGATTTCAGGCCTGATCATTAATTTATAGCTGCATTAACTGAAGCTGTGTTCTTCAGGTAAGACTCAAGCCATTGGAGTATTGTACCAGAGTGTGACCCAGCTGTCCAGTCGTTCCAGTAATATTTTATGATCAACAGTGTCAAATGCTGCACTAACATCCAAACAACATCAAAACAATTGAGTGCAGTTTAATTACCAACCTTTAACTGTCTCCCAAAATAATTTACACCTACCTACTGTAGTGTATACCACAGAACACACCATCACACAGATGTATCTCCGTCAGAAAACTAACTACACCACAAACTGTCAGTTAACTCTCCTGAACTCACAAAACAAGAAGAACACTCGTTATCGGCTGTATCAAGGTGGGAGACAACACAAGCTGGTATAAAGAATAAATATATTTAACTTAGCTCAAAATGACATGTTTAATCAGTAACGTCAGGCTGCCTGGATGAGTGGAACTTGTGGAAATGCAGAAACACAACAATCAGAGGTGACCTGGGGTCCATTCCAGAAAGCAGGTTATGTCACATATCCGGATAACTAAGTTTGTAGATAACCTCAAATTTCGCTTCCAAAAAATAGAAGCATCTGTTAAGGTATGTTAGTAACTGTAGCAACTTAATCTGCTCCAGAGCAGGTTATGCAAATTTGTTCCATAGAGGGTTCTGAGCATGACGTGCCCTTTTAAATGATGATTCTGTGAATGTGCAAAATAAATGTGGCAGCATAGTTGATAGTTGATAAGTTGGAATATATTACTTGGAGTTTATTTGCAGTTGTTGTAAACTACTTTGTAAACTTCAATTTAACAAAGTCACTGGAAGGCAGACTGATGATGAAGGGCCCACAGGGAAGCCATGAACCACCGGTCAGTCTTTATTAAAGGACAGAGCCAACTCCTCAGCTGGGATCATGGGGGAGATGCCGGTGGCCCCCATCAGTAAGACGGGCATCAGCCTCAGCCGATTTCTGCTGTGATAGAACTGGACAATGCTTTCTGCTTTCTGTAACGGGCCCCATGCCCACAACTAATGGCAAACTCCAACCTGAAAACAAAAAAACGATCAAAGAGACTCCTAGTGTCCCATTCTCACATACTGGGTTCAGTTTGTAGATGATACTGTTTTTTCTTCACATGGGAGTGACCAGATGTCAGTGTGGTCAGTTCATCTCGAAATCTTTCCCACTGACTGAGACGGAGGATTTCCTTCTCCTAGTGGTAGATAGATGAGACACGTTGCCCAGAATCTATTGATACTGTGTTACTACTGTGGTGGTTTACTGACACCTGCTGGATCTGAAATATTATTACAGGCAACCTAACTGGAAGACTTGACTGACCTACTTATTTAATGATCTAATACATACAAATTATTTATGTAATTGTATTCCATATTGCACACTGCATTATTTACTATCATAATACAAGTTGGGCTGCATGGTGGCGCAGTGGTTAGCACTGTTGCCTTGCAGCAAGAAGGTTGTGGGTTCATATCCCAGCCCAGGGTCTTTCTGCATGGAGTTTGCATGTTCTCCCCGTGCATGTGTGGGTTCCCTCCGGGTACTCCGGCTTCCTCCCACAGTCCAAAAACATGACTGTCAGGTTAATTGATCTCTCCAAATTTTCCTTAGGTGTGAGTGGTTGTTTGTCCTGTCTGTCTCTATGTGGCGCTGTGATGGACTGGCGACCTGTCCAGGGTGTACCCCGCCTCTCGCCCGTTGACAGCTGGAGATAGACCAGCCCCCCCGCGACCCATTAAGGATTAAGCGGTTAAGAAAATGGATGGATGGATAATACAACTTTAAATACATGGAATATTTAAAATGCATGAGAATAAAAAAAATTGTCACAACTTGTGAAAAACTGAAAATGATTATAATTTTCTCTGTTTATTTAATTAATATGTTACACTATATCAACCCAGCAGACCAATCAGGTCCTCAAACTCTAGCTTACTTAACATTCCTAGAATTAGAACTAAACAGGGAGAGGCAGCTTTCAGCTTCTATGCTCCATAAATCTGGAACAAACTTCCAGAAGAATGCAAAAATGCTGAATCGTTAGGCTCTTTTAAATCAAAGATTAAAACTCTACTATTCAGAGCTGCATTTGAGCCCTAAACTGCTCTTTCTGATCACTATTTGATTCTCGTGGTTAAGTTTTATTTATTTTTTTTATCTGTTTTTAATATATATCGCATAAAATTGTGTTTTATCTGTTTTAAATTAAATAAAAATTGTTCCTTAATTCATCTTTTCTTATTGATTGATTGTGTCTATCTGTTAAACCAATTTGCTTGTGGTTTTATTCTAATCATGCTTCTGTAATCATGTATTTGGTTTCATTATTACTGAATCATGTAAAGCACCTTGAATTGCCTCGTGTTGAAAGTGTGCTATATAAATATATAAATAAAAGTTCCTTGCCTTGCCTAATTTTATAATGCACAAGTACCATTCTGTACATATTCCAATTTTATTTTATTATTTAAATATTTTATTTTAAGTATCCTGCTCTGTTGCAAGTTCCAATCTGGTTATGCCACTTTATTTATTTTTTTTATTTTTATTTAATAACTGCACAGTAGTCTGGTTTGTCTAACTCTGTCCATAATATTATTATTATTTTTATATTCTGTTTCTGAAACCTTTCCACTTCTGAGTCTTGGTTAATGTTTGTATTTCCTACTGCTTTGCTGATGTAAAACTTAATTTCCTAATTTCTCCTTGTCAGACAATAAAGGATTATTCTATTCTATTCTATTCTATTCTATTATGGTTTGAGTCACATTTAAAAGGTAGAGAACAATGTGTAGTTATTATTTATGTTTTTTTTTTCATTTCATTTTTCATTTATTTGTGTTATATGCAATGATATAGCATGGCACATTGAAAAGCTCAAAAGCAGTAAGCTGAAGTTTAAAACTTGTTGATGCTTGCCCCTTTCTCACATTCTTTCTTTTCTTGACAACAACTGCTATGTTACAGACATTGGTAATACTCAAAATGAATTCATATCTTGACAATGTTACGTCTGTAAACACTGTTGATCACAATTTGCGTGTGGAAAAGAAAAACAAACGACACCAAATACTGAACACTATAGCATGTATAGCTTAGCTAGGAAAGAAATACATTATGATAACCCCATACATGGAAATTAAAAGCTGACAATTAGGCTCATATCCATGCCATTGCAGTCGAGTGATTTTTTTTGTTTTTGAACCGTCCAACAATTTGCTAAATCTCCATTTAATCTACTGGGTTTAGGAAGAAGGAACTGAAGTGATCATTTGCATGGGCAGCAGTATGTTCTAAGACGGCGTTACAAATGACTTTGCAAGTTCCAGACCAATTTCAACAAAGTATTCATTAAAGTATTCCACAACCACCTGAGTATTAGTCACAGTCTTTATTTTTGTCATCCATGGGTTATAGTATTTATCATTTTTTATTGTTTTCTAATAGGACAATGTTCATTAAGACATGATAAAGTTAAGAGTTTGTTAAGAGTTTGAATTTCCTTCACGTCCTCCTCCATCCCCTTTTCCAGTGCCTTTGGTGGCAATAATGCCTTGTCACTGTGTTCCTTTTGATAGATTTTATTTTGTGGAGCCAGAGCTACCCTAGCCTAGCATAGCCAGAGTATACTTGCGTTTTTTCCAGAATTAGGAGTTTGGTCACCTCGCTCCGTAGTAGCTGCTTCTACTTCATGTAAAATTAAAACTGGAATCCCTCAGGGAACTATACTGGGACTATTCTTTTCAGCCTGTATGTGGGCGAACTGCCTGATGTATGTCCTGAAGTTGGCCTTCAGATGTACGCCGATGACACTGTTGTGTACGCGTCCGGCAAGACCCCTGCTGTTGTAGGCAGTGCACTGTTAAAAGCCCTTCTAGGGACAGGTGTTGATAATTAGCCATGGCTACAAACACTGGGATACAGGCATCAGATTATTTTATAATGGTCTATTTTTTTTTTATCTGTCCCTATTCAAATAAACAATACAATACAATATTCTATTCTATTCTATTTTGCTTATGGATTGACTTTGAGGCATGCTGTTTTTTAAAAATTGTTTTCATGTAGGACAAATAGTTTCTCCAAGTCTTTGCTTTGATATAATTACTGGCTATTAGAAGTGTGGTGGATTCAAATAGTGTCCGACATCTATGCTGAGTTCAGGAGCATAGGATTTTTCAGCTAATGAAAACACCAAAAATAATACTGCAACTTACAAACTTAGAACAATGTGGGATTTCTAACGCTCGTGTTGATTCAAAAATATAGAACGAATGTGATTCCATGACAGTGGAGGGCAGCCAACACATGGCGTTGTATAGCCTGCTGGAAATTCATTCAAGTTACGTCAAGTTACTTGTTAAACATATATTTCAGTCTTATAAATTTCAATACTAAAGAAAAAATTACACATCAGCACTCAAAAATGGAACAGATTTGAGGTTAAAAAATCAGATCGGTACCTGAGGCCTATAATGCTGATTGGGACATTCCTAGTTCTAAGCTTTAAATGATTTTGTAATTGTATTTTTACATTTTCATCTGGCCTAAAGCCTGAATTATTTTACTCTTAACATCACTGTTTCAGTATAAAAACCAATGTTATTCCAAATTATAAATCAAATCACTGTCCAGGGCCCTTTAAGCTTAATTCCAGATCCCAATTAAAACCGCTGCTTTGCACATGTGCAAATTATAATTCAATTAAATTCAGTTTGTTTATATAGTGCTAATTCACAACATATGTCATCTCGAGGCACTTTACAGGAAAAGTAATGTACAAACATTCCAAAAATAACAATAAAATAACATTAAAAAAGTATTTTTGCCCACCCAAGTACTTTTAAAATGATTATAAACACAGAAATGTTTTTTTGATGTAAAGTAAGATCTTTCAAAAAAAAAAAAGCAGTTCTTTGTGATTAATCATGAGTTAACTATAGACTGTCATATAACTTATAATGATTAATTATTTGGCGTATTTTTATCTCTGTGATTTCATTTGTCAAATTCGACAGAGAAATTAAGTATTTGTGCTTGCCTGATATATTTGAGAGCTTCAAAGGCCAAGGGGAAACATATGCTGATGATAGTGTAATTAGAAATAATGTAATTTTGAAATTCCTCCCCTCATAAGCAGAATTTTGCAGCCAGCAAATGTCGACGTGTGCAACTGTAAGGTCTCTAACAACTGGTGCTGGTTCTAAAGATTAACATGGTAACGTTCCAGTGATAAGTAAAGTATATTATTCAAGTTTTTGCACTTGTGTATAGTTATATTTATACTTCCTTTATAGTTTTAGGCTGAACCTAATGTTTGAATACTTTATACTGTTTATGATTTTCAGTTCCCTTTACAATCATTTCGCAGATCTTTTTCTTTAATAATTTATTTTAAGTATCTTATTTCTATAATCGTGTGGTGCTGTTGTTGAGGCAAAGTTAGTGTAGTTTTTTTTTTTCACTTTCAATTTCATATTAGTGCAACTCAAAATGAAAATAAAGAAGTTCATTTGAGGA
The DNA here is from genome assembly GCA_028564705.1 of Apricaphanius iberus. Taxonomy (NCBI): domain Eukaryota; kingdom Metazoa; phylum Chordata; class Actinopteri; order Cyprinodontiformes; family Aphaniidae; genus Apricaphanius; species Apricaphanius iberus. Next base: position 2,241,425 of record JAPXFQ010002877.1, read on the forward strand.
TAAAGAGAGACACACTTACATACCACAGATGATTTGTGCCTAGAAGTGTTTGTAACCGTATGTCAAAATGAACGGAGAGCTCACGTCTTTGATTGGTCAGCCAAACAACAGCCTGTGATCATTTCACCAAAACGGTGCTTTATTGTCGATGTATTTATTAGTCAATGCAGCTTTTGGGCATTAGACGCTTTTTGTTGAAAGGCGAGTTTATCTAATCTGGTCTTTTTGGTGATTGTGAACACAGGAAGGAGTAGAGAACAACAAAAAAGACTCCTTTATTTGTTTCCATGTGTTTTTAGATTATTATATAAATTGCACTTCTAGTAAAAGGTTTTGCAGTGAAATCGAAACTAATTTTTGGTCGGACATTACTCTTTGAGGGAAAATGCTTTTACAAGCTTGAATAAATAAACTATCATTAATCTGAGAAATACAGTAACTGCAGTAGCAGGCAGAACTGCCAGAAAAGAAAGGAAAATAGCTTGCCGTATCATAAAAAAAAAAGAAAAAAGAAAGAACTATGAAATTGTCAATTTTTTGAAACTGTGAACTTAGCATAAAAAAATGTGAATTATGAACTATACACATTTTAAAATGTGAGAAATGAACTTTGAACTAGTTCCTGAGAAAAAGAGAACTTTCTCAAAACTGTATATCATCACAACTTTTTTGTGATGTTTGCTATTTCCCTGTACCTTCACACATTCTGTAGCACGCTTACAGTCACAGAAATCCGTTTCAAATCCAAAGAGGAAGCACAACATGCAAAGCAAAACACAACTCAAATGATTGGAGAGTAACCCTGAATTTACACCAAAGTGTCATGCGAGCGTAAACGCGAGCTTGTGCGTTTTACGGCCATCTATTACACACCAAAACGGGAAGTGAGCGCTGTGCATGTGGGTTCCCAGCTGTGGTCTTCTCTACTGCAGTTCCTCTTTGGTTATAAAATGGGTATGTTTTCATTAATAAAAGATCCCAATGTATTGATTTATTGAAATAAAATGTATATATGTGTCGGAAATAGCCTACTAATCTTTGCTGCACTTGCTTATTTGCGTTGCAATCATATACCCAGCTCTACAACTATTTATTCTTAAAAGACGTCATCACAGTTGTGTCGTAAGGTTTTTAAAAATCATCAATATCTTTACATACAGCACCAAGTAGAAGACGAATCCTGATGTTTCTTCTGCTTGATGACTTTTATTTTCAACGTCTAGCAGAAGTTTTATTTCGCTAAATGGTGGCTGTTTCCTGTGTTGGTGCATCTGTAGCTCAGAAGATTGACGCGTATACGCTTCAAAAATAGAACTCGAACCTATTTTGAGTGTCTCGTTGTTTGGTGACGCTGGTAATACGAGCATAAAGTGCGGATGTTGTGGATTTTCCCATTGATAAAATTCTGTTGCGCTATAGACTTATTCAGTCAAGCTTGCATGAAGCTTTGGTTTAAATTCAGGGTAAAGCGGTTGTTGGATTTGCTCATCATTTGCAAGCTTCCTGTCAAAGTGTGGTTGCGGAAACAGCCACTCCTGATGTTTATACTGCCTTTTCAATGCTTGGAAATCACCATGTCATTTTCCCAGCTCAGTACGCCCGTGTGCACTGAATCATTATTTCCTCATAAGGCAGGATCAGTGCTGTCTGGTTTATCCACATTCAGTGTGTCGGCTGCTGAAAACAATCGTGTTTTCTTCGCTTCTGTTTCCATAGGCAAAGTCACAGTTTCTGGAACCCCAGAAGCTGGAACAGGGGGTTGCTGGTGCTGAAGGCCCAGAAAGGCCCTGCTAAAGTCTGGTCTTGGTCGTAACGCTCGGACTCTTCCGCACCATCTCATGTCTGCCACTTTCCTCCTGATTGAATAACCCTTCTACAATGTTGTCTCTTCATAAAAAGGTTCACCAAACAATTTTCTCTGCAGCTAAAGGAAATAAGGTGAGAGCACCCCGCAATGACGTCTGTTTAAACACTCTGATGATCTCTTATAGGCCATAGATGAATTTACTAAAATGTAATTCATCAATAAATTCACGTTACCTTAAATTATTTGCCATCACAACAGTGTAATGACTGTAACAGTAGGAACAAGTAACAAATGCAGCATAGTGATACCATGTTACGGGTGTAAAACGTGAGACAGTGTAAAAAGTGAGGCAGAGTTGAAGGTGTAATACAGTAAGTCAAAGTTGTTTTTGTTGTGCTAGAGTGAGAACATGTAAAAGAATGAGACAATAATGTGGGTGTCATGAATTGAAATTGTAAAAGAGTGAGATAACATAACAGTATAAAAGGGTGAGACATCATTGTGTGTGTAGTAGAGTGAAACAGGTTAACCTGAGTGAGACAGTGTATCAGGTGTAACAGAGTGAGACCAGTAGGATCATGGGAACATATTGAAGTTCAATTTTTAATGTTGACAGCTTCAGTGAGTGATCAGAACCATCAGATTATGGTTGGAAACAAGCAGAGAGTACAGATAGGAATGCTGAAGTCCAATAACACCCAGATCTATTTCATCTGACTAATTTCTATAACTGTCAATCACAACACAATCCCATCCTCATGTGCTAATATCCAGATCAGCAAGGCGTTCAACCATTTTACATCATCACTTATTTTCATCTTGTCCTGATTAGTTTCAGGTATTCAGGAATGTTTTAATTGGGCTGCTGGAGTTTAGAGGAAGAATCCGGATCAGTTGGAGCTTTGTTGGTGCTTGGAAGAGTCAGAGGAACATTCAATGTGTTGTTCTTCTATTAAGGATAACTACATTTAAAGATTTGACTGATTATAGAACAGAAAATATCCCCTGAATGAACCTACTACTATAGGGGGAACTGGAAAATCTGAGGTGAATGCAGAGGAAGAAATGTCTACTGGTTAAACTGGGTTAAAGTGGCTATACTGGATTACATTTGGATTACAGTTTGCTATGTGTTAAGCTTGGGAGCACAGGATTCCTGGTATCAGTACAGATGCAGGTAAAATTGATGATGGCTACTAGCTACTTAAACAGAAATGAGTGAATTGTGATTGGCCTAGATGAACTGGACCAATGTTAGCAGCCGGTCTCATTTGTTGCAGAGCTCGACCTTCAGGATGGGCTGGTAGCTGTCCGACATGCTGGCCCTGATGGTCACATGACCCACCCTGTGGGTCATACTGGGCCCTTTGGCCTTTCCTCGGACAAAACCGCGCTGTGTGCCGTAGTACATCTCCTTGTAGAGCTCCTCATCGCACAGTTTCTCCTTACTGAAAGCTCCAATGGCATACCAGTTGGAATAGAAATTGAAGTCGTAGGGAACAGAGAACATGACGGCCAGCCGGCCTCGGTTCTGCCTGCTCGACTCCTGGATGATGTCATAGGTGAAGACAGCCACTGAGCCACAGGCCGTGTGGGCTGTTTTGGTGAAGAGTGCGGTGCCGGATTCAGACGGACGAAGAGTTGGGGGCAGAGGAGACTCACAGTTCCCACTGAAGAGATGGACGCTGAACCAAGACACAGAGATGTTTAAAAAAGGGTGCTGCTGATTCAGTTCAATTGAAACCTTTAAACAAATGTATTTTCCCGCCTCAATCCCATCCCCTTCATCCTCCAACACAGAGTCAGTAAACAAGCTGGTAGATAACATTCTCTCTAAAGTTTCAGACATCATTGACACCATTGCTCCAAATAAAGTTAAAGTAATAGAAAGAAGTCTCTTTGGGCTACCAGTCCACTCGTATGTAGTTAAAAAAGGGAGTGTCGACGAGCCAAGAGAAAATGACAGAAAACTCAAGCCCAGGTTCACAAAGAGATCTACAAAGACAGACTGAACAGAAAACTTTGATTCCTTCATTCTGGACTTGTGATTTCTCGCCTGGATTACACAAATTCTCTCTTTTATGGGTCAACTCCTGCCACGATCGCACGCTTTCAGCTAGTGTAAAACGCGGCTGCTCACCTTTTGACTAGTACCGGACGTAGGGAGCATATTACCCCCATTTTGGCCCAGCTCCACTGGCTCCCGGTGCGCTACCGTATTCATTTTAAAATGTTACTTTTTGTCTTTAAGTCATTCTACTTGTCTGCCCCCCTGTATTTGTCTCAGCCTGTTCAGCCGTATATACAAAGTTGGTCTCTCCACTCAGCAGAGCACCGCCTCCTACAGGTCCCAGGGGCTTGAACAAGGACACGAGGGGAACGCGCATTCTCGATCTGCCTGATTTGCCTTTGGAACCAACTACCTTTGGCAGTGAGGATGGCCCCTTCCCTTGCTGTTTTTAAATCCCGCCTGAAGGGTCATTTTTATTCTCTGACTTTTAATGTGGCCTTGTTCTGCCCTGTTTTAATGTTTCTGTCTTAATTTATTGTTTGTTGATCCCACAGTAGTTACTGTACCGTAAGTCTACTGGTTGGTCACCTGTGTTTCGCTGTGTTTTTTCACTATTGTTTCCTTGTACAGCACTTTGGTCGGCCTCGGCTGTGTATAATATGCTTTGGAAATAAAGTGCTATGGTATGGTATGCTGTGTGCCACTAACATTTGGACATGTAGATTAGGAATAATGTTAGTGGCCCACTGCAGCACTTTATTATAAATTATCACGCTAATCAGATGATCAGATGACCGTTAAAGCCCTACCCGAGACCGTGGACAATGATAGAAATTAATCCCGGTCAGGTTCGAGATCTTCAGCTCTACTGTAGCATATGAGCAGAAGAAAAAATGACTGCATAAGAAACTGGAATGGAGTGAATTAAATAATATTATGTTTAGATACTGATGTGGAAACGTTGCTGGGAGCAGAAGTGGCTGTTAGGTCAGTAAAAATTTCCACATCAGATTTGGTTGGGATAAAACTGTCAATGTTAAAATTACGCCTATGCTTGCCTTAAAGAAGAGAGGTCAAGAGTCAGCACAGAGTTCAGTAAATACAGCTAGAAACTACCGATCAGACCTGAAATCTAGGTGTAATAATGGACTCAGACCTGAACCTCCAGGGTCACATAAAGGCAATAACAAGGTCAGCTTTCTATCACCTGAGGAACATTTCTAGGATTAAAGGACTGATGTCACAAAAGGACCTTGAAAAATTCATCTTTAGTCAAATTGATTACTGTAACTATCTTCACAGGTCTACCTAAAAAGTCACTCAGACAGCAGCAGCTGATCCAGAACGCTGCTGCTCCTGTTCTCACTAGAACCAGGAAAGTAGAACACATCACCCCAGTTCTAAAGTCCTTCCTCTGGCTCCCTGTAGCTCAGAGAATAGACTTCTAAATACTCCTACTAGTTTTTTTAAATCATTGAATGGTTTAGCACCAAAGTATGATGAAGACCTATTGTCACTATAGCAACTCTAGTTGCACCAACTCTAGTTCACTTATCATCCCTAGAATCAGAACCAAACATGGAGAAACAGTTTATATGCTCCCATTATCTGGAACAAACTTCCTGATGACTGCAAAGCTGCTGAAACACAGTTCCTTTGAATGAAAACTAAAATCACATCTTTGTAGAATTGCCTTTGAATAAACGATTTTTGCATATGTGTCATATGTTTTCATGCTTTACTGTGTATTGTGTGTGTGTTTAATCCTTAATTGTCTAATTGTGTGCCATAGGTTTTGTTTCTTTATAACTGAATCAGCACCTTCATTGAACCTGTTGTTGAAAGTGTGCTATACAAATAAAATTGGCTTGTCTTCACTAAGCTTCTACTTTCACTCCCTATCAACTTTCAGTTTGTCTACTTTAGTGTCTCTCAGGAATGGTCAAGTCATGAACCTCTGGGTTGTGAAACTGCTGTCTCACTTCCCAACACTCACTGTCTGGTTAGTTTCAGTTTCATTTGCGTCTCTATCTTTGCTGCTCTCAGACATCAGTACCGAACAGATCAGGTTGATCACAGAGCCTCCAGAAAATTAACTCCTGTTCTTATTTCCCAGTTCTGGATTGGAGTGTGTGTGTTTTAAAACTCACAGCGGCTCACACAGCGTGAAGCTGGTGGTCTTGTTCTGAAGCTCCACTGTGCACTGACGGTGAGTCGGAATAGACATTTCCAGAACCTGTTCTAGGAAACAAACATGTGATATTCAGGTTCACTGAGATTTCACTGAGAGAGGAACATTAGAAATCTGCCCTTAGAATGTGTTCCTAATCCTAAAGCTTCGAGACATTTAGTTTAAACCCAGGAACTGAAATGTTCCAGTTATTCCAGGCCAACATCATCCTCATATTTTCCTGAAAAATCCAAAGGAATCCATACCCACCTAAACAAACCGGATCACCCTATTAATAACTGTAGTGTCTTCTCTGAGAGGTTCTGAGTCAGGTCCGACTGGGAAGATCCTGGAGGAGGAATATTTGTTTAATCATTGATTGAGTCAGAACAACTGAGTGAGTTCTTTTCCTAGAAATCACATTTAGTTTCTATCAGCAAGAGGCTGGAGCTTTCAAAACAGTCCTCACAGTCTTTCACAGTAAAAAGATCCACTAGAACCTTATCTGTATACAAACCATTTGAGTCCTGAGAAAATCCAACATGTTGAGCTCTGCAGCTTGAAAAAACCAAAAAGCTGATAAGGTAAAAGAGACAATGTTCTGGCTTTCAGAGAAGGTAACACAGTTTAACAGAATCTACCTGATACGGCAGAACTGAAACTCCTGGATAATTACTGACTCAGAACTGGATTCACCAAACACAACCAGAACCAACAGACCCATGAAAGAGAAGTTACTTACAACTGCAGAGCTTCTGAGGAACACCAGCCGTCTGCAGATCTCTGAGACAGTGAACTACTCTCAGATTCTTACAGATTTGGGGAGGGGGTGGGGAGTCAGGCGTGGTTTCCTTAGGAAATCTACGTCTTAAAGGGACATTGACTCAGAGTCCACCGGATCACTGGAGGAAACAGAGAGTCAAAGCTGGACTCTGCAGATACATAATCCTATCAGGGCTGTAAAACATGCAGAAACATTTTAGCTCCACCCCTCCTGAGATCTGCCTCAGTAATGACTATGTGTTTTTCTTTTGCTTTCATTTAGTGTGGATTTAACGTGACACAGCAGGCCGGAGGAAAGTCAACGTTTATAGCAGAAGTTTAGAACATTTCGCTGCTGATCAACTGAACAGCATTCAGAAACTCCAAAATAACCAGTTAGAGAGCAGTTACAGATGACATTAGCCACAGTTTTGGAACCGCCCTGATACCATCATAAATCATGGATCATTCATTAACTAGTTTGGGTGTTCAGATGGAACAAAAACTGAACTTCAGCTCCATCTGAGATCCAAACCTCGTCTCATGTCTTCATAGAGTCCAGCTGATGGTTCCCTCCTTGTCCAGTTCAGTTTCCATGACTACCATCAGCACTCCTGGATCTCATTCTAGAAATCGTAGAAGAAGAGCGACCTCGCAAAAAGGATGGCTTCCGAGGAACTCAACCATTGACACCGCAGCAACTTTGGCTTATAAATGTAAGTGCAGCGATGTTACTGATACTGTGTGAATGCATTCCCCCCTCAAATAGCAACAGATGACAGAAAGTGAGTTTTGATTTAGCCGTAAAGCTTTTTAATAGAAGTGTTTTTTTGTTCTCCACACCGCCTTGTGTATCACCAAAGATCATATTAGATCAAGCACATGCTGTCATTATAAAGCATGTAGTGGCCGAACGCTGCATAACTACTGATTACATCGACTATAGAGTGAAACTATTTATGGTTGATGTTGAGCTGACCAATCACAGGCATACACTCTCTGTTGAGATGTATAATTAGAAAATTGGGCTTAACTCTATCCATCCTTGCATAGAGTCCTTGCATTGACTGGTAAAGGCACCGCATCAATCAGTTTCAACGTAGACGGAGAAGTGACTTAAAAAAACAAAAACGAAATTTAATAATGAATTGATTAAAAATTATTATAATATTATAAAGACCTGCCAATTCACTTTTTTTTTATTGAAGGAACCGTATTACTGAAATCATTTCAATCATGTTTAGTTAACACCAGTAATGAAGTCATGTATGTTAATATACACAAATCTTTGTTTTTTTCTGAGTTTTTGTGTAGTAAAGTGGTTAGTGCAGGTGCTCAGAAAACAGAGGCTGTTTGCCTTCCCTCTGGCCTGGTGCATCTTCTTCCCCTCCGTAACTCCCCATCAGTGATGGATGCTCCAGCCCGCTGGTTGATGATGGCTCTCGATGCCTGAGGCCGGGGGTCCCGGTTGTTGCCCGGCCCGGTCCTGGTGCATGCCTGGGTAGTCTTGGGTGGGCCAGTGTGTCGGGCGGCCGCTGTTTCGGGCCGCCATCCTCCTTGGATTCACTGGGGCACCTCTTATGGGGGTGCCGGGGTTGTAAAGTAGGTTGGGGCCGTCCGGTGGATCGGTGGGACCGTGCCCGGCGCCCAAGCTCCTGCCAGTTCCATGAGTTCTACTGCCTGGTCGGTTCATCTGGGGGGGCTGTCCGGCATTGGCTGGGCCCCAGATCTTGGCGCTCTGCATGGGGCGAGATCTGGACCCGGGAGCTGGTAGATCTGGATCTCCAGGTGCTGGCTGGGCGCGGCCTGGGCAGGGTGTACATCTGCTGTGGCTTTTACTGTGGCTCCCTGGCGTGTGGGTGTGTGTGGGGGGGCCGGGGTGGCGGCTGCGTGTATTGTCCGTCGGTCGGCTGCCGGCGCCTCCTGCCCGGCGGCGGCGGCGGTGGGGGACCCCTCTCGGCGGGTCCCCGGTCGGGGCCCTGCTGGGGGGCGGGGTGCCCCTGATCCCCATGGCCTCCGGGCCTTGTTCCGGGCCCGCCCTGGCGTAGCCTGTTTCTGGCGGAGCCCGTGGGCTCGTCCCTGCGATCTCGTCCCTGCGATCTCTCAGGGCCCCAGCATTGCGGCTGCTTGGTGTTCCCCTGGGGCTTCCATCTGTTCCTCTCTTGGTGGATGATCGGCCCTGCACTGGTCCGCCTGCGGCTCCTGCGCTCTGTGGGACTCTGGATGCATGCGTCTCCTGCCTCCTTCATGTCTGTGTCAATTCCTGTAGGACGGATTGACGGTTCCTTACACCAGCTATCAATCACTTGCATGGGGAAACCTTATTCAGACCTGCATGCTCGCACACACATTGGTGTGGGGACATTGGTGTGGACGGACATATCTTGAGCTGAGGTTATTGTCATTAGTTAGCTTTTACCAGGAGCTTAACAGAAACATTAGTATTGTGTTCATTAATCCATGCATGTGTGTAGTGAATGTGTAATTCTTAATTTTTATTACTAGATCTGAACTATTGGTGTGGTTCTGTTCAGTTCGTTGTTTTTGTTTTGTTTTACTGCTTCTCAGAGGCGGAGGACTGGGATGTTTTCTTGTGTTCTTTGTTTGCCTCCCAGTCTTCTGTCGTCGGTCCGCGCCTCTACTGGTGCGGTTTCTTTTCTTCACCTTCTTCCTTTCTTCCTTCATGTCTCGGTTTCGTGTCCATGACTTCAGGAAATTGAACCCTCAGTAATCAGTAATAAAGAATTTTTAATACATGTACATCAAGTGGTATTGCTTGGGAAAGTAAATCTGTTGGGCTTTTACTTGGTACTCAAACACCAATTCTGAGTGGCAAACTGCTAGACAGGACACGTTAAAAAAAAAAAATTTTTTTTAAAAGTTTCAACGTAGACTTAGAAGTGACTTAATAAAAACGAAATTGAATAATGAATTAATTAAAAATTATTATAATATTATAAAGACCTGCCAATTCACTTCTTTTTTTTTATTGAAGGAACCGTATTACTAAAATCATTACAATCCTGTTTAGTTAACACCAGTAATGAAGTCATATATGTTATTGTACACAAATTTTCTGAGTTTTTGTGTAGTAAAGTGGTTAGTGCAGGTGCTCAGAAAACATAGGTCCTTTTCTGAGTTTGAGTCCATCATGTGCTTTTTATTTCTGAGCTTTAAAGCGACCTAAATGTATTAGGTTGATCCAACATGTTTACATTTAGTTCACTCAACAAAATTCTTTATTGCTAAATCAAACCAAATCAGTTGGGTGGAAACTCAACAAGTTTCTTTTTGAGTGTATAAACTAGGCTTTAAGGCTTATGGAAACCAGCTCAGCCTGATTGATAAGACCCAAACGGTCTGATAAATTTAAATTCAGCTCCCTGTGGCCTTGGATGGCACTCAGCAAACTCCCACAGAGGAAAGGACACGCCCCATCCCACACGTGGGCCTGTGAGCTTCCTGATTCAGCCCCGTCTTATATTACATCACAGGTGGAACACACTAGGGTTCAACTGAGACGTGCTCCATGGTCTCACACTACCGCACACACACACTCTTCCTAGATATGTGCTTGGACAGACTGTACTGTAAACCTCTGAATTTCCCCTAATGGGATCAATAAAGTATATCTATCTAAATTTATACCATCCACTAACAGGTGTGATGATCAAAACACTTCCAGTACCCCGTGAGTGGTCATAATGTTATGCCTGAGCAACCTATCCGGTTTTGGAACAAAACGCTGCTGGTTCCCTGGACGGTTTAAAGGTTTTGGTTTTAATGTAACTTCCTAGGTTTAGTTTCTTTACTTTTCTAGTTAGTCAGAAAACCACAGAATTATGAAGAGAACCGTGAAACTATGAAGCATTATGAATTTAACTGATGCATTTAAATTATTTATAAACCTGAAAGACAGGAGGTAGATCCAAGTTTTTACTGAGAAACAAGCAGGTGAACTTGTTTGCTCTCACTGATTTCCGTCTTTGAGCTTCCTTAAAACTACAGAACCGACCCAGAATCTTTAACCACGTCAAACCCAGCTTCCTCTGATCTCCCAGACTCCCTTCGCTCAGTTAAAGGAAGTGAAATAGTCGATCTGCAGGCCGCAGCAGCTGCAGGAAGGAAACCATCACAGTAAACCTGAACAAGCAAAGAAAACTCCCCTGAGTGTATAGAAATGAGAAGCATTAGTTAATACAGCTCATTGGGACTTATGGAGACTTCAGAGGAACAGATGAAGTCAGAGTCTTTGTGGTGAAAACCAGAAAGTCAAAAACAAAAGCTGGTTAAAGTCAAACAGCTGCTGGCACGAAACCACTGAACAAACATCTTTCTGCCACAGTTTGTGTGACTGGCCTACAGGGGGCAGCATTTCATAGTACATAGAACTCTCATGGTTCTGAAAATTCAGTTGTTCCTTTATTGGTGATTGTTTTATCTTCAGAAAAGGGAGGAAACGGCGCCCTCCGATGGTCAGAACGTAGACAGACAGAACCACCTGTGAGCTTCTTAGGTAATGAACTTTATTTCTGTTATTTACAGTCAGATGGATGTTAATTGATAAGTTCTTACAGCTGGAATAAAGAAATTTCTAGTTTCACAATGAGTAAGACAGTAAAATAAGCGTTTCCGTGGTAACAAAGGGGGAGTGGTTTCATCTAGTCGCATGACTGGACGTAGTTCTGCGGGAAGAAGCCCTCCCGGCCATTACAGACGCCCTGGCACCAGCCGTCCTCATGCCGATGAGTCATGTAGATGATGTCCCCCTCAGTTAGGGGGAGGTCGTCAGGCTTGGAGGCCTCGTAAGAGTACAGCGCCACCACTGGACAAATAGAGGAAGTGCAGCATCATGAACTTTATAAACTAGCACAGTTTTTTTTAATTGGGGGGGGTGGGTGGGGGGGGTTGGCTGGTGGTGGCGTTACCTTTCTCCAGGTAGTCTGGGGGTGCGTTGATGTCATAGTCCACTGGAGGAGGGAGGGGTGGCATGATGTCATCAAAACCTCCAACATCATCCAATGAAAATGGAGGGGGCGGGGCTAATATCTCAAGATCTGAGAATACAGGAAGAATGACTGACCAAGCTGACGTTACGGAGCAGAGCATGACTGTGATATGTAACTACGTAGTCCTACGACTGCACTACTGCTGTTTTACTCAGAGATGAGTAGTACTTCTACACACGACTCTTCTACAACCAGCTGTACTACATCTACAGAAGTATCACCAATGGTTTCTTACCCAGGTGTTCAAGACGAGCAGGCAGGCAGAGCCGAGGGGAGGAAGAGGAAGAGCGAGAGAGCAGGGTGAAGGTGGAAGAGGTGGAGATGGGGGGGTCCTGGGGGGCATTGGGGGGAGGGTAGGGGGGAGGAGGGGGGATCATGACTGACAGAGAGAAGCTGAGTCAGAACTGGGAGATCAAGGAGTCAACAACTAGTCTGACCTGAACTGTTCATCTGAACATTCTGAACTGTTGATCTGAACACGTTGAACTGTTCATCTCCTGCTGAACATTGTGAACTGTTCATCTGTACATCCTGAACTGTTGATCTGATCATCCTGAACTGTTCATCTGAACATTCTGAACTGTTGATCTGAACACGTTGAACTGTTCATCTCCTGCTGAACATTCTGAAATGTTCATCTGAACATCCTGAACTGTTCATCTGAACATCCTGAACTGTTCATCTGAACATCCTTAGCTGTTTATTAGTATCTGAACATTCTTAACTGTTGATCTGAACACGTTGAACTGTTCATCTCCTGCTGAACATTGTGAACTGTTCATCTGTACATCCTGAACTGTTGATCTGATCATCCTGAACTGTTCATCTGAACATTCTGAACTGTTCATCTGAACGTCCTAAGCTGTTAATTAGTATCTGAACATTCTGAATTGTTTATTAACACCTGAAAGTTCTGGGCTTTTCATCTCTAACTGAAAATTATGAATTGTTCATTTTTACATTTTGAACTGTTCTTCTCCATCTGAAATGTGTTTAACTTTTTATCAACACCTGAACACTGAACAGCTCATCTGAACATTCCAAACTGTTTATCACAACTCAAACATTCTGAGCTGTTCATCTGAACATTTGGGACAGTTCATTTAAACACTCTGAACTGTTCAGGCCCATTTGAATGTTCTGAACTGTTCATTTGAACATTTCGAATTGATAATCAATGCCTGAATGTCCTGAGCTGTTTATCTCCAACTGAAAAGTTAGCATCTGAACATGTGAACTGTTCATCAACACCTTAACTCTGAACTGTTCATTTAAACACTCTGAACTGTTCATCTTCATATTAACCTTCTGAACTGTTCACCAAAACCTGAACACTGAACTGTTCATTTGAACATTCCAAACTGTTCACCTCCATCTGAACACTGTTAACTGCTCGTTAGCATCTGAACATGTGAACTACAAATCAAAATCTGACATTTTTTGAACTTTTTTATCAACAGCTGAATACTGAACTGTTCATTATCAGCATCTCTACTGTGCATCTCCATCTGAACATTCCAAACTGTTAATCAATACACGGACATTCTGAGCTGTTCATCTGAACATTGCTCACTGTTCATTTAAACTTTCTGAACTATTCACCAAAACCTAAACACTGAACTGTTAATTTGAACATTCCAAACTGCTATAACCACATCTGAACATTCTGAACTGTTCATCTTCATCTGAATATTGTGATCTGTTCATCATTACCTGAACTGTTCATTATCAGCATCTAAACTATTGATAAACATCTGAATATCTGTGGTAATGGTTCCTGGGGAGTCTAACAGGAACAACACTGGTCACATGATGGACCAGCAGGTTGTCTAAAATCTCCTCAGTAACTGTCCAACATGACACTCTAATGGAGTACAATCCAACGCTGCTGAGAACTATAACTGGGTTCTTTACTGACCACAAGAGATGCTAAAACTATTCACTTTTTTATCTTTAACCATCAACCTCTCCTGTGTTTTTATTGGACGCCAGCATCAGCAGCAGCTTACACGACTGGACGGCAGGCAAGAAGAGGGAGCGAGTATAGCGGCAGCGAGAGGCGGGGCCTGAGCGGACCCTCAGAGAGACGGAGCGAGCAGTCGGCGGCGAGCGCCGGCGGCGGCGACTCCTCGATGTGAGGGTGACTGAAAAACACCACAGAAGAAGTAAGAAACCGCAAACAAGCAGCAGAGAAGAAGCAGAAACTGAACCAGCTGAAGAGTGACAGGTCTGGGGTTCGATTCCCCACGTTTCCTGCCTGATCACTATCAACGAAAGCCTCAAACGATCTTTAACGTTACCGTCTGCTTCCTGGTTGGGTGGAGGAGGAGGAGGGGTCGGGGCCAGAAGATCTGAGCCATCATTGGGTAACGGTGGGAAGCCATTTTCATCAGGAGGAGGGGAGGGAGGTGGGAGGCTGTTCTCCTCGACCACTGAGGAAAGACATTAGAGTTGATGTCATTGTGATGTCACACACTACTCAGGTCAACGAGTTATTCTATGTTTAATCCACAAAATGAGGCAAAGATCAGCGTTCTGCGCGTTCCTACATGTCACCCTGCATGGGAACACGTTGTGATGTCATCACCTGTTTCTAGGCTGAGAGCCGGGATTGGAGGAGGAGCTGGAATCCCTGAAGAAAGAGGAGGTGGTGGTGGTGGTGGAGGAGGAGGAGGAGCAGTTTGATTAACCACACCTGCTGAGGTGCCAGGAGGAGGAGGAGGAGGTGGGGGAGGAGCTACCGGAGCCACCATCAGTCCTGACGAATCAGGAGGAGGGGGAGGAGCCACCGGAGCCACCATCAGTCCTAACGAATCAGGAGGAGGAGGAGGAGGAGGGGGCAGGGCTGAGATGATGTCACCGCTCTGAGGCGACGCCTCCTGACCCGGAGGAGGAGGAGGGGGTGGAGCTTCATCCAGCAAATTAGTGATGATGTCACACTCAGGTTGAGCCTGCCAGGTGGTGGGGATTGTGGGCGGAGCTACAGGTTTACCAAAGCTGGACCTGAGAAGCAGGAAGCACACCTGTTCAGATTTATGATGTCACAGTCAGGGGGAACAGGTGATATTTCCTGACTGATGTCTAGAAAAACTGATCACATCTTCGCTCCTCTGATGATGTCATTAATGTAGACCTAATGCTGCATTCCAGGTAACCTTTTCGAGTCGGAAAGTCAGAAAATCTCGCAGTTGTCTCGCGTCATTTCACTGTCACACGCCCCCTTTAGGTCGGAATATGCGAGCTCCAACTCGGAGCTCTGAGAGTAGACCAAGTAGGAAGTACTGATCGGAGAACAAAGATGGCTGCGCCCGTAGTTGAGATGTTTTTTCTCTGTATTCACACTGTTGGTCATTTCAATGTCGTTTTTAAATGCTCTTACACACTTGAATACATTTCTGCTTTAATCCGGTCACCAATTTATACATTGCACGGCCTCGCTGTGTGTGCATTACAATGTACAGCTTTGTTTTTCATGCTCTCTGCTGAAGATGCTACGCCGCTAACAACAATAGCAATAACTAGCGCGCCCCTCGACAGCTGCTGCCCTCAAAGCGTCCATGTTCTTTCCGACTCGGAGTGTAGCGAGACAAACTGGAACGTCGGGAATGACGTCACGTTCTCGTGTACAGCAACTCGGACGCCCGAGTTTCCGAGAGAAATGGAATGCAGCATTATACCAACCTAAAGAGTAAAATGAACATGTTAACTGATTGGATGATTGTTTTACGGCCACCTGAGACGGCCTCAGAGATCACTGATTGGTCCAAACTTCTTTCTTCACATTAATGGTAATACAACTTGTGGATTTTTCTTCATCTCTGACAAAATACCCACAGAGAAACACACAATTTTCACATCAAGACAGGATTCAATGTTAAATCTGATCCAGTTTAGAATCTTAAAACTAATTCACTGCAAGTTATAATAATTTAATTTCTAAATCCAAAGGAAAATACTGAAGACCTGTGAGCAATTCAACCAATCGGATGTTTATGAGACCTCTTCTGGTGAGTCTGATGCCTGATTCAGCTTCATCTTCCATTTATTGGCTAGTCTCAGATTAATTTAAGGTGTCTACACTGAATTTTAGATGTCTGTTAGATTTTTAAAGCTCATGGGCATAAAATAAACTTTCAGCTTTGACTAAAAACACCCTTTCTTTGGGTTAAAATGTGGCCAAAAAAAGAAATAAATAAGTAAAATAGATTCCAAAACTCAACTCTTTAGTGAGGTACAGAAAACGTGTTCTTTCCCTTTTAAATCACAGCTAAATGCGGCTTGCAAATATAAAATTAAGAACTTTTCACAACATTTATGATGGTTTATTAAATTAGGTTTACCTGTAAAGTTTGTGTACAATTCTTTCCGAAAAATGAATCATTAGAAACAAAAAAGACCACCAGAAGGTGAAAAATTTCTATTCTCTCAGAAGAGTCAGCTTGATTTCATAAGGATACTAATAAGGAGATTTTTGATGCAGAAAGAGGAACTATAATTACATTTTAATCTTTAAGAGTAATAATATTTATACATTTTTTATTATATTCTATGAGTAATTAAGCAAAATTAATTGCTTGAACTGTCAAGTGGAGGCGCTCAGCTCTGCACACCTCCTTACAGATATGAACCTGGCTCTTACCCTCCAGCAGGGGGCGCCACTGGACACTGAACTGGCTCCGGAGCTTTGTTGGACCTGAAACAGAGACACATGAAACCGCAGGCGGACTTCCTGTGTGAGTCTCTGCAGCGAAAACAAGAAGCTGCTGTGAACCGAAGTTCTGCAGAGGAGAACCGAACCTGACGGAGGCTCCGTGCTTCCGGATCGTTCCCGTTTTCTCCGTCTGTTTCCCAGAGACCTGCAGGGAGAGGAGGGGGGTGAGAATGAATGGAGCCCCTCAGCCTTCAGCAGCTCTAATTAGTCTCTCCAAACATTTTCCCACGGCCAACAAAGATCTCCGGCCTCAGTGTGAGTGTGTATGTTTGTATGTGTGTGTGTATGTGTCCTGCTGTCTCTGTGAAGTCCTGCAGGACATTCAGACCTGAAACTGAGGACATCACAGGGACAGACGGTGTGGAGGTGGATGTTGATGTTAACAGGCCCGTCCGAGCATGTTTTTCTGCTAAATTAACCAGAGATAGTTGGGGTCTGGGAGGGTGACCTGACAAAGCACGGGGCGTACGAGTGTCCTCACAGAAACACACAATCATGTATGTGTGTGTAGGTGTTGTTGTGGTGTGATGTGTGTAGTTTGGTGAAGAGCTTTGCCTCTATTTGAGAGAGAACCGATCCAGCTTCAAACCTTAGTGTCCCTCCGAGGAACTCAACAAAAACAAACCCAGAGTTTCCTCCAGCGAGCTTCATCATGAAGGTATACACCAAAATAACGACAATTTGTAAGAAACCGGTCTAGCTCCTGCTCATTTAGAAAAATGTCAGACTCTGTTAGTACAGTTACTAATCACCAGGCCCACTTTCACAAATTATGATTTAAAGAAACTTTCTATAAGAAGTTCATAAGACTTTAAAGAGTAGTATAAACCAAGAGGAGTTTACCTAGGGTTATTTCTGGTTAATCGGCGGTTTGAGTCTGCCAACTGCTCCAGATTAGGATTAAAATAAATTGTTTCCATATAATAATATACAACACGACCAAGTTAAATGCAAAACTTTAGCATGTTTCTCAATTTGTTTCTTGATGAATCAAGACATATAAAAAAAAAAAAACATTTAAATATCTGGGAACTAAACAGTTTATGTATAAGTTAAAGTGAACATAGGAAGGAAGCACTCAGAGTTTTAGTTGATGAAGGGTTTTTAGTTTTATTTAATAACCCTGACGATGTCTCTGCATCCGGGCCCCATTCCTTTATGTTTTCCTTCCTGTGATTCACATACTGTGGACCTTGTTCAAGTCTTTCTGGATCCAGGTTCTCTGCTGGTTCATTGTGACTAAAACTTATTCAACCAAATGGGAGGCCAACAATAAATGTCAGCCTTCATAAACTCTGTGCGACATTGTCATATCAGTCTCAAAAGAATATATATTTTTTAAGGCCTTAAATTGGCTTGGGCCCTAAATATATCTCGATACATCTATATAGAGATGCTTACTCTATATGTTCCGGGCAGGTCCCTCCGCTCTGCTGATCAGCATTTATTACAGATTCCTAAACGTCGCTGCAAAACCTGTGGTGATCCAGCTTTCTGAATCTGTGCCCCGAAGCTACGGAATGAACTCTGGAGCTCTGAACCTCTGGAGATCAAACTTTCCTCCTCCATCTTGGTTTTTAAGTCTTGTTTAAAGACTCACTTCTACTCTGCTGTTTTCAGCACGTGGCCCTCATATCTGGGCATCATCTATTTATTTATTTATTTGTATTACTGTGTTCAAACACTGTTTTTATGGCTTTTATTGTTCCATATCATCTTTGTGCTACTTTTGTACAGCACCTTGGTCAGTTCACATGCTGTGTTAAATGTGCCTGAACAAATAAATGGTACGGTATTTAAACTGTCTCTGAAATCCAGTAGCTGACCCTTGACATGAGAAATGAGCCGAACAGCTATCTGAGAGAAAATCTTAAGGAAAAGATGATTTTTATGAATCCATGCTGTTGTCATTAATAAAATACAATGTTGCACATAACTCAGATGAGAGCATATTAGGAGCCTAATTTCTCATGTGCAGCTTTTACTTGTTAAAATCTGTAGTGCCAAAACTGAGCTCCACTTTTTCCTCTTCTTCACCTTTGCCACATCATAAAATAAGTTTTACATTTAAGCCTAAGATAAACAGAATAATAATGCAGTTGACTGATTTATCAACGGTTTTTTGCTTTTTAAAAGCACAGCAAACCACACAGCGTCGCAAAAAAACATGCTGTAGCTGATTTACTAACATGGCGCAGAGAGCATTGAGTCTTTTCAACCAGGAGTAAGAAACACACAATCCATTTAGTGCTTTTCTCCCCATGCTGAATATGGGGGGCGTTTCTGTCAGAAGATGCAAAATATTGGAAAGAGAACAGGAAAATAGGTAGGCGTTCAAGGCGAAGTGTGATTTACTAAACATAATGTTTGCACCGGCTATTTTATCGTCTATTTTTACTGCTTCTGAAAGGCGTGCCTTGACTTTGTGCCACCACATTTTAAATCAGTTTATTAATGAGAAAGTGTCATTCACTACTGTAAGTAACCTAATAGGAATTTAGGGGCTAATTGGCCATAAACTTAACAGTTATGCAGAGATTTCCCTGGCCACAGATGCATCACAACTCACTGTGCTCAGCACGAAACCCCCCCCCCCGCGAAAGACGTGCTCAGCGCACAGTGAGTTGGGATCCTCATTAGTTTCCACTGCAGTGGTTATATACTTCCTGGGTTCCAAGTAATGAACTGTAGTAATCATGTACAGTACCACATGACAACCAGGTTACATTTTAAATACATTTTGAACGTTACGTGTTATCAAGATACCTTTTTTCTCCTATGGGAACTTGACATTTAATAAAGGCCACGATAAAATGTGATGCATCTCAACAAAATTTGTCTAAGATGGAAATCTTAGCGACCTCTTTCTGGACATGCTGCAGGACTCTGGAATGGGCTTTATGCATGGATCAAAGAGTGCCGCATCTACACAGGAACGTTTTAGGTTTATTACTGACGAATGAGAAATATAATTTACAACATTCTATGTAGACTAGTAGTAATTAACTCTTTAACATCCATAACTCGATATGTTTATTCACCTTTATATTGCAAAGACGCAACGTGAATCCATGTGTATATTCCTCCCCTCTCTAGCAATAGCGCAGCTCACAGCAGCGGGCGCAAAGTCCTCATTTGAATACCGCTCCTTGCGCCTGTTATGAATTGCTCAATGAAGGACAATAATTGCACACAATTTTGTGGTCATTATTAGGGTTTTTGATAAAAGGCCCATAATATTTAGATTATTGGACTTGTTTTTGGATTTTAATGCCACATCTAACAGCTGGGTTTAATGAGGTGCACTTTTATTTTAAACAGCAATGCATTCTTAAATCAAATCCAAAGTCTTTACTGTCATATGAACAGTGAGGAAACTGGATTTCCTGCCCAGACAAATACTTTCTCTGCTGTCCTGTGAACAAAGCCTCTGACACATCCTGTTGGCAGCAGAGAACCAACAGATCCAGGTTAGAATGGGTTTGTTTTTGAGTTTTCTGTTCTGAAGTAATGTAACAGTTGTTTATCCCCTTGGTTTAGAAGCCTTTATAAGACTGAATTATTCATCGGTGAGAGTTAAAAATCTAAATCTGTCAGGAACTGAAAGTTAATGAGAAAGCAGTCAACGTTGAAAACAAGTCCTGGCCCGGGGCTTTCATATTTTGGGAGAATGTTTAACACTTGACACTTCATCTTTTGTGTTGTTTCGATTGGTTCAAACAGTTTTTTAACTCAGGATCACTGATTAGTTTGACACAGTTGATTTTCGAACGGAGACAGAAAAATATGTACAGAGAAGTGAAGTTATTTGAAGTCCAAATAGGGCACTTTTTCTGCAGCATCATTTCTGCTTCTGTGGTTCTGTGCAGGCGAGACTTCCTGTCGTCTTGTTATGCAGCATGAGATGAATCACTTCTGCTTTCAGCCGCTTCTCTTTGGGTGTAAATGCTGCTCAGTGCATCCTTTTATGATCAGAATGCTGATTCCCATCGGCACAGTAAATTGGACTCAACCCTCCTGTGCTGTAGTTATTGAACTGAGATAACCAGGGTTAAAAGTTTAAGCTCACTTCCCCTGGGAGGTTACAGAAACACATTGAGCAGGCGTCTGTTTTTCCATGAATGCACGTTGTACCGTTAGAGTGTGCGTTACCTTCATGCCGTGGCCCAGTTCGTCCAGCTGCTGGTAGTTGATTGGACGGCGGCTGTACGGTGGGCGGGGCTGTGCAGCAGTTGGAGGGATGATCTTATAGTTGCGGGGAACTCGTCTGACCGTGGTGAAGACGCCAATCTCCCTCCGAGCAACTTTCTCTTTATGCATCTCTACGGTCTGAAGGAGAACCAGCGGTTAGAAGATATTCTGGACCACAACCAGAACTAGAGAGGGTCCGTTATAACTTCGGAACTATTTCAGAGTTTGGCTAAACTGAGAAACAGGAGACTGAAAAGCTGAGCTGATGAGGCGGTTCAGTCGGACACACTTTGCTTTATGTGGGGTGGTTCATCCTGATCTGATGAACCAACTCAGCTCACTCCTTCTGGGTTTCCTATGAAAGTTTTGCTTCATGATGGGGGAGTTCAGACTAACACTTTTAGGGTCTTGACTGATTAAGACCATAAGAACCTGGAACCAGGACTAGATGAGGCTAACCGGGGTAGCTGACCTATTGGCTTTCAGGTGATCTAACCTGAGGGTTAAGCCTCAAGCCTAGTTTACACTTCACCACCTGTGGATGGATGGAGAAATGCAGTGCCATTATTCGTCAATGAAGGACTCTACGACACCCCCCCACCCCACCCCCCGACACCGAGCATGGATATAACAGAGCCCAGTTTTCAACTATCCATTGAACACAACAGAGAGCGCACATCTGTGATTGGTCAGTCCAACATCAGCCCCAGATTATTTCACCAGAAGTTTGTTTTTAGTTGATCAGTCAGTCGTCAAAGAAGTATTTGAGCACTACATGCTTCATATTGCAAGGACAGTCTTGAGAGTTTAAACGAAGGGAAGAATACTTTTGTCACGAGACGACACCTCTGACTAGATGTGACATTTCTGACACTTCTGACATCTTACATTAAATATTGTCATCTTGACAGATGGTTTGAGAGAGGACGGAAAGAAGTAATTTATGTAAAACACATGAAACCAAGCTTGAACTTCTCGTGTTCTCACTAGAACCAGGAAAGTAGAACACATCACCCCAGTTCTAAAGTCCTTCCACTGGCTCCCTGTAGCTCAGAGAATAGACTTTAAAGTGCTTTTATTAGTTTATAAATCATTGAATGGTTTAGCGCCGGAGTACATTACAGATCTGCTATCATGGTACAAACCATCCAGATGATTGCAAAGCTGCAGAGTCTATAAATCATATGATATACTCATAAGCTAGTCTAAATAGATATGTTTTTATATATCTATTTAGACTAGCTTATGAGTAAATCATATGATTTTTGTCTGCTTTTGTCGATCACTAAATGCTGCTTTTTAATTATAAAGTCACTGTTGAATGTTTCATTGATTGCTTTTTTGTTTATTATTTTTGATTACTGTTATTGCTTTTATCTGTTTTTACCTTTATTGTTGTTGTTAAATGCCTTAATTGATTCCTATGTTCTATTTTCACATTTCTGTAACCATGTGAAGCACCTTGAATTGCCTCGTGTTGAAATCGTGCTATGTAAAGCGGCTTTCAGTCGTTCCCCTAGGAAGCTTCACAGAAACTCACACCTTAAGGCAGGTGACCAAAAAAGTCATAGTTACATAATTAGGGTCGTTTTCACTGTTAAACCACAAATACAAAATGATAGCCATGTTAGTAATAACAATAGCCTCACCAGTGAGCTTTAGTGACACTAATTTAGACGTACATATCCGATACTCCGAGTAGCGTCATTTCAGAACTGAAGAAGCCTCCTGGATCAGAAACGTTTTCAAGAGGAGAAGAAATGTCCAGTTGCCTTCATTTGAACTCTTAATACTACCATTTACTGGATGACTGAGAATCTACATCAACGTATTGCAATGACAGTTTATCCAATCTGGTCTTTAGGTGATTTTGAACACAAACATGTCTAGAGAACAACAAAACAGACCGCTGGGTTTGTGTCTGTGCGTTTTCAAAGCATTCTATGAGCTAAACTTCTAGTAGACAGCTAGAGACACCACATAGAGACATCACCTACAGGGGAGGTGCTGAGGTTAGGCATTAATAAACTGTGAGGCATGTAACGGTGGGGCCTATAGGCGTCCTAACTTCTGATATGAACTATTAATGTTTGAATGCGCAAAGTTTTCAGGGTTTTTAGATTTTAGTATTGTTGATTTAGAAAGAAAAAGGTGCTCTTATAGAAGAGTGGAGATGATATATAATTTTCTAAACAAGAGATTAACTCTTCATTTAAGAAAAAACTTCATCTGGAAGATCTATCTGGGTATTATAGCTCAAAAACTAATTAGGATAAAAAGAAACTGATCAGATTTATTTGAACTTCTGAGTAGAAAACATCTTCAGAAGGTCTTTTTCATTCACTGAACTCGATGAGTATCACCATCATTCACAGAGTGATCCTGGTCCGGATCATGGATGTTTCTGGACTGCTCCTTAAATCACAGCAGAGCTTTTAACAGATCAGAAAACAATAAGGAAGCAGCAAACAGAGGCTCCATTCATCCGTCCATCCATTCAGACCCTGTTTGCTCCACCTCTCCCTGTAAACAGCCTTATGACTGGGAAAACTCTAATCCTCATTCCAACCTCATTAAGTCCAACCAAAGGAACAGAACCCTTCCACTGATTAGAACATTTTACTGGGATGTCCAAACATTGGATATTTTTCAAAATGTCTATAATATCTGCACTAAAGATTTACCTGATCAAAGTTTTCAGAAAGCGTTTGAAATATTTACCTAATAAAAC
This sequence comes from Apricaphanius iberus, assembly GCA_028564705.1. Lineage (NCBI taxonomy): Eukaryota > Metazoa > Chordata > Actinopteri > Cyprinodontiformes > Aphaniidae > Apricaphanius > Apricaphanius iberus. The sequence continues at coordinate 2,264,817 of JAPXFQ010002877.1, forward strand.
ATTCCATGCATCTACTTTTTTTTTTTTATTTTAATTTGTCTGCTAAAAAAATGTATGCATTAAATGAGGGTTTGATGCTCACCTGACCAATCACGTTTATGGAAGACTCCATCTGGCGAAGCTGATTGGTTTGAGCGTCCAGCAGGGTGAGCACGCTGTTAGCTAGAGTGCTGATCTGATACGCAACACTGGCCAGTGATTGGGTGGTAAAGTTTTTTGTTTCCTCCAAGGCCTTCATGCTGTTTTCACCCGACTATTAGAAGTAAAGAGTGAGAAAAAAAATCAAACTTAGCTTAACTTGCACAACAAAAAAAAGTGAACAATTAGCCTATATTAGCACACATATTGTAAACAACAACAACAAAACAGTTTGCATAGCTTAACATGACTGAAAACAAAGAGAACAATTAACCTAATTCAGCACAGTGACTGAAATACAATGGTACTAGCTAGCCTAGCTTAGCACAAAGACTGAAAACAAAAATATGTTAGCATAGATTAGCACAAAAAATGGGAAAAAAAAATCACTTAGCCTAGCTTAGCATATAGACTGAAACCAAAAACAAAAATATGTTAGCATAGATAAGCACAAAAAAAATGGGGGAAAAAATCACTTAGCCTAGCTTAGCATATAGACTGAAAACATAAAAATATGTTAGCATAGTTTAGCACAAAAAAAATGGGGAAAAACTGTTAGCCTAGCTTAGCATATAGACTGAAAACAAAACAAAAATATGTTAGCCTAGCTTAGCACAAAGACTGAAAACAAAAAAATATGTTAACATAGCTTAGCACAAAAAATGGAAAATAAAATCTGTTAGCCTAGCTTAGCACAAAGACTGAGAACAAATAACAAACTGTTAGCATAGTTTAGCAAAAAAAAAACAAAAAAAAAAAAACAGTAAGCCTAGTTTTTGGCATAAAGACTGAAGAAAAAACATACACACAAATAAAAATCCAAAAATCTAATAAATTTTCCCTTTTAAGACATTTTACATAAACTATAACACCTCTATAATTACTTATGAAAACTAAATAATGCCATAGACATTAAGGGGGTGATATCAATAAACCAAATTTTAACATAATGTAATATCCTATTAACTTCAAAGGCTGTTAGAAAATAATTTAAAATAAAAAAGTTAAAATTATTGACTTTAGATTAAAAAAAAAGGTAAAGATTACAATATAGCTATAATTCATCATTAGAAGGTACAAAGCTAGGCAGGGCTTTTCAAAATGCAGCTCTGTTTAAATAGTGGTTGGCAAATAATACAACAAAGTTTGTTAACAGAATAATTTGGTGACTCTCAATAAAGAAACCATGCATAGAATCAGGACAGGATTTAATGGTAACAGATAAATTATTATTCCTCTAGTTGATTCCAATATGTTTAATGATTATTGTATTTAGAGGAACATTATACACACTCAATTTGTAAAGTGAAATGTTCGGGAAAATCTGCTCCCAGAGCTCGTGGCAAAGGTCTTCAGAGTGTCGGACACCACTTCTACCTAAAGAACAGTTTTAAAAACCACCAGAGCGGCTATGGTCCATATAACAGCAGCGATATCAGGTCCAAACCTGTTCTGTGCTTCCCCCCCTGTGCCTCCATCTTAACAGGCAGTTGTTAAGATGTTTTAGAGTGAGTTTAATAGTAACAGCAATGGCGCCAACCTGTGTGTAGGTGTTGTAGCAGTAATCAGCCACGTTAAGCAGATTTTCGTAGTTTTCCTTCAGAGCTTTCCTGGCGTTTGGAGCCTCCTCCAGAATCTTCGTCACCTCGTCCTTAAACTTTTCATCCTTCATGATCTCAGAATGGACGTTCCAGAAAAAACAATTGGTTTCATCTGCAGGGAGACAAAGAGCACTGAACCCAGTTAGAACCAAGGATTATGTTATTATATGACTGTTTTATGGTGTTTCATATTTTCAGATTGCTACAGTAAAATGCTGCACACTCTAATAAAGTGCTGTTTTTATGACGTTGTTTTTTGTCCTTTCTTTTACGGCTCTTCTGCCATAGTTATCACTTTGTGATTGTTAAATGTAAAGAGCATAATAAATAAAATGCAATATTACTATTATTAACATTGCCATTATTGGTTAATGGAAGACTGGACTCAGTCTGTTCTGCCCATCAGGTGGGTTTCTATGGGATGATAGACTCTTTGGGACCAGTGTTAGATCATCACTGGTTAGATCTGTTTCTGGAAGAATAGCTCCTGATTTGAACACATTCAGGAACTAATTCCCCCTGAAGTTGCCTGAGCGCTTGGTGTGTCGCCTACATGAGGAAATACTCTGCCACCTCAATTACTCTGCTTAAAAGTCTAATTTCAGCTTTTTGAGAGTCCGATCTGGCCGTACTGATATGATCTGGCTAGGTGGGGAAAGTTCCTCTAACAGAGCCCTAGTTTTACCAGGGTTTATGTTTCAGCTGACGTGTCACACGCGTACCACTAACTTCTCTGTAGAATAAGTTCATTCTGTTAGACCTAATCTCACCTGCTGTCAATAAGTTTTTGTTCCATAATTAAAAACCTGCAGCTTTACAGAGTCCAACTCCAGCAGCTACTGGCAGTTGTTAACAAAGCTATAATGGATCAGAGACTCACCAGAAGCTGCAGAGGAGCACAGACTGATGGAGATCCTCCTGTTTCTGACAAACTTCACTCTGCAGCCTCAAGTTTCCTCTACTGCTGCGGGCAGAGATCCTCTTTGGTAGACAGACCTCTCACTCTGCACTGCAAGCATAAACAGCCTAAACATCCATCTCAGGTCTGCAGAAACCTGTCGGAGTGAGCGTTCATCTCTTTGTTTTTAGCTCTCATTGTGAACCTGCCTGGTTCAAACCACTTCCTGTTCCTCATCAACTCAAAGAAACAAATTGAGTCTCAAAGAGCATCAGGAACTACTTTTTTTTCTGTTCAGTTCCTCTAATCAGCCTCATAGTCACAGATGAACCCCTCTAAAGGTTACCTGAACTGCCCTAAAAATACGTTAACCTTTCTCAAAGATACCCAAAACTCTTCAGAGATGCCTGAACCTGCTATACCATAATTTGTAAGCCAATAAAGATACATAAACCCTCTTTTAAGATACCTGAACCCCTTTCAAAGTAACCTTAACAGCTATAAAAGATGTGTGAAATCTTCTCAAAGATACCTAAACCCCTTCAGAGATGCCCAAAGCCACCTGAAAAATGCCTTAATCCTTGCCAAAATAACTAAATAGCCTGTAAGATACCACCAAGATACATGGACCCCTCTAAAAGTCAACTGAACTGCCCTGAAGAATACTGGAACCTTTCTCAAAGATACCTTTACACCTCCAAAGGTACCTAGAGCTTCCTCTAAGATACCTAAACCCCTCGAAAGGTTACCTGAAGTGCCCTAAAAGATGCCGGAAATCTTTTCAAAGATACCTAAAACCCTCTGGAGATGCCCATAGCCACCTCATAAATGCGGTAACCCTTGCCAAAATAACTAAATAGCCTCTAAGATAACACCGAGATACCTGAACCCCTCTATGGTACCCAAACTGCCCTAAAAAATATGTGAACCTTTCTCAACGACACCCAAGCCGCTTCAGAAAATCACTTAGCCCTCTTCTAAGACTGTGGCTAAGGAGTTGGGCGTTTGCCTTGTAATCAGAAGGTTGTTGGTTCAAGCCTCGGCTCTGACGGTCTCAGTCGTCGTGTCCTTGGGCAAGACACTTCACCCGTTTCCTACTGGTGGTGGTCAGAGGGCTCGGTGGCGCCAGCCTTGCCTCTGTCAGTGCGCCCCAGGGCAGCTGTGGCTACAACGTAGCTTGAGATCATCAGTGCGTGAATGTGTGGATGACTGAATATAGTCGAAAGCGCTTTGGGGCCCGTAGGGACTGAGTAAAGCGCTATACAAATACAGGCCATCTACCGTTTTAAGATAACATTACACCACCAAAGTTACCTAGAGCCTCCTGTAAGATACCACCAAGATTCCTGAACCTCCTTAAAACATGTACCTGAACCGCCTTAGATACCCAAACTTCTTAAGGGATTCCAGGACCATTTCGGAGTTACCCAACTGTCCCGAGAGATCGCTGACCCATCCCATCCTCAGCGGCTTTGTGAGGCTCTGACTTAAAGCAACGCTGCTTCCGTCATTGAGGCAAACCAAAACCCCAGAGATGGCTGCTGCAGTCGGCTGATCCTGCATGGTTGTAGAAAACTCCAGCAGAACCTCTTAGGAACACCAGAGGAACCCACCAACATGTTGGGGAGACGCCAGCAGCTGTGCCACAGATGCATAATTGCAGTCATGATCTTAGGGGCAGCGTGAAGATCTGCACCAGTACGGTCAGAAGAAAACACCGCAGGGACTTTAGAATAAGCATTGAGACCATCTGAGGAATGTTTAACTATTTATTCATCAGAGGAAAAACTGCTTGTTTATATCTGCAAGTATTTTTGGTTTATTCAAAACATAAAAATCAAAACAATATTTACAAATCCAACAACTGAATCTTCATTTTTCATGAACACAGCTTGATTGAACCAGAGATTTTAGACTGGATGAAGACCAATCCGTGTTGCCTGGAGCAACGGTCCATCAGGTGTTACCAGGAGCAACAGGGTTCCATGGCTGTTTCCGTGGAGCTCCGTCTTTGTCCTTCTTCTCCAGAGGCTTCAGGTGAGAGGACAGGACCAGACCTCTGGGGGACAGAGACACAGCTGGAAACACTAAAGACTGAAGAACTTGTGCCGGTAAAATGATAAATAAATTTAATGTACATAAATTGGATTTAATTATTTGACAACACAAGATTTAGAAAAAATTATTTTAAAAAACAACTGATTTTTAAATATGAGAATGTGCTTTGATGTCAATATATTGGAATGTTTAATTCAATTCAGTTTGATTCACTTTTATTTATATAGCGCCAGTTCACAACAAAAGTCATCTCAATCCAATTATCCAAACATTATAATCAGTTAAGTTTTCTATGTAAGGAATCCCAGCAGATTGTGCTGAGTCATCGGCGTGGGGTTGTGCCCGGATCATGCAGACTCCAACCAAAGCAATTCCTCAGCAATCCCTCATAATGAGCAAGCATGTAGCGACAGTAGAGAGGAAAAACTCCCCTTTAACAGGAAGAAACCTCCACCAGAACCAGAACCTGGATCAGTACAAGCGGTCATCTGCCACGACCGTCTGGGGGTCTGAGACGAGAAAGCATGGAGGATGCTCAGTGACTTTGAGGATCAACCAGCCTAGTGCTGTTCCCTTTATCCCTACAACATGTTGGAGCCTTTCTAAGAGAATATTATGATCGACTTTGTCAAAAGCAGCACTGAGATCCAACAAGACCAGAACAGTCACAAATCCATTATCTGAGGCCATTAGAATATCATTAGTAACTTTCACCAGTTCTGTTTCAGTGCTATGATGAGCTCTAAAACCTGACTGATATTCCTCAAACAGGTTGTTGCTGTTTAGATGCTCACATACTTGATTAGCAACTATTTTATCAAGAATTTTGGAGAAGAAAGGAAGGTTAGATATAGGTATGTAGTTAGCTAAATCATCTTGATCCAGGGAGGGTTTCTTAATTAAAAGTTTAATTACATCAACCGTAAATTCCTGTGCCACATATCCATTTATTAAAGATAGATTAAACATGTCTTCAATAGGGCCAGTATTTTTATTCAAACCTACATTTACAGGTTATAGCTACAGCTCTGATCCAGAAGTTTTTAAGCGTCATTTTTTTAACTTTTGTATTTTAAATCTTTATTTCTTTAGCCTTTAAGTCTTTTTTTGCTTTCTTTTTACCATTTTTAGTGGAGGTGTTACCATAAAATAAAGCCACACAAGTTTCTTTTACAAACCACATATTATTTTTGATAGATAGTTATTTTTAAACATAGCCAGTTTTTTTTTTTTTTTAGGTTAACTGATTTTTCAAAAAACATTTCAGAGTCATAAAGTAACCTAAATTCCCTCCAAAAAAAACAAAAAGTCTGGGAATCCTTATATAAACTCTTGAAACGTTCGGACAACTCCTAATTTTTTTCACAAGCAAATCAAGGGTAAAAATCCTGGAATTAAACCTCCAGAAACACATGAATCCAAAGGGTGTCTTTGGAAATCCCAGATCCAACAAATCAATCAGTAATTTGGAGATAAAAGCCAAACTATTTCCCAAGCATTAAAGATATTTAGATTTAATGGTTTAAACATTTTTTGAAAATCTGTGAGATCATCCTGAAACATCCTGAAAAACTTCTGAGTCTGAAATTAAACGATCCAGTCGTGTCATGTTCCATTATGTAGGATATCTTGGAAATCTGACATCAGGATCTGGTAGGAATATTTTTAGGATTACAAAGAAACCTCCGAACATTTCCGGAACATTTTTGGGATTATCTCAAGCACCAAGGAACAAATCCTGGAATTGTACAGGTTGGTTTATTCTCATTTTAGAGAAGCCTTATCCTCTTTTTCCTCTAAAAGTTCAACCCACTGGAATGCTTTTTTTCCTAATGCTAAATAAAATTCCTTGAATTCTTGAATCTTTCCTTTAAAAATATTTCCTAGAGTTATATTGTGGACTACTGTGGTGCTTCAAAAACTTTTTGAAATCCGAGGAAAAACTCTTGGGCTCTCCTGTATCTTGGAATGCTGTCAGTGATCCTGGGAAAACTTTCATGGATCCGTTAGGCTTCCTGTAGAGATAACTAACCCCTGAATCGTCAGGAGTTGTAAACTCTCCATCATTCGCCCTGACATGCCGTCTCAGACCATCCTGGATCTTCTCCAGGTAGCAGACCCTGGGTCTCCATAGGAACCCACCTGAACTGATCGTATCCCACTCCCTGCTTCACGGCCCTCAGCTTGGCCTGGTTCTCCCGCTGGTATCTCCTCTCAGACTCCACCGCCGCCTGGAGCTCCTTCTCCAGCGCAGGGAAGTCGATGACATCACGCTCTGACATCACAACACCTGAAGAGACGGCAGCTCGGGTTAGATCAGGCTGAGACATGAAAGCAGGAGGATTTGGAGGAGATGGACCATCACACCTGGAATAAAGCTCAGTAAATACGTTACTAAATTGATTTTTGTGGTATTTTAAATCATGCATTATAATAAAATCAACCAATAAAACCTTTAAATCATTCTTATTTCCCCCCCCTGCGCTTATAAACACATTGTGTATCTTCCAATGAACTATAGAGACACATTCATGAGGATTTGATGCTGCCTAAATATGACCTGAAAAGGTTGAAGGAAATAACATTTAATTAGAATTAACAGGTCTGCCAAACCGTGTTTTATATATTTCCTTCTCTCTGTTTTGCTCTGAGACTTTTACACACACACATATATATATGGAAACATCAAATTCAACACACAAAACATTAACCCTGCCATTCACAATTATGGCTTTATTATTAGCTGTAATTGTAACTTTTGCTACTCTCACACTTGAATAAATGATTCTATTAATAAACTGTTCATTTAGTTCAGTGAAACAAAAATGTATTGATTATTTCCAATAGATTTTTTCAAGCTTTTATTTCTGTTAATTATAATTTCCAGCTCCAGCAAATAAAAACCCAACAATTAGGGTTAAAATAGTACATTCAACCAACAAAAGACATTTCTAATGTAGAAATGTGGCTTAATGGAAAGTATGTTTAGGACCTGCTTTAATATTTTTAGATAGGTGGTTTTAATCTATAAACAAAAACCGGATTCACATTTACTGGATATAAAATGTCTCCATCACTTTAACAGCTGCAGTTATTTATGCTATATAACAACATTTTGACTCGTTCTTGTAAAAACATAATAAAGAATAAATAAAACACAGTAATGTTGCATGATATGGTTTAAATCAATGTATTGTTATTTTTTTAGGTTCTAGTTATTGAAGAAAATGTGTAATGAGGTAAAAAAAAACTTACTTCGATTCACTTGCGATAACTTTGGAGAGGAGAGACAAATTTAGCGCTGAAAATGGACGCCAGCGCGCATGCGCGAGCCGGTAAATTATGGATCACTTATAGAAGCTGATCTAAATGTAATCTTCTGCTTCCTGAGCAGAACTGGATCAGATCAAAACCCGCTGGTTACCAGAAGAGGGTCGGATGTACCAGAACCGGCCTACAGTGGGAGAGGACCCCCCTGGAACAGAACCTGGACCTGGTTCTGGAGCAGCTCCTCTGTAAGGTCAGGATCAACAAGACGTCTCCAAGGCAACGCTTGGTTTCCTCCGATCGATTCAGCTACTGTGGTGTTCGCTGCCACCTGGTGGCTAAAAGTACAATTGCAGCAGCAGCGGAAAAATCCTGAAACACCAACACCTCCTGCTGCCGAACGGCATCTGGGAGGTTCAAGCTGTTCGGTTTCTTTAATGAAACACTCAGGTTTCTACTTTCTGTGATTTGATTTGTGGATTAGAAGAAGAGGACTATCCGTTATTGTAATAATAATTCAGTATTATTACAGCCTAATTAATGTGTGTTTCTTAAAAGAAAAAAGGAAAACTTCATGAGCTTCAAGCAAAAAGGTAGATCTTTAAACAATCTAAGAAATATTTAGATAAGGTTTATTATATATCATTTAGAACTGATTATGGCCACAGACTGGGAATGTTAAAATATAACTTTGATCACAGGTTTACTCCTCAGATGTTTTTTTCCTTTCACCTCATCAATCGACCTTCCTGCTTCTACAAGTTTGTCTCAACAAAATTAAGAGATGCTGCTGCTCCTTTTGGCTCACCCTAGCAAGTATGTGTCTCTGGAAATACGGTGAAGAGGCAGCTGGAGAGACTGAACTGCAACACGGCCACAGGTCCAGATGTGGTCAGTCCCAGAGCAGCTCTGTGAGACTCTACAACTTCTCTTCAACCTTAGCCTGACTGAGGAGAAAGAGCACCACAGGGTACTGTACTCACACTATTCCTTTTCATTATGTAGTCCTCAGAGTTACAGTACTAGAACGAGACCTGTCCTCTGCAGAAATGCTTAGATGACTCTGCAGTTGTTGGGTGGATCAGAGATGGAGAAGGTACTGAATACAGAGAGCTGGTGGACCGCTTTGTGTTACGATGTGGAAACAATCATCTTACCTTGAATGTGAACAAAACAAACACCAAAATGACCCCAAGAACGGTGAACAACAATCCCAGAACCACACGGTGGGACCTAGTGAATGACTTGCAGAGAGCTGGGACCAAAGTAACAAAGGCTACCATCAGTAACACACTATGCCGCCTGCAGCACCAGACGTGTCCCCCTGCGTAAGCCAGTACATGTCCAGGCCCGTCTGAACCATGTTAGAGAACATCTGGATGATCCAGAAGATGATTGGGAGAATGTCATATGGTCAGATGGAACCAGCATAGAACTTTTTGGTAAAAACTCTACTTGTGTTTGGAGGAGAAAGAATGTTGAGTTGCATCCAAACAACATCATACCTAATGTGAAGCATGGGGGTGGAAGCATCAGGCTATGGGGCTGTTTTTCTGCCAAAGGGAGATCCGTGTAAAGAAAAGAATGAATGGGGCCATGTATGGTGACATTTTGAGTGGAAAAGATGAAACGTGGCTGGGTCTTTCAGCATGACAATGATCCAAAATGCATCGCCATGGTAACGAAGGAGGAGTGGCTTCCCAAGAAGCATTTCAAGGTCCTGGAGTGGCCCAGCCAGTCTCAAAAGCTCAGTCCCTTAGAAAACCTTTGGAGGCAGATGAACGTCTGTGTTGCCCAGCGACAGCGCCAAAACATCCCAGCCTTAGAGGAGATCTTAACTGAGGAATGGGCCAAAATACCAGCAACGATGTGTGAAAACCTGCTGAGGACTTACAGGGTATATAACAAAGTATTGAGATTAACTTTTGTTATTTGACACATACTTATTTTCCACCATAATTTGCCAATAAATTCTGAATGATTTTTGGGATTTATTTTTTTCTCATCTCGTTTCTATACCTATAAGGAAAATTACAGGCCTCTCTCATCGTTTGAAGTGGCAGAATTTGCATGATTAGAGGCTTACTAAATAATACCGGTCCTGCTTTTCAAAAGCACATTTTGCATGTTTCCATGAAAACAAAAACGATCTTCAGATCTATCCTGAAACTTATTTCATGCTGTCCGTAAACGAGCCTCATCGGTTGATCCTGACTAAGCAGCTCTGATATTCCAAGTTTTAGGGTTGATCCACCTTCCTGAAGGTCCATTTCAACAGAAGCTGATTGTTTTCCTTCAGTAATCCCTTCTACTCCAATCCCTCCACGGCTCAGAGACCAACGAAATCCAGTCCTAACTTTATTCCAATCTTAACTTTAAAACACAAGGTTCTTTAAATAAATCCAACATCTCTTTAAAAGTGGGCACAGCAACAATTCCTGGTTTAACAGGTGACTTTTATTTCAAATAAAACTCAGTTAAATTCCCTCTTATTTACAGAAACTCTGCATATCAATCTGTGTTTACTTTGTTCTGTGTCTCTAATACATTTAAACAGTATAAAACAATAAGATAATGTACAGAAGATCTGTAACAAAGTTAATTACAGCAAGTAAAACTTTACCCTCTAAGCTTTTGGAGTCCCTCAGGGAAATCTGCCATATTTGGATCTATTAACCTCTGGTGAAGCTTCTGTCTCTTTTAAGAGTAAAATATGCTAATTTTAATTGTTTGAGGGGATCACAAATGTCGAGGATCTGCTCAAATGCAGGAAATGAGAATAATTTTTCAGAAATTAATTCAGAAAGCTGGAGCTCTGATCCAATGTTTAACACGATGGCATCAGGGAATTATCCCAACTGCCCTGACCGATGGACCCACTTCAAACAAAATATTAAAAAGATATAGATCCTAAAAAATAAAAAAAACTGCTTCAGTTTCAGAAAAAAGGAAAAGTTGTGTCCTCTGCCAGGTTGGACTAACTGATCTGCAGCACATTATCTGCACTCAAAAGGTATTTTTTTTCAAACTCCAAGTTAAACTAAATTGTGATCACTACCGACAAATATGAAACATTTGGTTTGCATTTGGTTTAAGGTTTATCCTGTAGAAGATGAGGAACAATGTCTGGAGAGAGAATTTCCTCCACGCTTGACCCGTTTCTGCACCTGATGGATGAACAGGTGAAAGTGGAAGTTCCTAGCTGACATCTCAGAATGTGGGAACATTCCGACTGAAATGGATCCATCCACCTGCTGAGGGTTGATCCGGTTCTGGTTGACTTAGGTTAATGCTGGTTTCTGGTCAGAAAGCAACAGTGGGAGATTCTTCGTTCACACGAAGGAAGGAACTCTTCCTAAAAGCTTCCCAGCCAGTCTGAGCCTGCTGAGGAGTTCTCTCCTGTGTTCGAATGGGTGGGTTGGTAGACAGGAAGAAGAACCTTTCAGCACCAGACTAAGGGGAAAACAGGAACAGGAGAAATCCTCTCCATATCCAGGGTTCTACATGGTTCTACGGTTCTAAGCACTGGTCTGGTTTCCTAGGAATGGAAGGAAGAACAAATCTGGACCTCCTTGAACAAAAATGGGACATCAATGTCATCTGAGGCTCAGGGTTCTGGAGGAGGTCGGTACATAAGTTTTTAGGAAAGGCCGGAAATGTCTTCCACGGGAGAAAACACATTTTATTTCTTTCTCCACCATAAGGTTCTGGAGGGAACTGGAACTCTGTGTCCTTGTAGAAGGTTTCAGCAGGTTCTGCATTCAAGGCTTTGCTGGTTGGGTGTCGGTTCTACAGGGGAGATTCTGGGCAGTTTGATGTCCTTCAGAAGCTTCTGGAGGTTTCTCCTGCTGGTGGATTCATAACTAGGATCTCCTCTTACAGGAGAATAAAACTCAAAAATCTGAGTTGAAAAGGTTCATGGAGATGTTCTTCTGGCTCCTCAGGCCACAGCAGGTCCGTTTGGTTTGGTTATTTGAAAGAAACCTCTTTCAGAAGTTTCAGAACCAAACCAGAGTTTTTTGATGTTCTCTTTGAAGTTGAGATGGTTTTAATCCAGTTGGTTCCAAGTTCTTCTGGTTGTAGAAGATGTGCTGGAGGTTCTACTGGTTATGATAGATTGTTGTTCTGTTAAACATGTTTTATCCAGAAGGTTCTGGAAGGTGACAGTGGAGGTCCTTCTACGTCTCAGAGAAGATTTCCTCGAACTTGTTGAGCATGAGCTCCACGATCTGGCTCTGGAAGACCATGTGGACCGTCATGTTGGCGGACTCTATCTGTGGTCGGAGCAGTGTGGGTCCGAACACGATGGCGACGCTCTGAACTGACATTCTGTTGGATTCCTTGTGCTCGATGACCCTGGAACACGCAGAGACACAGATTAGGCCCGGAGGAGTGGTTCTGGTCTGAGCTCTGCTTCAGAGTGGGTGGACTCACCTGCGCAGGTGTTTGAAGAGCAGCTTCATGGTTTCATAGTTTGGCAGCGGCAGAGATCGAACCAGGTCTGTCATGTAGGACACCCTCTGGCTGCGGTCTGGAAGTTCTGCACAAACACAAAGATGGACTCAGAGGTCCACTTGGACTGGATCTCTGCAGGGTTCCAGCTGGAACCCACTTCTCAAACATCTGTACGATAGGAGGCTTGTTGGGGTTGTGGACTGGTGTGTGTGTGTGTGTGTGTGAGAACTAACGGATGGTGGCGATGAACTTCTCAAAGGAGCTGAAGGGGAACAGCGGCTCTGGAAGTTCTCTGAAAAAGAGCTTCAACGCTCCGGTGATCACGTGGATCTCCTCCCACTGTCCGTCCTCAAGGTCCAGATGTTCCTCTGCAGGGACACAGAACCACAGGGTGAGAAGGAAAACCTCTGAAGCCTCTTCTGGAACTTAACTACTGAATCCAACTTTGTTTGAGTCTGATCTGCTTTTTCCTCCAAGCTTCCCTCCTTTCTATATCTATAGGTCTCTATACAAATATTATATTACAAAAGCAGTTAAGATTCCTTAACCAGTGTTATTAGTGGTTGTCAAAGTCTGTAATCGCATTGAAGTTGTGTGTTTCAGGTGTCCTTTTGGTGTAAGAGGTACTGTTAAATGAAACCCTAAAAAATTGGCACTTCTCAAGGGAAGACACAATGTGTATCTTGGTTTATTGAGATGGATTTAGATGTTCAGACTCAGCAAAACTAGAGAACAAAGTATGGAAGAGATCCACAGTCATTTCCTTCATTTCATCCATGGCATAAGTACTTTATGGAGACATGGACAGTGTTGGGTAAGGGGAGGAGTGGGGACCAGGAAGGTCTCAGGAGAACATGGATCGAATACCTGAAATATGTAAATTAATATAATGACAGTCTTTGGCAAAACCTGATTACAATAAACTAAATCAGGCTAAGGTATATTTGCAATTGCCTTTGTATGCCAATATTAAAAAAGAAGAACCTAGGCAGCAAGTTAATGCAAAACTACAGACCAATCTCTAATCTCCCATTTATCTGTAAATTTATTTTTAGAAAAGCTGTTCCAGCAGTTAAACAGCTTCCTAGCAATGAACAACCACTTTGATATTTATCAGTCTGGTTTTTGAGGTACCACAGCACAGAGACAGCCCTAGTCAAAGTTTTCAATGATGTCGTAAAAATACTGACCGTGCTAAAACCACAGTACTGGTACTATTAGACTGGTACGTTTTACACCGTTGATCGTGATATATTACTAGAACGTCTAGAGAGCTGGGTACGGTCTCTGGTACGGTACTAGACTGGTTCACCTACCTTAAAAACAGGAACTTCTTTGTGTCGATTAGCCAGTTCTCATCACAAAACACAGAAATCACATGCGGGGTGCCCCAGGGCTCCATCCTAGGGCCCCTCTTATTTAGCATTTATGCTCCCACTAAGCCAGATTATAACCACTACCACCACATAACTACCACAACTATGCTGACAACACTCAGCTTTATATCTCAGTGTCACCAGGTGATGTTGAACCACTCCGAATCCTCAATAAATGCTTTGAGCAAATTAACAGCTGGATGTCCAATAATTTCCTTCAACTTAACAAGAACAAAACTGAAGTTCTTATCTTCGGACCCAAAAAAGGTCAATTATATATCAGCACACAGCTTCAGTTGGTCCAACTAGAAACTACTGACCAGGCCAGAAATCCAGGTGTAATGATGGACTAAGACCTGAACCTCCAGGGTCACATAAAGGCAATAACAAGATCAGCTTTCTATCAGCTGAACAACATTTCCAGGATTAAAGGACTGATGACACAAGGAGACCTAGAAAAACTCATCCATGCATTTATCTCTAGCCACCTTGATTACTGTACCAGTATCTTCACAGGTCTACCTAAAAAAATCTGTCAAACAGCTGGAGCTGATCCAGAACGCTGCTGCTCGTGTTCTCACTAGAACCAGGAAAGTAGAACACATCACCCAGTTCTAAAGTCCTTCCACTGGCTCCCTGTAGCTCAGTGAATAGACTTCAAAGTGCTTTCATTAGTCTATAAATCATTGAATGGTTTAGTACCAGAGTACATTAGAGATCTGCTATCATGGTACAAACCATCCAGATCACTTAGGCTCTAATTTACTCAGCATCCCTAGAATCAGAACCAAACATGGAGAAGCAGCTTTCAGTTTCTATGTTCCCCATATCTGGAACAAACTCTGAACACTGAACCATTTCAAATCAAAAGTTAAAACTTATGTATTTAGACTTACTTATGAGTAACTGATACAACTTTTGCGTTCAGTCTTTTTAAATACTGTTAAACTTTTCTGTTTTAATTTTCATAATTTTACATAAATGTTCTCGTATGCTCTAATCACTAAATGTTTTATTTTATTTTAATTACATACATTGTCTTTTAAAATGTTCGTTTAAGATTTCCTTTAGTGATTCTATGTTTTAATTTTTCTAATCATGTAAAGCACATTGAATTGCCCGATCCGTCACACGGAAGCAGCAGGACTCTAGTTACCGTGATCGGCTTTATGTCGGAGTTTCTGGATCACAGCCAGGTTCCCGCTCACTCTGTAGATCCCGTCAATATCCAGACCTGAAGGACCAGGAGGGTTCAGGAGACAAGAGAACAAGCTGAGGTCAGATTCCTCTGAGAAGAACCGAAACATGTTTTATTTTACAAAAGAAAGTCCAACCCAGCACCAACTGAAAGCAAAACAGTTTCCAGAATGAAAAAGAGGATGAATCATTGATTCTGTTTGGTAACAGGCCAACGCACCAATCAGGAGACACCTGGACCACCTTATTTTTTTCTGAGCTAGAATGTTTGGAAGATATCAGATACAGACTAGCTGTCTTTGGCTCCCTCTGCTGGCTCTTTGTTTTAACTGTAACTTCAGATTAATTCATATCTTTTACTCAGCTGTTCAGGTTTCATCCAGATGTCTCAAAGCTTCTAAATTTAATATATTCCTGCTGGTAGGGGAATAACTTGACAATTTATGAAGTTAGAAAATATTAAAATTATCTCCTATATTTTTTACCCTGCAGATTCCAGATTTCCACACCAATTATAGCTATATTCAGTGTTTTAAACTCTTGTGAAAAAATATCTATTCATTTTATTTGGTAGGGAAAATTATACATCTATAAACGTAACTTCTTATTTTTCAACAGAAACACATTTTAAACTCTAAAAGTACTGTTCTCTGATCGTGTTTTTTTTTTGTTCTTAATACAGTTTTTTTATATTTTACATTTTTATATTTGTGTGAATCTTTCTCTTTCCTGCCGCTACTCCTTAAGTTTCTATTTCTATCCATGTGAAGCCAAAACGATCCAATCAGAGAGGAAACTTTTTTTATTTTGGGGAAGATTAATGATCTGTGGGATCACCTCTCCTTTCCACAGTCCTGATGCATTTCTCCACAAACTTGGGAATGGTGGAGTTTTCCCTGTGACAGAGGACATCCAAGTGGCAGCCGAACACATTGTCTGCAGAAGAAAAATCTCACGGATTAAAGCATAAACACACATTTTTGACGCTAAAATGGAAAGTGACATGAGCAGAAACATCTCCTAAAAACATGGAATCACACTGGACACCAGAAAACATCCAGAAACTTCCGGATGTTTCCGTCAGAAGAGCAGTGAAACGTTCTGATGTTCCTGTCCTAAACTAAGCAGAACTGGGTCGGTGTTCTGGTTCACTCCGTACCTCGGATGTATCCCTTCTCTTTGACGCTCTGCAACGTTGGTCTCCTCTGTAGGAAGCGCTTCAGTTTGCCCCGGATCCGGCTCTGCTCCGAGTCAGCTCCGGAGTTGCTCCTGGTGGCTGAAAAAAGCAGCAGGAGACCAAATCACGACACTGAATGTCAGTGAGAAAAAAAAAAAAACAGGCTCACAGAGAAGCTTTTAATTTGAAGTTCCCATCAAGGAGCCATGAGAAGTGAATGATGTTCAGCAGCTGCACTTGTTTCTACATGATGGTCCGCTGCAGCTGCTAGTGCAGAGCAGCTGAACCTCTGAGAACATCAGATGCTTTCAGGAAGACTCACATCCCCTCTTCCTGTCCTCTCTGTCCGAGTCATCGTCGTCATCGCTCAGATGCTCCGGCTCCTAAAAGGAGGAGGAGAGTACAGATTGTTCAATCGACTGTTTAAGTGCAGATCCAAGGAGGCATGTTTCAACTGAAGAAGAATGCTGATGGATGATGACATCTAGGCAAAACGTGAAATTCCTGCTGAGTGTGTCTAGCAGCAGTGTATGTAATGACCATAAAACTGGGGGAGGATTTGTAGATCAGAAGGTTTCGTTCTGGATGTGGAATCTGATTTGCTGCCAGTGAAAGGTGCAGGATGTGAGCACAGATTGGGGTTTGTAGGAGAAGACCTGCAGCTGAGGTTTAGATAATCTCTAAGACTGAAACACCTCGAGAATACCAGTTTTCTCCAAAAACGAGTTCAGCCCCTAAACATTCCCACCCTAAATTTCATAAAAACGCATACCCAGATGAAAATTAAAACTATTCTAGAAGCTTTTTGAGAAGAGACATGGCTGTGCTCTCTTTAGAAAGCAAACACTCCCAGAACTGTGATAATATGTCTGAGTGCTATGGTTACCAAGCAATATGAATTTTTAATAAACTGAAAAAAATCATAAGTTACATCTGCCTATTTATTTTGTAGGAGTACATGGTGAAAAAGTTGCTTTAGAGTGAAGTGGTGACCTAAAACATACAGTGGGCCAAAAGCCTGAAATATTACTTTCATCGACACCAGGTTTTAAAACGATAAACCCAAAATGTAGTATTTTGAATATATACTTGGAACTACAAGTCAAAGGTGCCCCAAAGTGTGGCATATGCATAATCTCCTAACTACATACCTTACTCTTCACTGCATGAAAAACATAGTCGGAATCATAAACTTCTCTTTTCACATAAACATCCACGACTTCCTTCAATGTTATGTTTTGACAACAAAGGGTGTTAGGATATGTTTCTGAAACGGCACGTTACTGTTGCACACTGTGCTTAATCATCTCATGTCTGTTTCTGGATAAGCCATTTTATGCTCACCATGACAACTAAGTAACCCCGTCAGGTCGTGTTTCTGCGTTTTGTAGCGTTACATTGGCTAATATACTGGTCAGTCACCTGAATAGAAGCGAGAAGCCAGAATGTGGGTGAAATTTCCTTTGATTTAAACTATTATTACCAGGATTGTGTAAAAATAACTTCTTTTTGTATTTTTTAAAAGGAAATTAAGTTAAGAAATGGGTCTAAAATGTGAAAAGTTTGGACGAATTGAGACGCGATTTTAATCAAAGGTTCGATATCATGAAGCTTTAAATCTTTGTTTCAATACCACAAGGAACAACAGACAGGAAAGAAGGTCGTAAAACAGAATATGAAGGTCCTAAAACTAACTGCCAAAAGAACACGTTTCTTATACACTTGAAAATATCCCATAACATCCAACACGTCGACCAGCATCCAACAGATCCCTCAACATGTTTTAGGAAAAACTCTTTTCAGACAAAAAAGTCACAGCTGAAATGTTGTTCTTCTTCTTGTGTTTAATGGCGGTTGGCAATCAACTTTTAGGTGCATTAACGCCACCGACTGGTAAGGAGTGTGGATCCAGACTGTTCTAATCTACTTAAGAAAAACTCTCCCCTTTACATTCTGTTCTATTCTGTCACTGGTATCTTATACTCAGCGCTTGGTTAGGTGTAGAAAATTATAGGGAAGGTAGAAAATTATCCAATTGTATACACATTGTAGGCAATCGATGTATGTAACTTAGCTAACCTCACTTTTCTGGTAACATTAGCAGCTGCGGTAAGGCACATAACGGAGTATGCTACATGCTACATACCACAAAAAATATGAGGCTGAAGTTGGTTTCTGTTTCTAGCTTCTGATTTGGGAAATGGCTGAAGAAAATAATTTCTAAATACCACTAACGATTTGCATTGATTTAGCACACATATACACATTAACTCTGTACAATGTTGCTTTCATAAAACCATATTGCTCCAATATTACCAAAAAGAAGAAGAAGAAGAAGAAGAAGAAGAAGAAGAAGAAGAAGAAGAAGAAGAAGAAGAAGAAGAAGAAGAAGAAGAAGAAGAAGAAGAAGAAGAAGAAGAAGAAGAACTTTTCAGCTGGGACTTTTTTGTTTTTTTCTTTTTTTTCTGTTTTTCTGAGGTCGTTTGGTTTGACGGATAATTTTCTGAGTCTGCCCCCTTTAGTCTGAGGATGTCTTAAAAATGAACACCATACTCCTGATTGGTTGACACGGCGTGAATTGACGCCTAGTTTCATATTTTTTTTAACTTCAGCCGCAGACACAAAAACACAGGTCACGCGCACATATACGTCACGTGAGAATGTACAAAAAGGACCACATAAGATTACGCGCAAATTTTCTCATGTGTAGCAAATGCCACATTCGCTTGAATCTGATGCGCAAATGTGGCACAAAAGCATTTTGGGGACATAAATCTTCTTCTAAAGTGATGCGGGATCCCCTGACGCTGGTCAGCGCGCCTCTCCATTGACTTTACATGCAAACCTGACCCCCAAACGTGATTGATGATTTGGTGTGGATGCACCGTAAGGCCTGGATCATGTCCAATAGGAGATTAATTAAAAACTGTAGTGAATCTGATCCAAACAGGATTCTCAGGACAAAGCTGAAGATTGGAGTAGGAGGTTCTTGGTCTACATGTAAGCTGGATGAGTCTGGCTGTAGGGTGTGTTGCTGTACCGGCTGGTAAGGCGTCAGCTGGTGGATGGTGTCCATGATTACTTTGTACCAGTCTGAGATGATGCTCTCTGTGTCATACTGCATCAGGAACTCGCAGCCCTGACGAGTCTTCAGCTGCACAAACAGAGGACAGTTACACACAGCCCATTACTCTGTAACCATGTCAACTGGGATGCTGCCGTTGCCTCACCTCCAAAACAAACTTCTTGGAGGACTTGTCTTTAGGGGCCCACTGAACCGTCGCTCCTCTAAGCTCCACGGTGTACTCTGGAACGATCTGTGAAGCTTTGTTCTGGGAGAAGAGCAGAAAAAGCATCTCATCATCAATGAACCCATCATCTCAGCCTTCTGGAGGCTCCAGCGGCCCGAGGGCACATGGTCAAAAAATTTTGCACAAAAGTGGGAGCTAATTTCGTGGCCAACTGTAATAGAGCACAGAATGAAAGCCCTGCTCAGGCTAAAACTGTGATTGTGCGTGGGAGTTCCATCATTGAAATCACTGGTTGGTGTAGTTTGGGAGAAATGCCTGTAAAAGATCTGGGAAGACAACAACAAAGCACCTCTGAGATGTAACAAAATCACTACAGTTCTAGTGATTCATGACTAAAGATTGGTGAAATGAAAGAGTTTTGTGGCAGATGATGCCTTATACAGAAGCTGCACTTTGGGTGCCACAACAACTCCCATTATATGGATATACGCTGATTGCAGATGGCTCTAAGCATCTCCCAAATGACTTCAAGTTGTACCAAAGTTGTCTGAGTGAATAAATAAATCTACTGAATGCTAGAAATAAGGTCCAGAATGAAAAAAAAAAACTATAATTGTCATCTTAGCAGTTCAGATTCAGTCCGGGCGATTCTCAAACAGCGGCTTTGTGGAAACCTACATATGACCTATTTTAAGTATGATGAACATCTCAGGTCCTGGGTCTGATTTTTTTCCAAGTCTTGCTAGTTAAAAATAGGATTCCGTCCATCTGCTTTTAGTTAACAAACCCACTCAATGGTCAGTTACTGGACTGAAAATAGCCAAGGTCCAAAGGAAAATTCTAAAAGAACCTTCATAAAACCAATGAAACCGTAAAAACCAATGCAAGACTGGCTTCTGATACAGAGAGGTAAAAATGATGAGTGGATCAAAATGGTTCTTACAGCGTTTCCAGCAGGAGAATATTTAGGGTCTTTGTGGAAAGTAAGAATCCCACCATGGAGGACGGTCCAGGACTGACTCCAGTTTTTCCTGTTCAACAGAAACATCAAACATTGACAAACAACCATCTCAGAGTTTAAACATCGATAAAACACTGAATACTTTCACAGATTTCTATCTGCAGGTCAGTCAAACTGAGGCTGAATCAGAACTGAAGCTCCTTGATCTCACCTTATCTTTTTGCCATTATCAACCACTTTGGTCTTGTTAACAATTCCTGCCTTTTCCAGCAGATGGCACTGCAGAGACAGAGAAGCACAAGTGAGTTCTCAGGTTTCTGCAGGTCGACATTGAAACGTGACTCCTTGGAAAACATGGGAGTGGAGAGTGAGAGTCTACCTGTGTCTACCTGAGGCCTTTTATCCACCTCAGTCACTTCATTCAGCAGTTTGATCCCTCACAGAATCATTGTCCCAGAGAATCAGGAACTTAGAACCATTTCAGACCAAAGGATTTTGATCCGCATCTACTTACTTAATACTACTTCTAAACTACTCATGGTTTATCATTGTGCCTTTGAAAAGCACGATGCAAAATCTGGATTGGGGGAAAGGATGTATGCTGCAGCCAACGTGGGATTGGTTGAAAAACACCTTCAGGATTAAAAATGTATGTTTTAGGCAAAATATAAAAAGACGGAAAAGAGCAAAATTACTGGGAGGATTTCTGTGAATCAGAATTTCAGTCTCTAGTGATTTTCAAAAGTGTCCTCAGGTTCTTATAGCTGCTGGAAAAGAAGCAGCTATGAAGGAAACAACTCAGACTGATGTAGAAGTTTCCCAAAGTTAAATCTGGAGATAACTCATTTTACTTTCCTATTTTCTTGTAAAGGCAGGAGCAGGACATGTTGAGGGATCTGTTAGATGCTGGTCGACGTGTTGGATGTTATGGGATATCTTCAAGTGTATAATAAACGTGTTCTTGTGGCAGTTAGTTTTTTGATGAGCTTGATGTGGAGGAACATGTCAGCTGTCGACTGACATGTTCACTTAGGACGTGCTGAGTGTTGAGACATTTGTTGGATGTTGAGGGACGTGTTGGTAGACGTGTTGGATATCGAGGGATGTACTCAAACATGGCGACTAACGAGTTGGATGTTGTTGTAGCTGTTAGTTTTTGTTGGACATATTGAATGTTGATGGACAAGTTGGATGTAGGAAAAATGTATTTTGTCATTAGATTTGATCTTACAAAAAGTTCATATAGAACAGTAGGTCATTAAAAACAAAGGCCTTCTGTGTGTAATGTTCTGATAAGTACTGTATGTTCGGACCTTGAGCTGAGCTCATGCGGTTAGAAGATAAACAGTGATTAATAAATACTTTTTAAGTGTTTGGATTAGAAGGGTTGGGTGAAGGATACAAGCTTGGAAATGTTTTTGATTCACCCCGTCCCTCTATGTTTGGCCTAACATGTTATATTTCAGTCTGACAAATGTCTTAAGGACTCATTCTTACTTTGTTTAAGAAGAAGCTACTTTAAGCCATAACAAGGATGTAGTCAAACATGTTGACTGATTGATATTGATAGACATGTTTAGATCGAAAAAGTAACATGCTGGATGTTGAAAAAATATTGGACATGATGGGATTGCCTCAGGGAGAACCATTGGATCACAGACTTCTAATAGAAAATAGTTTTTTTGTCCTACAGTTTGGACTAAACTGCTGAATGAAACAGAACCTGACTGGTAACACCCAGAACCATGAAAACCAAAAGCAGAACCAGGATCAGAAAAACAACAAAAACTAGCAGTTCAGAGATGTGAGCTGACAGGAGGAATAGCTACTGATGGGTGGTTAGTGGGATTAGTGGACAAACACTCGGAAACTTTCTGGGCTGAAGTCTTAAAGCCAGAGACTGAAACTTTCCGGATAAATTTGGGTCAAACTGCGTTTCTCTGGTAGAGCCGAACTAACCCAGTAAGAGGTGCTAGTAGGTCTCAGCTGCCCAAAAAGTTCCCTACTGGTAAAAAAGAGATGTTAGTGTGGTGTTCTCCCACCCTGGTCCTAGAGAGCTACAGTCCTGCAGGTTTTAGATGCATTGCTGCTCCAATAGCTCATTACCAGGACTTTGCCAAACTTGAAGGGAGCTGCAGACGTCTTTAAATCATTTGATACAACTGTGTTGGAGCAGGAATGCATCCGATACCTGCAGGATAGTAGCTCTCCAGGACCAGGGTTGGGGAACATCGTGTTAAAGCAAAATGTTAGTATTTTTAGCAACAGTGCCGCAAAACGTCCACCAGCCAATCAGAACCTACACTGCTGCGCTGGGGGATTCCTGTACTGTGGTTGGACAGGTTCCTCTTCAGCCTGAACCTACTAGAGAACTGGAAGGTGGAAATGATGGGATGAGTCGATGCATACATGAATAGCTTAATGACGTAATGATAGAGTCAGTAAACACATGAAAGTGTCTGGAAGTTAATATGTTTAAGGGAATGAAGCAATGAGTCAATGAACAAATACATGAGTGAGTGAACCAATAAATGAGTCCAGAAATTAGGAAACTGGTCAGCAGACCACGGAACGAGTCTGTGAAGGACATAAGGGGGGTCTGACATGATGCAGCCCTGAAACAGGTGGGTCTGTACCTGTGGACTGTCAGGAGAATGTTTCCTGGAAGCGTCCGTGAGGTCCGAGGCGATCCTCCTGTGTCCCGGGGAGAACACCTGGAACACAGCAGGAATGTTAGGATTCGGCTCTCTGGACAGGTCTGGATCATGAAGCTCAGCGTGTTTCACGCACATCTTCAGCGATGCTGTGTCTCATGCTCCTGACCTGAGGAGCTCCTCCATCCACAGGCACCCCGTTTCCCATCAGCCTCAGCTGCAACGCAATAAAAGCACCAGATTTCAGCAGGTTCAAGTGAAGGAAGGACTGATACTCCTGGAAGGTGACTCCTTACCTCCTGCTGCTTCTGCTGGCTGTTCTGGTCCTTCTGGTCCAGCTGAGCTCTGGGAATCTGAGGGAGCTGCGGAGGATGTAGGGAACACAAACTGAAGTTTAAACCAGAGAAAGGTGGGAAATACCGGACACTCAGAGATTCCTTCATACCGTAAAGACAGAGTCTCCATCGTCGTCGTGTCTGTTCACAGGATAATCGGCCTTTGGTAGAGGAGGCTTCAAACCATCAAACAAACAATCATTAGAGCAAAGTACAGATGCTAGTCAGTTGATCTATACCAGGGATCCCCCAATCCAGGCCTCAAGGGGCCGGTATCCAGTATGTTTTAGTTCTTTCCCTGGTTCAACACACCCAAACCAAATGATTGGATCATTATCAGGACTCTGCAGAACTTCAGCTGTGTTGTAGCAGAGACACGTCTAAAGTTGGTAGGGCATCGGCCCCTAAGGCCTGGATTTGGAGACCAAAGATAAATCGCTCAGTCTCAGCCTCATACCGGGCTGTCGTCCTGCTTTCTGCTGGTTGTGGGTCCAGAATGAGATATGGGGGATGTTGGATCAGGGAGAGCCCAGGACGTGGCTCCCGTGTTGGGGTTGTAGTAGTAGGGTCTCCCTGTGGCGTCGTCCAGGAGCTGCTCCCACTCACAGGAACCCTGAGAGGATGGAGGACGTGGTCAAAGCCTAGAACCGTCAACTGTTACCTATCAGCAAGGAGCTGTGTGCTACCTGAGGGGAGGCCGGGGAGAGCGGAGTGGACGGGCCTCGGTGGTCCGACCAGGTGGTCTGTCTGGTTAGAGGATGGTAATAAAAGCTCCTCCCACTCTCCTGATCAGTGTGCACCTGTGCAGACGGGGGTGGAAACCATCAGAGCTCCCGTCCCTACAGCTAGATTCATGAAGTGGCTCGGATGCTTAAAGCAAGGCAGCATAGCTTCAGTTGTTCCTTGGGAACACCTGATCCCTGAGGAGGAACCCTGAAGATATCAGGTAACATCTAATCAAACTTTAATCACTTCAGAGTAACAGAGGAAGGTTTCAACACAGGCTGACCTGAAATCTTTAAACTTCATCAAGGTTTATCAGATTTTTTCTAAATTCTGTTTACTACCAGGAAAATTACAGCCTTCACTCTTTATTTTGCATTTCTGCCAGCAGCCGTTCCACCTTCTGAAATCACTTCAGGTCCACCCAGAACCAGCGTTTTAGTAACTTTCAGCTTTAAACTACATTCTCTATCAAACAGTGAAAACACACCTGGATTCTGAGGTCACCTTACCTGCCATTCGTCCTGTGGGGTCAGAGGGGAGGCAGGGCTCATCATGCTGGAGGAGGAGCTTGGTGATAAGAGGGTGTGGCCTGGTTCTGCTGGGTCAGGGTCTACAGGGGGCGGAGAGCTTATGGATATCTGAGGGGTAGAAGTTTTCTTCAGGGAACAGATGTTGGCGTATATGGGTAAACTAGGGCTGAGCGAGCTTTGCTCCTACAGAGAGAAAAAGAGAAAAGTAGGAATGATCAAGTTAAAGGCACAGTGCACCAAATTGAACTCTATGGCTTCCCTTCTGTCCACTAAAACATTCGCTTTAGGAGATCTACTATGGCCATCAGGAGGTGTTTTGTTTGGAAATCCTGAGACAACTCTTTAGTCTCTGTTTCACCAACCAGCGATTGAACCACCAATGACTGTCTGACCCCACCAGTGCCCTACACTACACAGGCCGGTGGGTCTCATTTCAATCAAACTCAATCAATCAAACTTTATCTAAAAAGCGCTTTTCAAACTACATAGCTTCTCAAAGTGCTTTACAGATTGACAGATTGACAGACAAATGACCCGACAAACCCCACCCTTCCCAAAACCAAAATAAAAAGATCATCACAACCATAACCAACCCCACCCATCTCCCACAGACGCATAAAAGCAACAGTAAAACAAGAGCAACAAGGGGCTGAGTACAGATGAGCCAGGAAATGCCATCATGAAGGAGATTAACAGCAGCAGCCAAGGCACTGACCCAGGGCGCCCAGAGGAGGGAAGGATGGTACCCCCACCTCCACCCAGGCACTGCCTGGAGAGCACCAAGGCTGCTACATCCGACCACCGCCCCCGATGCAAAGGGCTCCAAAAGAGAAAACACTGGAAGGAAGATTAAAATAAGATTTTAAAATATTAAAATAAACTGTAGAAAATGAGATTAAGCAGTAAAATACTGATAAAATGTTAAGATTGATAGCGTTTTAAATCATAATGTATAAAGCAATGATAAGATATGATCAAATATAAATGAAAAGCAGATAAAAAATGTATAAATAATAATCAGGTAAAAGCTAAATAAAAAATACAGTAAAATAAAACACGCAGATTGATTTAAACAGATATGAATAAATAATAATCAGTTAAAAGCGGCTAAGTAGGTACGTTTCGATCCTGCTCTAAAAAACATGAACGTTCTCTGAGGTCCTCTATCAGCCTGTTCCAGAGGTTCATATGGTAAAAGCATTTCTGACAGATAAGAAGGCCAAAGACCATTAAGACTCTTAAAAACCATTAAAAGAACCTTAAAATTGATCCTAAAACATACTGGGAGCCGATGCAGTGATTCTAAGACCGGTGTAATCTGCTCCTTCCTCCTGGTCTTCATCAGGACACGAGCTGCTGAGTTTGTAGGAGCTGTAACCCTGAGGTTGTTTTTTTGGGAAGACCAGAAATCAGGGCAATACTGTAAACGATTCTACTGGTGATAAAAGCTGCATTACCATCTCCGTATTGGCTTAGAGAGAGAATTGGACGGACTCTGGTGATGTCCTTTATGTGATAAAAACCTATTTTTCATTTGGTTGATCAGACCTGGATCTCCTAGATAACGCTGTGACCACAGGGTGTGAACGGTGTTTCATCGACCCGTAATCTAGGTCAGAACCAGTTTAAACTGAATGATCCAAACAAGAACCAGTCTAACTTGTTCAGAAGATATTTTAATAATTATACTCTAGAACAGTGCCACTCATGGTAACAGGGTGTTGGAACAGCTAAGTTAGTTCTGACTTTTCTTTGGTACACTTATCGCTTCCTTTTTTTGTCTTTTAGACAGTTGTGTAATGCCTAACCGTGGCAATTAAGTTCAATACCTGACTTATGTCCCTCAAATTCCAGAGGAGCTGAAAATGAGACTTCACAGACCCTGAGCTGAGAAAGAAGGAGGAAGTTCAAACCATCTATTCCATTCATCTCAATGAGCGAGAATGATCCCCAACTCCAACGTCGCTCTGCCCGGCCTTCTGACCATACGACAAGAAGGAGATTTAAAGAGGAACGGCAAAAGCAAATAAGATGGAGTAACAGAGTTAGGCAACATCTGATGCCGTCAACCAGGACATGTTGCTGTGAAATATCGTTTCTGTTGCCTGGATATTAAGATGTTGGATACTTGGAGGATATGAGTAAACAGCAACCTTTCATATCTCTTTAGGATGAATAAAATGATGAAATTAATTATGCCCCCGGGTGTCCTCATGGATACCTGGGTCAGCAGAAGCTGCTTAAACTCAGACCAACTCACTCCTTGCCTGGTTCTTCTGTCCCTGCAAGGCAGTCCAGACTGTTCTCACTGTTTCCACTCTGGTGGACCATCCAACACTATTAACCTTCCCTGACTGGCTCCACTGAGACTCTTTAAGTCTCCTGCTCTGAACCAAAACCTAATTAAATTGGTGAGTTTGAGGGGTTTGGTTCTTAAAAGATTAGATGTAATCTCTTAGATTGACATACAGGAAATTGAGCATACATATTGCTAAACAGGTACGCTGCTTGCTGGTCTCGCTCAATATTGGAGGGAACTGTTGTCCCTATTTTTAAGTGGTGACCCTCTCTTGGTCTCAAATTATAAAATAATAAGCAATGTTCCTGTCATGTTCAAGATTATAGAAAAGCTAGTGGCAGATAAAGAATTCTTAACATTACTGTCTTCAATATTACCTCTAGTTTTTGGACACATCAGTCATCATAGACAGCAGCTGTTCACTTTATTGAAAGGATCCGGTCTCCAATAGACAGAGGAGGTGTGGTTGGCACAGTTTTTTAGATCCATGAAAAGCTTTCCACACTAAGCATAATAGCCTCAAAACTAAACTCATTAAGTTTAAATTTTTACAGTTTACTTCTAATTGGCTAAAACTACTAATAAAATTCAATATGCTAAAATACAAAATACAAGATCTTTTAAAGATCTTGTGACAGGTGAAACCGAAAGCTCACTCTTGGGTTCAGTTATTTTGTTAGCCAGCTATGTCAAAGTTTTGTGGTCATTCTCTATGCAGATGATACTACGATTTTGATAAAAGGTAGTGCTCATTTTGAGGCTGCTCCATTGCTTACAAATGAAATTACAAATTTGTCAAACTGGCTGATGATTAACAGTTTAAAATGAAATTCTCTAAAACTGTTGCTATGCTTTTTTATGTTTTTTAAAAGTTTTTTGTTTCTTTTTTCCCAAAATCACAAAAATCATACATAGAAATTGAGTTTCTGCTAGCACAAGAATTGAAAATGTAAATAAATAAAAATATTGAAGCATTATTCTAGACAGTAACTTTACTTCTAAGCAGCTCTTTAAAAAATTGAGTAAAGCTATTAACTCATCACTTGCAAATTTTAAGCAATTGAGCAATCAATCATATGTCAATAGATGCTGTTGAAAATTGAAATCTTTTCTCTTAATATCAAACATGAATTACTATTTACTAACTTGGGCTACTGCAAACTCAGCTGCTCTTAAGAAGTGAAGATATATGCACAAACAAGCTCTAAACATTTTCAATTCTCAGTAAATACAGACTCCAAAGATGGAAAAGTAACTAAATAATAACTAAAAATAACAAAAAAATAGTGCTTAAGTAAGAGTAGCTCTACTTATTTTTACTCATGTAAAAGTTAAAAGTAGCCATCCAAAAAATTAGAGTATCTAGAAATGTTACTCAAGAGTAGCAATAATTTATAGAAATATTACTTAAGTAAAAGTAAAAAGTATGGCAGCACAAAACTACCCTTAAAAGTTTTTGTTTTTTTAATAAAAAATCTCAAGGAAATTTACCTAGTAACTATCCAACTCTGGATTCTGTCTGGATTAATGCTGTGTAACATTGCCACGTGCCCTTTGGCTATAATTGGGCACATTTACATATTCTTTCTAAAATGTTGCTCAAAAATGATTCCTAATGAGTTCTGTTATTTCTGGGTTTGGTTGGCGTAGCTTCAGTCTGGTTGATCCTATTACTGATCTTTGAGGTAAAAATCCCAGTGGAAAGTGAAGTTGGAGCAGCGGGAAGACTCTTTTCTGACCAGGATCTCAGTCTGTCTGGGTGGATGGAGCTGCAGACCAACAGGAAGAACTCCTCCCATGTTGTATAAACACAGAAACAAACCAGAAAATGACTCCTGTTTTTCATCAGTGGTCTGAGCTGGCTGAACATCTTGTTGACGGTTTAATCTAAGGAACCTGGAGAGGAGCTTCACATTTTAACGCAAACCCGATCAGAATTTCTCAGAAGTTTAGCTTCTCCATTAGAGGATCAACAGATTGTATTCAGATACCAGCGGATGAACGGTTGCTGTGGGTAATTTGATGAAGCAAAGCTACGAGGAGCTCATCAATAACTGACCGCGGTTGGTCTCGGTTTTCATTCTCTGCCAGTAAATCCCTCTGAGCCTGGTCCAAAACAAAAAGATCCTGAAGATTCTGCTTGCAGATGAAGGGTCTCAGAAACTTACAACGTGGATTAAAGCATAAACCATGAGGGGCATCAGCAGGTGGAGAGTCCAACGGGAAATCTGGACTCACCTGCCATCATCTCCGTGCTGCTGTGGTCCTGAGGAAACATCTCATCCTGTCTCTGATCTGGCTGCAGCTGGGTCATGTTGGCAGACTCAGCCGCTCTGCAAGTTCTAACCCCGTCCCCAATCAGTTTGCCCACATGTTTAGACCCCGCCCCTACAGAACAGTGGCCCCACCCCTCGCTGGGAGGCTGTCTCTCTCTTTTTGTCTGAACTTGACAGTTCTATGCGACCCGAAAACCCTTCCTAGAAGAAAAGTGCTGTAATGTTTTCAAGGACTCACCCAGGAACCTCATGAGTCCTTCACATCTGTCGCAGAAACAGAAAGAATGCTGTGAAGATCCAAAACGGTTTCTTCAAACATTCTTGTCACTTTATTTCTCCATGAACCAAAGAACTTAGAAGCTAAAGCTTTTGGTGATTTATTTGGAGCTTCATGGAGCCTTCACGGAACCGTTTTATGAACTTCATCAACACAACTCATAAAATGGAGCTTTTAAAGACCGATCCAATGCTCAGTCCGACCATCTTTAATCAGTCACAGAGGACTAAATGAAATCATCTCTGAGTGGAACTTTCCGAACTTCCTAATGACCCACCAGAGCTGTCTCTGTGACCTCTGCTTGTCTCAAGTATTAATACATGTTCTAGTAAAAAGAAAGTCCACACTGTTTTAGTTCTAGGGGTTTTAAATACCAGGTGACCAGAAACATTGATTCCAAACTGTCAAGGTAGATTAAATAACATAAAAACACAGATTAATAATTTAGATTATCCTGTTATCGAGACAAATTCACAGCCTTTAAAACTGCAACGTGTCAAACTCCTGTAGCTGTAAAATCAGCCCAAAGAATCACCCCTCCGCTGCCGTGATTGACTGTTGGAGGTGTTTGCACTGATATGCTGGATTTGGCCTTCCTCCACCTTGATCCAAAATCTCTACCTTGGTCTCATCATTGTTCCTGACATCTTGTTCTTTATCCGGATGCAGCTCTGCTAACCTGAGTCCTGCTGACATCTTCTTTGAAGGGTCTCATTGACTTAGAAACCATTTAATACTTATTCTTTAGATACGATCGGTCACTTTAAGTTGCATTTGCATGCTGGAGGTGGAAACTTTCTCCAATCGCCATTGCCTCCATAAACCAATGAAAAAAGGAAAAGTTTGGTTCTATACTTGGAAATTTGGGTGGTGCTACACAACATTTGTTATTTTTCTCAAGTCCCTCCTTCCACCCATAGACCACTATGCTATTCACAGTGACCTGTGAATTTTTTTAGCCAATAGAATTTGAGTTTCCACATTGTTGGATGTCAGTCAACGTGCATTCACATCGCACAAACCTGGGTAGATGTGGCCGCACACACAGGCTGCTCCATGTCTTCCTGTTACAGTCGCCATAACGGCGGAGAGCGGTGACGGAGAAGTCGGAGCAAACTTCAGCTAAAAGTTTAGCCATTCCCTGGTTACCGAGGGATACATCAACTTCATAAAGAAAAACAAAGAAACGTCCTTGGAGTTCAGAGTAGGCTTCATATCCAAGATGCATTTCAACAATCGATAAAGTTTTGTCAGGGTCAAGCAAGCGCTCACGAAGCGACTAGTTCGATGAATAAACACTGAAGATACGTTTTTAAGCTGAAGCTTTCAAATCTCGTAGGCGGGGCTTTCTCTGCTTGATGATTTAAACACTCGTGGATCGTGGTTGGCTAGGCAGCGTCGACGTCAGGCAACGTTACTACAATGAGACGCTCTGATTGGTTACCGTACTCCGTCAAGAGCATTAAGACCGTCAAAAGTTCAACTAGCTGAACTTCTGCGTTGCTAGTTTTATGAGCTTTGAAGCTTGAAACGGAGGAAAAGTTTGAAAACGTTGATGGAGCCAAAGCTCACAGAGCGCCGCAGAGACCGTGATGCTCCTCCAACGGCCTAAAAATAGTGACCGACATATATTAATCAATGCATGTTTAAAAACAAACAAATCATAATGATCTTAGAATTTTATATGCATTAACTTTTTTTTTCACAATTTCATTGTCACATGTGTATTATTTATTCATGTAGACATGTAAGGTTTTATTTATTTATTTGATTTTAAGCACTTCGGCATTCCATAAAGGCATTCATATATTCAATAAAGCAAATCAGTACAATTTTGTATTAGTAAAGCACACAATGTCATGTTTAGAAATCACAGGTGATGCACCTGGCCAGTAGGCGAGCTGGGGGGGGATATTTTTGGGTGGGGCCTTCATATGTTGGATTAAAAAAATAATTTATCTTGTAGAAATAATCTAGACAGCAGCAGAGACAGTTTGTTGCTCCGTTTTCAAGTCGCTGAGATACATGTAGATTTTAAGTCGTCACTTAAGAATCATTTTTGTAATGGCTTTGGAATACATTACATCTGTCTTATTATGGGAATTGTTATATTTATTGTGTTTAACTACAACCATAGTATTTATTTAGTATTTCAATTCTTTTATTCTTTATGGCAGTAAAATCCCCCCATATTTGTTGTATTAAATATGCTTTATAAATAAATCTGAATTAATGAGGGAGACTTGTAATCCTGCATGTGCTTATCAGAGCGATCAGCTGCAGTCTCTGCCTTCAGGAAACTTCTAGCTGCCGCTGAGAACCAACCAGCTGCCGCAGATCTGAACAGAGGAAATGACGCTGCTTTTTCACTCTGAAGACTCCATCAGTCTCCATGACGACACACCAGCGAGCTCCAAATGCTCCAAACGACTCTCATTAACTCTGTTTTCTCTAGGATGCTGCTGATTGGCTGCTGCAGATCTTACACATCACTGCTTCGTGTTCTAATGGAGGTTCAGCTTCATGATGCTGCCACCTGCTGTTCTTCTAAGATGTGCATCTGAGAAGGACAACATGTTGTCCTCAGGAGCAAGAACCAGTAATGGATCTCATCGGGTCCATGTTCGGCTGGGAATGGCCTGAAAACAGGGAGAAACGCTCCAGAAATGATTCCTTTTGCTGCTTCTTTCAAAGGTCTTTACTTCTTCCGCCATCAGCTGCCGTGTTTTGTTAAAACCCGCCTCAGGAACACTCAGAAACTTCCCTACAGATAACGGAACAAACAGTAGGTCCATCAGTGACAGACTGCTGCATCCTAAATGCACAAAGGAGCGTTTTTGCAGCTCCTTCCTCCCTGCAGCTGTTGGACTTTACAATCAAAACTGCATTTACCAATTAACATTTCTGCTATTGTTATTTGCACATTATTTGTTTTGTTTATTCTCAGTTTATATAAATTAGTTGAAAAATATACATTCACTTTTTTTAGTTCAAAGGTACACATGCACATTCTGTACATCATTCTAAATATTTTTAATTATTATACATTATACAACCTGGGTATGCCACTTTATCTGTAATTTTATTTTTAATAACTGCACAGTCCTCTGGTTTTGTAAATATTTCCATGATGTACATATTTTTCTTGACTCTTAAGTTATCTTATGTTCTTATGTTCTATAGATTCACTCTGTCACTGTATTGAACAGATCAGTGTGTGGATGCAAAGCAACTTTCTCCAGTTAAACTCAGACAAAACTGAGATTATTGTTTTTGGCCCACAGACACAAAAAGAAAGTGTTATCAGTCATTTTGAGTCTCTCTGTCTTCAACCAAAAAATCAGGTTAGAAATCTAGGGGTAATTATGGACTCGGACCTGAACTTAAACAGCCACATCAAAGCAATAACATCACCAGCTTTTTACCATCTGAAAAACATTGCTTAGATCAGAGGAATAGTGTGGAAACCAGACTTAGAGAGACTTATCCATGCATTTGTCTCCAGCAGGTTAGACTACTGTAACGACCTGCTCACTGGCCTCTCTAAACCAGCTGTTAGACAGCTGCAGTACATCCAGAACGCTGCTGCTGGAGTCCTGACAAGAACCAGGAAATACGACCATATTAGTCCAGTGCTCCGGTCTCTGCACTGGCTTCCTGTCGCTCAGAGAATAGAATTTAAAACAGCTCTGCTTGTGTACAAGTCTTTCCATGGTTTGGCACCAAAGTACATCTCTGACATGTTAGACACATAGGAACCATCTCGGGCCCTGAGAACTTCAGGGAGGGGTCTCCTGGTGGTTCCCAGAGTCAACAATAAACACGGTGAGGCTGCATTTCAGTTTCAGGCAGATACAATCTGGAACAGTCTTCATGAGGATGTGAGACAAGCCCCAACTCTAACAATGTTTAAATCCAGGCTGAAAACCGTTCTTTTTACCCGTGCATATGACAATTAAAAGTATTTTATCTGCACTCTTGCTTTTCATTGTAATTAATTATTTATTAAGTTGATGTTTTCTTTCTGTTTATCTGTTTTCTTAATATATGCAACTGTGAAGCACTTTAAATTGCCCTGTGTATGAATTGTGCTCTACAAATAAACTTGCCTTGCCTTGCCTACTTTGCTGTTGTGCAAACAAATTCCCTCTTTTGGGATAATAACGGATTGCTCTATTCTATTCTATCTGAAGGAAATGAGGATACGGATTCACTTCCACGAGGGAAAGAAGAAAACCACAATCTTATTACTATCATCTCTGTATAAAAACATCCCAGATTAACCTGTAAACTCAGAAGCTAACGGTTTAAAGATCTTCTGATTTTTCTGCGCAGTCAGTTTACAAAAAAACAACAGAAAAAAAAGTAAATCCATCTGAAAATTTTTCACCTTGATGCCTCCTGAAGTCCCACACCCTTCATGTCAGCCTCCCAGTAGAACCACCATCCACTGAATCCACAGCTTCCAGTAACTGCTCCAATCAACAACCAGTGCTACCAGTAACTGGTCCGTTTAACAGCTGCTACAAATCAATAACCGTTCTGGATAAACCAGAGTCTCATCAATAACTGGTTCAAGTCAAAACCTGATCACATCGCTCCTCAATCTGAACTTTACTCTGATCTAATTCAGAGGAAGAGCTGCAGGCCATCAGCCAATCAGGAGCAATGTGGCTTAGTTCCTGTTGCTGGAAGGAAATCCCTGAACAGGTAATAAAGGTTCATGGAACTGTTGGAGGAGTTTGCACCACTACGCCTGATTTACAGTCCGCTTCCGGCAACTATCCAGTACAGAGTAACAGCCGGGAAACCAGGCGGCCGACTTACTGAGTGCAAAGGTTGTGGCACGAATTGAAAAAGGAAGTGAGATAATCAGAAATCAGCAGCTGGAGGTAAAAACCACCAAGACGGTTCAGGTCCAGACCAGCAGCAGAACCGTTGGAGACAGCAGGGGTCTCATCTATAAAGCTTGCTTGCGCACAAAACGGGGTCTGAAAACTATGAAGCAACTTTCGCACTTTAGGTTTGGTGATTAGATTTTCCCACAGATCTGCACATACATATGCTTTTTGTACTTAATCTATATGGTCTACTATTACCGGGACAAGCACGTTTCAGTTCACATGCACATGAAAACCAGTTGTACAACCAACAGGAATCAGAATATCACACCAAAAATCATTAACACTCTGACAGCCAATGGGGGAGGCAATCAGGTGTGGACAGGGGGGCATTGCCCCCCTAATTTACCCCCTGACGCCAGGCCTGATAGGAACTGAGAATAAAAATGAGAATATGATTAAAAATATGTTGCATTTAAGAATTATGTTCATGTACATGTCTTTAGATTGTATAGTAATTGCACTTATTGGTGCATGTGTGAAGAAAAAATATGCTGCATTATTCTGCACAATGGATGCTGGCACCCATTGAAGATTATTTTTTATGTCAGGGATGCTGCTGAAACAACGCTGTGTCACCTGCAGCTCTTCTCCTTATTTTTAGAACACCAAATCATTATTTGGCATGGACAATGGACATGGACAATCATTTTTACAAGTAGTTTTGAAGCGCACCTTTTCGCCAGGCTTTAAATATCTAGAGGGGCTTAAGCTTATTATGTTCTCCTCAGTGAAGGAAACTGTGTACCAGGGAACCCAACCCAAGGCCTGCAGAGCTACAACCTTTAGATGCATCCATCCTCTAATCCACCTGAATCCCATCAAGGCCTCTGCAGAGCAGGATGATCCTGATGAGGGGATCCAGGTGTGTTGGAGAAGGGATGCGTCCAACGGTTGGAGGTTTGGAGCTCTGTGGGACTGGACCTCGGTGTCCTGGTGTAAAGAAGAGATATCTTTAAGTAGAACAAACTGGGACATATTTATGTTCTTGATTCCTCCTGATCAACATACCAGAACCAGGCCTGATGATGCTGGACTCTAAGCCTGCATCTGCTGTAGGGCTAATGAAGCAGACCTCAGGCTTCTTCCCGAGTCACGATGCTCCTCAGACTGATTTAAGGAAGGAGCTCAATCGTCTGCTTTAGGTTACAGAAGATCCTTTCTCCGTGACATTTTTAAGGTGCTGTAACCAAACGAACTATTTTACGTCCCGGCTAAGGCAGGGCAATTTTCTTTGTGTAGCCAAATTTTAACAACAGGGTTATTCAAGGCGTTTTGGGTGATTTGGGGATACGGAAACAAACAGAACATACGATAAAAGCATGGAAGGGAAAAAAAGCAGCTCTACACAAAGGACATATTAACTTATTTTTTAATTTAACTCAGTGTTTCAGCAGCTTTACAGTCGTCTGGCAGTTTGTTCCAGATAAGTGGAGCATAGAAACTGAAAGCGGCTTCTCCATGTTTGGTTCTGATTCTGGGGATGATTAGTAAACTAGAGTTGGAGAACCTGATTGGTCTGGGGGGTTGCTATGGTGACGCCAGGTCTTCAACATACTTTGGTGCTAAACCGTTCAGTGATTTATAAACTAATATGAGTATTTAGAAGTCTATTCTCTGAGTTACAGGGAGCCAGTAGAAGGACTTTAGAACTGGGGTGATGTGTTCTACTTTCCTGGTTCTAGTGAGAACACCAGCAGCAGCGTTCTGGAGCAGCTGCAGCTGTCTGATTTTTTAGGTAAACTTGTGAAGATACTGTTACAGTAATCAATCTGACTAAAGATGAATGCATGCAGGAGTTTTTTCTAGGTCTCCTTGTGTCATCATTCCTTTAATCCTAGAAATGTTCCTCAGCTGATAGAAAGCTGACCTTGTTATTGCCTTTATGTGACCCTGGA
This sequence comes from Apricaphanius iberus, assembly GCA_028564705.1. Lineage (NCBI taxonomy): Eukaryota > Metazoa > Chordata > Actinopteri > Cyprinodontiformes > Aphaniidae > Apricaphanius > Apricaphanius iberus. The sequence continues at coordinate 2,301,092 of JAPXFQ010002877.1, forward strand.
TGTTCAGGTATGAGTCCATTATTACACCTAGATTTCTGACCAGATCAGTAGTTTCTAGCTGTATTAACTGAAGCTGTTTGCTGACTCTGGATCTTTCCTCTTAAGGGCCACAAATAATTCCTTCAGTTTAGTATCCATTCAGTTGGAGAAAATTATGACATATCTATTGATTTTCTCTATGCATTCCTTTAGGGTCTGGATGGGTTCAAAGTCACCTGTTGACATTGTAATGTAAAGATGAGTGCCGTCTGCACAGTTATGGTAACTGATCTTATTGGCTGTTGTAAAGAACAAAACCGCACAGTGGTTTCTGTGTTTGAACCTTGCTTCAAAAAGAATCCTCTACACAGTTCAACAACGTGGATGGCAGGTTAACTGCCCCACTCTGACTTGATTGGTTGGTTGGTTGGTTAGATGGATGCATCGTCTGCATCTAGAACCATTCCATTCAGCACTTCGTTGCTACTCCTCAGGCTCGTTTTAGAGCTTGGCTGGAGACTGATTATTCTCCAGTTTGCAGGTCAGTGTTGGGGCTTCCTGTAAAGTCTGAACTCTCTTTGCTCTGTTGCTGATGATTCCAGTTTGGCTTCATACTTGAGGGCCATTACCACCTTAAACGCCGCTACACAAACTGAGCTCCACCAGGGAGCAGTGCAACCACAAATGCCAGATGTGATGACTGTTGAACTCCAGGTGGATTGCATCTAATTTCATTGCACAATGGACATTGACAACAATAAAGTGAATTGAATTAGTTTGTTAAGCAGCATCGTGTTCAGACAGCTTTCTCTGGGTTTTCTGTCCTGAAGCTTCGTTGTCTTCCAGGAAGTTCGGATGCTGCTGTCTGGGAACCATCAGAAGGTTTCTCATGTTCCAGCTCACAGTTCCCTGCTGGGGGCCGTGATTCCTGATAATCAGCAGCTCTTTCGGAAAAATACTAATTAAAAACCTGTCCCTCCATATCATTAATCACAACAATGTTATTTAAATTGTTTTTAGAGTTTATATTTAATAAAATCTGAATGTTTCACTGATAAATAAAGATTTGATGACACATCTGGGATTTTGGGGTAAAATATCAGAAATTCCTTCAGATTTTCAACTGCGAAATCACTTTCAGGTGTTTGAATGAAGGGGCTGAACTCACATCCTTATTTACAGATTCATTAATTCAAGTATTTAGATACAAAATAAAACTGTCAACAGGATTACTTTATTTATAGGCCGTGCATAGTACAACGTTGACTCGGTTTCCCATAATGCAACAGGTGACAAGTCAGCTTTGAGGGGAATAACTGCTGATTAAAGCTGTGAGGTGAAATTCTGCTTCAGAGGAAATATCACAGTCCAACAAATTCTGAACTGAGTTGTGAATCAGATAAAAACCAGGCAGACCAGTTACCCCCCACCTCCAGCTTACTGGTTCTGGTTTGGACCTGCAGGTGTCGCTGCAGCCTTACCGCCTCCACACGGTTTCCTGTCCGACCCTGACCTCTTCCCGTCTGCTGTAACATCACTGCTTCCACCTCACCTCATCACATCCTGCTCTGACATAAGACGTCTCGCACAGAGACCCTGAACTGGTCCAGGGCCAGCCGCAGAACCAGAACCATCCAGAAACTCTGGATCTTTACAAACATTCTGCTTTGGCTGGATCAGAGAAACTGGCATGGATCCACAAACACAGACAGATGAACCACAAACTGAACCCCAGACAGAAATGGATCGTCTTTAACAACATGATGACGAACATCAGAATAAATCTGCAGCAGAACCAGAACAACATGAAGCCGGTTTAGGATAAAATAGCCACAGTTCAGCCGTTTGTTTCGGTTGTGAGGAGAATAAGAAGCGGAAACAGCTTTTTGTGCTTCCAGCTTCCTGTGTCGACACTGCAGGAAGCCAACCAGGGCTTTTATTTTGTAGGAAGACAAACGGCTTCTGAAGCAGGAACAACTTCATGTTGCAGCAGATGGAACCCATAGAACATCCTCGCTGAGCCCTTCTGCTGCCAAGCAGGAGGTCAAACACGAACCCAGACTCCAACAGGAAATCAGAATCAGGACGGAAACACACACAGGAAGTCAACCTTCCATCAGAGCACATGTGCTGCTTTCAAAGACCTCACAGTCTGGGCCAGGATGTGTTCAAGGACAATACTGAACGTAGGTCATCACTGAAAAAAAAAAGATGTTCCACAACGATCCCACATGGCCAATTAAAGCTACAGATGGATGCTGTAGAAAGCTATTGGCTGACAGAGTCATGTGACGTCAGTCCAAAAACTAATAAATGAGCAGCAATGATTGATGAAACACGTCGGGAAGCTTTAAGGAAACATCAACATCAGTTTTATGCATCAATAAAAGTCGGTCGAGCAAAGATCAGTTTAATCCTTGAACTGCCATCAGGCCGTTATCGTCTCTACAGTGACACCTCCTGGTCAGAAGAGGGACTGCAGAGAGACTGTAATTAGAGCGTTAAAGCTACTGGTCCGCCATGATGCTAACGCTCGCTTGCTCTGTTGAGGTTGAGTCTTTTGCAAAAAGAAAAAGAAAGCCTTAAGTTTTGAAAGTTCTGTAAATTTACATAGATAAAAAGATTATTTAAACTTTTCGAGTCTAAAGAGCGACAATAAACACACAGATGGGATGGAAGCAGAAGAAAGGAGAAGGACAAAAGCATCACTGATTGGATGAAACCGTTAAACACAGAGATTAAACACAGAGATTAAATACCCCCAGGCACATTTAGATCTAAAATGAATTTCATTTAACCAAGAAGTTTGTTTCTGATGGGAGAAAAGGCAGAGATCACTCAGAATAAACAATGAAAAAAACCTGCTTATCCTTGCTGGTTCCCATCTCCAGCACTGATTGGGTGAGACGTCCAGCCTGGACAGATGTCCTGTCCATCCGAGGACAAACAACCGTCCCCACGAACTTACTCAACAGGTTAATTTAGAGAGAGAAAATAACCTGCTAGTAGGACTGGGCGATGTGGCCTCAAATCTAAATAGCGATATCATCTAAATCATGTGCAGTAATGATATGTATTGTAATATAATATTTTAAAAAATGTACTAATGTCAAAATAACTGCTTATGAACATTATCACTTTCTAGATACATTGCAGCAGAACAAAAACTTCAAAAAGGTTTAGAATGCCATTCAAACTTTTATTTATTCTGCTAATTTTATACGATGTATGTCACTATTTCTTACCTTATTGTTGGCCATTTTTCTGCACAGCGCCTCGGTTGACCGTTATGTCATGTGTAAAGTTCTTTATAAATAATTTGATATGGTCTGGTATACAAAGCATCCGAAATGATGCAACACAAAAATTCTCACAAAATAAACATTTTAAAATTAAAAAAGCTAAATGTTGTGAAAATAAAGTTTAAAATAAACATGTCTTATTTCCTGATTACTTATTTAGGAATTTAATATCACAAAACAAGAAACCTGCAGATATTTGAATTAAAAATGCTTCAAGTATCCTCCTTACGTACCTGAAGTATGTAAGCATGGCTTGATGATATTATCAAAATGTATATTTTTGTTATGGCGATATAGTCTCTACCTTTGGCTAAATGTATATAACTTCTGTCTTATACCTTTTATTTACTCTTGTAACCAAGCTGATCAGTTTTCTGCGCGTTTCTTCAGGTGTTTTAATGAGCTTTCATGACGTCAGATCCTTTGAGTTGGAAGGCCTCCATGCCATCACCCTAATCTTTGCCCCCCACCACCACCACCACAGATTTTCTATCATATTCCAGTAAGGATTCTGTATGGGTTCCTCTGAAACATTAATGTTACTCGAATCAGAAGAAACAGATTATATTTGGGAGTAAACCTTAAACCTGTGAGGAAAACATGAGGCTCATCTCTGCAGGTTTTATCCGAAGCCGCTCAGCAGCTGAAGAGTTTCCAGGCTGAGGACGGATCTTACCTGCGAGGAGGGCGGAGCCGCAGCAGGAAGCACCGATTCCGGTGCCGATGATGGACCGCGTTTCTCTCTGCTCAGAGCCTCCAGGTCCAGGTTCAGGTCCTGGATGGACTCGTAGATGTGATGACCTCGAGGCTCCTCCTCTTCCTCGCTGCTCTCCGAGGGTGTCGCCTCCTCAGCCACCTCCTCCTCTTCCTCCTCTCTCTGTTGCTTGTTGTCATGACGACCCTCAGACGTTTTGCTGTGGGGCGGAACCACCGGCATCTCCACGGGGATGGGCTGGTTCAGGGGCCGGCTGGAGGTCCAAGGGTCTGCTGGACTGAAGCTGGGAACTCGCGGTTTCCCAGAATCCTGTGTGTCCTCACGGAGACCGTGAATGTGGGACTGCTTTTTACCGTCAGCCATGTTTGTAGTCCCAGAGGAAGCTGTCCCTCCGGTTTCAGCGGAACCAGCAGGCTCGTTGCTGTGGACCCTTGATGATGGCCCCACATGTGTCAGGTCCGGTAAGTCCTGGAGTACGCCGAATGTGGACATCCGGTTCTCATTCCGGTGGTGCCTACTGGACTTTTCTGGTCGGACGCGGATTATCACCTCATCATTTTGTTTGGCTCTTGATCCTCCAGGATCCTCCAGAGTCTTTGGAACCGGGACAGGGACAGGAACAGGAACAGGAGCCACCACTGGATGAGGGACCAGTTCTGGAGGGGGTTGGTCAACAAAGTCCAGTGGAGATGGGAGCTTGGTGGGCAGCTCCTTAACGTACCTGGCAGGGATGTAGAAGGGTTTGGAGTTGCTGTCGTTGCGGACCTGCCACCAGTGATCGTTGGTCTTGGCCAACAGGACGTAGCGCTCGTTGGGTTTGATCGTGACCAGAACCCCATCCCGATCCTCGTACTCGTACTTAAACTCCACCAGGACCAGACCGAGACCTGGAAAAACAGATGGTGTTACTGAGTGGGTCAGGGCCATCACACTGATAGTGGATCAGAACCAGGTTCTTCCTCTGCAGCAGGTTGGTTCACTGATCCACACTCAACCTGCTCAGGTAGAACCTCTCAGCTCCAGTTTGTCTGGGTAACACAGAACTCACCTCTGCTCAACACCGTGGAGGCCGCGGCCATATTTACGTCCCTGAGCTCCACAGGCCCCGCCCCCCCTTCGGTAGATGACTCCAACGGTGAGGGGTCAAAGGTCACCGTTGATTCTCAGCGATCTTATACAAAAACAAACAACAACAACAAAACATGAGATCAACAACAACAGATTCGGTTCTGCAACTTGTTCCAGGAATCCTGAAACTGAATAAATTAGGAAAACACTGACATGACATGATTTATTTCAGCTAAATTATCATCTGAAAACCTTTTATCATCTTATTCCAGTTTATTTTGGTTCTGATCAAAGTCTTCGTAGGTCGTGACCCAGGACCTAACCACAACATTGTTTAGTGATGTTCCTCATTAGGTTCCCTTCATCTTTTAGATTTTTCTCAGCTTCAGCACAGCTATATTAAATTATTAGGTGAGACAAGGCAACTTTATTAAAATAGACTTTTTAGGTAGACCTGTGAGGACGCTGTTGAAGTAATCAATCCGACTAAAATTAAACGCATGGATGAGTTTTTCTAGGTCTCCTTGTGTCTTCTGTCCTTTAATCCTAGAAATGTTCCTCAGGTGATAGAAAGCTGACCTTGTTATTGCCTTTATGTGACCCTGGAGGTTCAGGTCTGAGTCCATTATTACACCTAGAATTCTGGCCTGGTTGCTAGTTTCTAGCTGGATTAACTGAAGCTGTGTGCTGACTCTGGATCGTTCCTCCTTAGATCCAAAGAAGATTACTTCAGTTTTGGTTAGTTTATCCGTAGAACTCCTCTGTTACAGTTATCTTTGGTTCAGAGACATTCCAGACCCATTTGGGCCTGGAGCCTGTTAAGGTTAACTCAGCGAGGAGTTTCTGACCCATAAGGCAGAACCACTGATAACTGGCCACTCACTACGAACACCTGAGAGCAGAACTCTCAGGAACAGAACCAGAACATTTGGTACAAATAGGTGATCCAAGAACCAGAACATGTTCAGCCGATGATTGTTTTCCACTGAATTCCTCGAGTCACAGCAGCTGCACACAGAACTTGGAAGGAATGAAAGTAATGAGCCGTTCTTCATGCCAGAACCTGTCTGAACACGCTAACCTCCTCATGACTTCTTAGTCTCAACCAAGACTCATCCGGGCCAGGCTGGAAGTTGCGGTTCTAAGGCTCCAAACGGGGGGAAAAACCAACACAAAGAACTAACGTCATTGTCCAAGTATAATACAAAACCCCTGAACTCACTGAATCATGTTTTCAGCCATCAGTCCAACAGGAGCTGCTGCTCAGCACGAAGAGGAAACTGGACCGAGCTGTCTCCAACAGGGACTCAGCGGGTGTTGGACAGAAGGAGGAGGTGGTGACGTTCTCAAAAAGTTTTTAAATATTGTTGTGAGACAATTAAACTGCTTTTATCCTTATTTCGAACAGACCCTGAACTCTCTGTGGATGGGGCAACATGTGGTCAAGGCGCCCCATGTTCAGAGGTCCGTTCCGTGTAGCAGTCGTCCAGGGATGGGCTCCTGCAGGCCTTTGGTGATGTCTCTGCTCCACCTCCCTCCTCCTTTCTGAACTGTCCACTGTCAAATAAAGTCCACTGTGGCCAAAAAACCTTAATAAAAAACAATAAAAACTTTGCAAACTTGGTGATCAGCAACTCAAATCTGATCCTTTCAAACACTTGCTGCACATAATTAACCTTCATAGTTTTCTACACCCGTTAGTATTGTGTTGTATGGTAAAGCGCCTCACGATTTTCATCCTGAAAAGTGCAGCAATGAACACCAGCACATTTAGCAGTAATTGTGACTCTGAGGATGTTTGCATGTTTCCAGAAATGGAAAGTCCTGATTTCCTGAACATTATTTTCCTGACAAGAAATCATGACTGATGGCTCATTTAATGCGTTAAAACAGCTCAACATGAATCCTGCAGAATCAGTCTGTCTCTGCAGGTGCATCTCTGATGCTCACAGATTAAATTAGTCCAACGTCTGTTGAATGTTTAGATAGAATCCTGCTGCTGTTTCTGCCTGACAGACTTTCCTGAGCTCTCCGCATTCCCCCAGCTCTTGGACAAAACTTGGACATTTGAAGGAACCTTAACAGCTGCAGCAGCTGATCATGAAGAAAAAGTTTGGCCTGAATTCTGTTAGAAAGTGAGAGGCCCCGGCTCCAGGGTTGGAATGCTCCACAGTCTGACTTTTCCTGCCCTGCAGCCTCCGAGCCAGGCACACTGTCTCACTGAACAATAGCAGGAGGCTGATTCCAAGCCAGCTCTGTTTACAAAGGGAAGTCCTGGTCTTCCTGTTGGCTATAAGCCCCGCCCACATTACGCTGCGGTCACCACCCCTTCGTGACATCACATCATGTGTTTTCCTGTCTTTGTGGAGGAACAATGGTACGACGGAAGGATTAAGACTGTTAGAGAGACTCAAATTTCCTCGATATCTGGACACAACTTGAGTGTATCAGGGATCTGGTTGACTCCAGAGGGTCCCCAAGACTGAGGTGGAGGGAAAACACTCAAGTAGGGCCTTCAGAGGGATGATGAGGCTTCAGAGCACATCTGGGCTATAAGACTGAGGCCCCGGGACGATGGTTAGGTTGGACCACAGCACACAGCTGGGGACCCAAGATTCAGGGGCCTCAGGGTTTCAGATGAGGCCCCAAAGGAAAAGGTGGAGCAACTTTATGTCTTATTTAGGGTTAGGATTGTATTCATCTTTGCTATCTAAAATTACAATTTTATCACCCAAACATCCATCCATCAAATTAAACCCTCCAGAGAACCTGGACCCAGATCTGGTTCTGATATATTTCAGGTGTGTTTGAGACTCCATGTTGGAATTAACTCTCTCCCCCTCTCTCTCTAGGCCCTCCCTTTCTTCTGGCATGTAACTGACTCACATATTCTTGTCTTGCCAGTTGTCAGTTTTGTGGACCCATTCATTTAGTGGCTGTATTCTGCCTGACCCAAACACCTTTCCTATTCCTAACCTGAACTCAGACTTAATTCACTACTTCCCTCTAAACCAACCAGAAAATCAGGATTAGGCAGAACGTCCTCACTTTGTGTCAAACGGTCCTAAAGGTGACAAATCTGAAATGGTAAAAAAAAGATCCTTAGTCTGAAAGGGGGACAGGAGCACAATCATGCTCTCTCTCTCTTACACACACACGCACACACACACACACACACACACACACACACACACACACACACACACACACACACACACCGCTCTGCGCTAGCAGAAAACAAGCTGAGCTGTCAATCATCAAACCGAGGTCGAGGTTTGTGGCCGGAACAGCGACCAATCAGTGCAAAGCAAACATTCCTGCAGAGGGTAGTCTGCAACAACATGGTAGGATCCACACTGACGGTGTGTCATGTGACATCACGGGTCCATCAGCCAATCAGAGCAGAGAACATGTGAAGGAAACCCAACCTTTACCCTGTGGGTGAGTGTGGGTGTGGTCACGTTCAGCACAGAAATAACCGGGTTGAGCTCATAAATCCTTCAGCTGAGTCTTCCTACAAGACACTGGAAAAAACAAACAGGAATGTTGAGAAAGTCCGACCCCACGGAGTTGCCATGATACCGAGTTAAACGTCTTCTATCCAACGCGTGATCAGCTCAGAGACAGACAGATGAAAGGGCTCTCTGTCAACAGCACGGTTCAGGTGTCAGATTCACCTTTTTAACTCTGAAATCTGCTCAGAAAGGGTCTGCATAAAAGTAAAGGTCTTCTACCCCTTTAGAACCAGAAACCAACCAGCAGATCTTTGAAGACTTTCTTCTAGATGGTGACTCCAGTTTTCAAGGCCTCCAGTATCTGACTTCTTTTCTCATTTCCTGATTTCTTCAGTGCCCTCAGGCCTCTGAAGCATAAATATCTCCAAACCCATTCAGGATTCTGACTAACATGAATAGAAGACTTAATATTCCACAAGGACCTTCATATTACTCAGGACATTTCTACGGGCTTCACAGTCACCCCTAAGTTGTTTCAAACATAAAAAGACTTTCAGAACCCTACTCGATTCTCTCTAACATCATTCAAGAGTTCTCTTGTCTCTTCAAATGGATATAAAGATGTAAGAATTCCTTAATCTCACAGAATAGCTAAAAATTAGAAATTAGATAATTTGGTCAACCCACATGTGGGATTTCCAGAGATCTGCTGAAGTATTTGAAGGTATTCAAAATATCATTCCTGCTCATGTATCCAGTTGAGAATCTCGACTAACATCTAAAACAGACCCAAAAAAGTGAGTCATATCATCAACCTGTTCCTGAACCGTTCCACCCTGTCTAAGATGCGCAATCATCAAGATCCTTTTCACCCTGCTGAACAATTTCTGCAAATCCTCATTGATAAAACCTCCTTTTTACCTTCCACACCTACTAAAATACCACCATCTGTAGGTTAGACAGACAACCAGACAAATTATTTATTCTATCACGTATTGTACTCAGCTGAGTGTCCATTTTATAGTCTATTTTAAGGTCGTTTTTTATGTTGCTCCTGAATGTGTCCAAACATGGGGAACATTTTTTTCTAAATTTTTATTCTGTAAAACACTTTGATCTGCTTTTCTTTTTGTATAAAAAGCACTAAAAATTGATTTGAAATTATTTGGAGACCTTTCAACCTAACATGACTGTGCAAGGAAGGAGGAGTACCCAGAGAGAATATGCAAACTCCATGCAAAAAGATCCCAAGGCAGGATTCAAACCTGGGAACTTTTTGCTGCAAGGCAACAATATTACCAACTCCACCAATGTGTATCCTACGAAATCTGAGCCAACGTCTTCTGATGGCTCATCTGAACTTGATAAAGTGCCCCTAAACCAAAAAGAGGTTTGAGCCAATAGGAACTTAAAGACGTCCCTCTTAGAACCTTAAGCTTCTTTATTGACACTTATTATTCTCATGTAAAGCAATCAGGATTATTTTTGGATTCGCTAAATCTTGGGCAATGGCTCCAAATCCAAATAATGTGTTCTGCTACCTGCAGAGTAGGGAGGGTGAGCTTCTGGTTCAAGAGCAGGAGTTCCACCATCTTGGTGTCTTCCTCCTGAGTGCTGATAGGGATTTGCAGGAGACTGAGAGATAGGTTGTGATTGTTTGAGGCAATGCTGGTTCTGTAAATCCAAACTTAGTTTGGATTTACAATATTCGAACCAAGACCCATGATCCCAACATATGGATCATGGGTGAAAGAACGAGATCCTGCATCCTGGTAGTTGAAATGAACTTACTCTGTAAGGTAGCTCTCTCTAAAAGGTGAGGACCTCCACGATCTGGTATCAAAAGGCTTACATGGTTTGGACATCTGCTAAGGAAGAGTCCTCTGTGGTTCTCTTTAAAGTCTCCCCAGTAGAACCCAGTGGGGAGACAATCAAGAGATGCTACAGAATGTTGAATACACTCGACCTGCCTACTGGAGTGTACTAAGATTTTAGTTAGGGAATGGTTATGGATTTCCCAGAACGAGCTGGAGTATACTTATGAGTAGAGGGGTTACCTCTATGCCCTGACCTTAACCTGGGCAGAAGACAACAGATGGTCACTGGACTCTCCTAAGCCAGTGGTTCCACGAATTGGGATCCTCTTGCCTGTGTCCCAGACAAGCCTGTACCCCGCAACCTAAACTCCTGCCTGCATTAGAAGTGATTAATTATAAAGTTTTACTTGAAAAAAACACAAACAAAAATAAACAATTGTGTTTTTTGATTTTGTTCTTCGTGTTTAAAACTGTAGGCTATACACAATTTTTTTGTCTTTTGGATTTCAAAAATATAATATTTACAAAGATAATTTTGGTAACCTTAGCTCAGACAAAATTGTGTTGACCCCTGCCATTAATAGGGATATCGTTGTTGGGTCCCAGACCCTAGTTGGGGAACTACTGTCCTAAATGACCAGAACTATCAATTAAAAAACACCTAGAACATCTGCTAGATGCCCAAGACTATTTAAACCTCCGGGAATCTTGTAATTAGATTTCTATTCCTTTCAAAGACTCCAAAAACTTCATGACAATGTTAATCTTTGACACATAACAGTGCTGCTTGTTGGGGAAAGTTGGAGGCTAATTAAGAAACGAGTTACAATGACGACTGTAGCCAGTGACCTAATCTGCTCTAATTAAATCAGAGTTTAACTTTAACTGAGCTGAATAAATCAGTAGAAACCCAGAGGAGCAGAGAAGTTCTGACCTCTCTCAAGACTCAGATGGATTTGGAGCACTTCTGAAGGAAAACAGCTATGACAATGAGACAACCAGAATAACAGAAGGAAACGAGTTCAACTGTAGCAAGAAACTTATCTGGATCAGATCTAGCTTTTAAACAATTCCTCACTCAACGTTTTGTTGAAAAGATGCCTTGATGTCGGTGATCTGACTATTAACCAGTTTTTTTTTTCAGTTTGTATCTTCAAGGCAAAGTCACCAGACCACAATAACTACTCCTGCAGAAACGACATCTGTCTACCGGGTCAGAACAACGTCAGAAACCGACAGTGGGGGTCCAGCAGAACACTCAGATCTGCACTCAGTGTTGGTGACAGAGTTCAGATGACCAAAGAGTCTGGCTCTCCGTGCTACATAACACAGCGTCATTGGGCAAGGCACTCAACCTCTGTTTGCCCACCAACCTGTGCATCGTTGAGCAACTGGCATCAAGGACCTATATGATAATAAATGACTGTTGCTCTTCAGCCACAACCACATGACGCCCAATGGAACCCACTAAAAACCCAGTTCCTAATATCGGCTGTCGGAACAGGAACAGGAACAGGACCAGTACCAGTACCGTCTCCCCAATGGGAACATCAACGTCGAGAGGAATCGACACAAAGACTTTTAGAAAAATGGTGATAGTCACAAGACTCTACTGGACCAAGAGGAACCAGCTGTGGTGGAAGTTTCTTCTGACTGAGACGTGTGTCTGAGGGTTTGAGCTCTGGTTCTGAAAACGTTCTCAAGGTCCAATCAGGGAAAAGCAACGAAGACGGACCTGTCCGAGACAAAACATAAGGAACATAAGATTTGAGGTTCTGCCAGGAACTCTCAATGTCTCACCCAGTGAACCCACTGCCAGAGCCACATTTACAGGAGAACCTCCTGACTTCATGTTCTGCTGGGTTCAGTGTTTGCAGCACAAGAACAGAGAAATGTACTTGAACCAGTTTCTCTCCTGAACTTTGGTACAGTCACTCTGTCCCACATCTACTCACATCTGAACAACACCTGACTGCATAAAACACACTAATCCTTCCTGATGTCTGAGTCCAGGATTGTTCTGGAGAACTGCGGATTTCTCCTGGAAACTGAAATGTGTTCAGAAATCAGAACAGGGTGGGTTTACTTTAAGCTGAACACACCCGGCCACGGAAACCAGCTAACAAGACAGACACACAACCAGCATGAAGCTCAGCAGCAGAGTCCCTCTAATCTGGGACACACAGCTGAGCTTCAACCATGTTTACTTCAGCAAAATCTTATATTACTTCTAAGTAATTAATGTGGGGGAAAAAACAAAAAAACTTCTTAAAAACATACCAGGTGCCATTGCAGCCAAACAGATTCCTCCTATAGAACATTCCTACTGGATCCAGAGGAAGATAGATGGTTTTACTTTTAGCAGAAGTTGGATCCAAACATCCTGATCCAGTTTTTCTCTGGTTCTGAAGTCTTCAAACAGGTTCCTGTCTCTGTGGCTCCACCTCTGGCCGACCTGCCAGTCCCAGCATGTCCTCCTCCTCCTTGTCTTGACATCCTGTTCTTCAGAAGGATCCACACGCAGAGGTGTAATACAGCCTGAGAAGACCAAGAGCCCCATCTGCTGGCAGCTAGTGGGTGGTGCAGCTTAATGGTTTCCTACTTTAAAACCAGATCCATTTGGTACCTGTGTTTGGTACTGCTGTATGGAACGTGAACATGTTCAAAATTAAATACATAAATTGAACTTCATGATATAAATGTCTATAAAAATTAATAGTCAAATGGTCAGTAAAATTGCAAAAAATACTGAATTAATATGAAATTCTGAGTTAATTATTATGATTTTTTTCTTTGGAAAAATAATGTATTAATGTGAGAAAAAAAATGTATTGTTAAAAAAAATCCGATTGATTTTATATTTCCGTCACTTTCATTGAATTTCCAAAATGTCTTTTTCTCACAAAATCAGCTTTTATTTTTATAATCATGTTCTCCCCAATGGCTTATGGATTTCACAAGGATATCAACGGAACAAGATCAAGAAAAGTAATTTCAATACAATTATACAAACATTCCAATCAGTTAAAAGTTTTCTATGTAAGGAATCCCAGCAGATTGTGCTGAGTCGTCGACGTGAGGTTGTGCCCAAAACATGCAGACTCCAACCACATCAATTCCTCAGCAATCCCTCACACTGAGCAAGCATGTAGCGACAGTGGAGAGGAAAACCTCCCCTTTAATAGGAAGAGACCTCCAGCAGAACCTGACCCTGGCTAAGTACAAGCGGTCATCTGCTACGACCGTCTGGGGGTCTGAGAGGACAGAGACGAGACACAGAATGGTCAATGGGAACTGATATAAGAGGTGTTTTTTCTATATTAAAGAAATTAAAAAGTTGATAACAGGACATGGAGGATGCTTGGTCACTGGGAGCATCATCAGAATCAATGCTCCCCATCCAGAAGGGGGCGTTGTGGCTGAGTAAGATACCAGACCAGGTGAGAAAAAACAAGGTTAACAATTGAAATAACAGCAAAAAAAAGATCAACAAAAAAAAATCTGGAGAGTAGCAAGAGAGAAAAGTAGAAGATAGAAGAAAGGTGGTCAGTCTGTCCTCCAACAGTCTAAGCTTATAGCAGCATAACTACAGAGATAACTCAGGATAACCTAAGCCATTCTAACTATAAGCTTCATCAAAAAGGAAGGTTTTAAGCCTAGTCTTAAAAACAAACAGAGTATCTGCCTCATGGACTAAAACTGGTTCCACAGGAGAGGAGCCTGATAACTAAAAGATCTGCCTCCCATTCTACTTTTAGAAATCCTAGGAACTACCAGTAGACCTGCATTCTGAGAACAAAGTTCTCTGTTAGGAACATATGGAACAATCAGATCTCTGATGTACGATGGAGCTGATTATTAAGGGCTTTATACGTAAGGAGGAGGATCTTATATCAGAACTCCTGCTGCATCATTTTGGATCAACTGAAGGCTTTAAATTGCATTTTGTGGACTTCCTGATAGTAAGGAATTACAGTAGTCCAGCCTTATAGAAACAAATGCATGGACTAGTTTTTCAGCATCACTCCTGGAAAGGATGTTTCTAATTTTAGCAATATTCCAGAGGTGAAAGAAATAAATCTTAGAAACCTGTTTAATATGGGATTTAAATGTCATGTCTTGGTCAAAAATTACACCATAGTTTTTTTACATTATTACCAGAGGCCAAATTAATGCCATCCAGATGAAGTGATTGATTTAGCAGTTTGCTTTTAAAGGTTCTGGTCCAAAGACAACAACTTCTGTCTTGTCTGAATTTAAAAGCAGAAAATTCATCCAGGTTTTTATGTCTTCCAGACATGCTTGTAATCTACCTAACTGATTGGATTAATATGGATTTATGGATAAATATAATTGTGTGTCATCAGCATAACTGTGTAAAATAATTCCATGGTATCTAATTATTTTACCAATACGAAGCATATATTTAGTAAAGATAATCTCTCAAAGCACAGAACCGTGTGGTACTCCGAAAGTAATCCTCGAGTGTGAAGATGATTTATCATTAACGTAAACAAACTGAAATCTGTTGGACATATATGATTTAAACCAGCCTAGTGCTGTTCCCTTGATCCCTACAACATGTTCAAGCCTTTCTAATAGAATAGTATGATCGACAGTGTCAAAAGCAGCACTGAGATCTAACAAAATCAGAACAGTCACAAATCCACTATCTGAGGCCATTAGAATATCATTAGTAACTTTTACCATTGCTGTTTCAGTGCTATGATGAGCTCTAAAACCTGACTGAAATTCTTCAAACAGCTCCCACCCACTGAGTCTGATTGGCTGGTGATCTTGATCAGTTGATAAACAATCATTAGAAATGTATAAGCAACTGGGGAAAACATATTACAGGATGAATGGAAACTCTGGCAACACGTGGAAATGTATAGATCCACATTATTGAAACTAACGCGTTTTGGCGTAAAGCCTTCATCAGGGTCATTCGATTGATCCTTCTCAATGCACCACGGAATTGGGTGAAAATGCATCGGTATTGCTGTTTTCTCCTGAAATACTTTCCGGGAAAGACATTATGAAAAAAAATTAATGAAAACCCATTATGAAATAAAAGCTAATTTTGTGAAGAACAACTTTTGGTTGAAATCACATGAAAATGACTGAAAAGATTTTTTTACGATTAAATAATGTTTTATATTAATAAATGCTTTTTTAAGAAAAAACTATATATCATAATTTCCTATGAATTCAGTTTTTTTCACAATATTTCTCTCATATTATATTTTGTCTATTATTTATTCATGTTGACATTTATATTATAAGGTTTATATACACATCACCCTAATGTTTATTATAGTATTTTACTATAATTGCATTTTATTTTTCTTCTGTATCTGGTAAAAATCTGTCCTTTGCTATTAATAAGTATTTTTAATATATATTGTTCTGTATTACTGTTCCATAAAGTGACTCTGCAGACTGAAATGCTTATATTTATAATTCCAGCTTGATGAAGTTTCATATCAATATCTTCATGTAATTGTCTCTTCCTCGTCTCTCTTTGTTGAAAGTTTTTGAATATTAATAGGTAGCGTTTTGTATTTGATCTACTACTGCAGTCCTAAAGTCTCTGAAGTCTTGAAACTTTCATTGTTGTCATTTTAATAACTGACTATTATTACCAACATGATTTATTATCCTTCTGTTTGGTTTAGGCGTGTACAGAAAATACTGGATGTTTTTTTCTAATTCAAATAATAAACCTTCTTTCCAGGCATTGTTATATTATTTTAGGTTACTGTTTTCCTTAACACTATCGGAACACTAATTTGGTTTGTTGACAATTTAAGGACATTTGAGATTTACCCATTTTTGTTCCTAGAAACTCAAAAGGTGCAGCAAAATAATAATTCAACAAATTCACATGTTAACTGGAGATATATATAGATATATATATATTAACTCTACATTCTGTTTTATGCAAGGTTTTCAGTAGATTTGACTGGTTTAGTTACTTATTACTAGTTTTATAGGATTTATTCCATGTTTTTGTGGACCAACTTGTTTTTTTTATTCCTAGCTGAAAAGATTATATTAAAGTTTTTGTTTTTTCTGCCCTTAATTTCGGAGCCACTCCCAACTTCAAAAAATGAACAAAACCAAAATCAGGTGAGCCCAAGACTGCAAAGAGACAAAAAATTAATAAAATTGATTTCTATTAGGAATAAATAGCCTTTCATGGATTCAGTAATTTATTCCGATACATTTTAGTGAAACATGAGTGGTTCCTGCCAACAAAAAAAAGAGCATTTCGGTGTTTGGTGGACGGCAATGTCTTCTGAAATATAATAGTCAGGATTCAGCTGTGGTGCCATCTGGTGGTAATTATTTTTAATCACAGGGGCAGGCTTGGGATGTTATTTTCTGTTCTTGTTCTTTGGCTTCAGCAGTCGGTCGGCTCATGGTGTCATCATTATGGGTCTCTTTACGCGGCTGCTTCTGTGCCAATGCGCTGCTCACAATGTTCCCCATAGAATCCAGATGGACATCGACAAAGCCATTCGTTTGAGTCCAGAATTCTCTCGCACTGTCCGTTGTTCTGACATGGATTATTTGTGCAGACAGGTGTCTTTCTGGAGAAATGCATGTAGACTTTACCACCTCCAGGATACCAAGAGCATTGCACATGATGTAGAGGTGTTGGGACCTCTGCAAAGGTGTCATCGTAGCTGACATGTAGTATCTTGGCATATTCATTAAAAACTATTCTGAAAGAGGTTGATTCACCCCCCCAGTTTTCAGGGAAATAGGAAGCCTGGCATTCATCTGGTTTGATACTCTGGCAGTACTGATCGCTGAAACATTTTGTTGCAGTTCTCTGAACATATGGGACATCTATCAGCTCTGCATGGGGGGTGTGGTTCACAAGTACAATGAGTTCTCCTACTTCAATCTCAGTGGCATCTTTAACGATGTGATTGGTTTTATCTGCCTTACCGTACACCACCACCACCCAGTTGTACCAGTTATACTTCTCGTCCAGAAATGTCTTGACTGTAAGAGCTACTGCTTTTTTGTCATCAGCACTGAGTCCTGTGGCAATCTCCACCACATCTGTCTTCATGGTAGTTTCAGAAGTCTGCATGCAGTTGTCGATGGCTGCTAGCTGAGCTTCCAAAACCTTTTGAAACATTGTTACATGTTCAGCTTCTTTGGCGGTTGTGCTGAGGCCCAACAGTTTCCAGTAGAACTGGTTGAGCACCATCCCCTTCCACAACAAACTGCTGAAGTACAAGTTATATTTGCCGATCTTACTAATGTCACATTTAAACTTGTCCTTCAGCAGACTGATGAGGTTTTCATTCAGACCCCCACTGCTTACTGTCAGGTAACGGTGAAGATTCAACACACTGGACTCAGCTCCTGAGCTTTCATAGAACCTTTTGAATGTGTCAGCCAGTGTCACTCTTTCTTCTTTACTTGGCGAGTTACCATTCTGACGAAGTTCATTGAACTTGTCCCAGGCATTGAGGATGTTACTCTCGTCTCTAGAGTAGACGCTGGCATAGTTGTACCATTTTACATCTGTTTTCAGGTTGCCAATCTGGATTGAAAGAGCATCCAGCTTCTGGTTCACAACAGCAAAACCTGTCTTTACCTCATTCAGCACCGGGTCTTCCTGAGGGATGAAGGCCAAGACCATGTCGAGAACGGATGCCACCAGAGTTCCAATGCCGGGTGCAAGGCTGGCAATCTTAGAGAAGCTCTTCATCACATCTTTGACTTTGTCAGCAGGAATGTTTTCCATCACTTCTTTGATGACAGTCAGAGAGTTTTTGACAACTTCTGTAGATGCTTGCACCTCCTCCCTGGTACGGTCTGGTACTTGTCTTTTAACTTTGTACTTTAGAGAGGGGACATCTGGTGTGTTATCTAGAGACCGAGCAGTGATGGTTGTCCAGCAGAGAACAAGGATCAGTGGGGCTAAGAGGACCAGCCCAGCCCAGCGTTGGGATGCCATCACTAGAGAAACAGAGAATAACTATTAGTCTGAAGCAAAAAGACACATTTAAAGGGAAGTACCATTTTTTCCAAACTGTACCTCATTTATAGCATGCAATACCTTGATACACTCACCCAGACAGTTTTGGTGTGACTTGAAGTCCTTTGAGCGATATTTTCGATCCATTGGTGATCAGTGCAAATCCATATAATAGGAATTAAAGGGGCAGCCAAAAGTCAGCCTCTAAATAAGGCATTATATGCCACAAATCTCCTTCTTTTGACCAATGTTTTATCAGTCACTAGCACTATTCTCCTGTGAGGTTGGAGCGTTTGTTGTTGCTGGGGTGTTTTATGGGCTTTTATTTCAACTTGCATCAACTGGTGATTTCAACGAGGTTACTGCAGTGCTCCATCCAATTTGTAGTCTGAGCAGGATGGTGGTGGTCGGTTACACGTAACTGTCTACTGAAAATGTCAACATGGTACACGTTTGCATGTTTACAAATTGCACAAACTAAATGACCAAGTGTACTACGTACTGTTTCCATAAGCCTGCTTAGACTACAGCTGCAATGAGGTGAGGCAGTGACCTCATTGAAATTGCCATTTGGTGTAAGCTGTAATTGGTTGGAATAAATACCTATAAAACTACCTGGAACATAACATTGAACACCTCTGAGATGCTCTGAACTCCAAGGGGAATAGTGCTAATGATCCTTAACAAAACACTGGCGAAATGAATGAGTTTTGTGGCAGATAATGCCTTATTTGGAGACTGGACTTTGGCCGCCCCAAACTCCCAATATATGGATAAACACTGATCACTACTGGATCTAATCATCTCCCGAGGACTTTAGGTAAAACAAAGGTTGTCGGGGTGAGTAAATTAATGTATTGTGTGCTGCAAATAAGGTACAGTTCCTAAAAAAAATCATATTTCTCTTCCGAGCTCAAAAAAGGTCAAGAAACTGTCCTAAATCTTCAAAATACGGTTAAGAACAGAGTTCTGGTACAATGGGGTCTTAGGTCAGTTTAAGTCACTGGTAGAACTGGAGCAAACCAAACTTGCAGTGATGGCAGAACCAGCTATTATCCTAAGAGAACCATAGCAGTTTACAATGAGCATCAGACTAGTGGACTGAAGTCCCTCTTTAAGCACCGTTTGGTTGTTGGGCTGACTTAAGGTAGCCAGAAGAGGACTATGAGGAGAAGTTGCAGAAGCTTGGATGTCGTCTGACAAATATGTGAAAGTTTCACTCAGCGACTTTTGGGCGGCCTGTACCAACATTACAGTGGATTTTACATTTCCGCTGTCGTCACAATCATGCTCAGTATGAGGGATTGCTGCAAAGTTAAGAAAAGTGTTCACCATCTGATAGAGAACTGTGTTTGAAAATAACCCAGCAGCCAAGAATGTTGACTGGCTGATTGATTGAATGACGGCACAGCTTTGGAAAGAGGAGCGAGAAAACTCTTTGAAGCTCATTATAGAGAAACGAGCCGTTTTACTTTGTGGTCCAACATTAACTACATAATACAAGTTAAATTTCAGGACAAATTAATACTATATAACACCAACAGTAACATTTTATCACGTATATGTGTATCCCAGAAGTTGAAAGCTGTAAAATAGAATGATATAGTCCCTTTAAGTCATTTTTGCTTTGTGCATCCAGTGTAGAGATAAACAGACTATGGATACAAATGATCTCCCAATACTTGAGCTAACACTGAATTCAGGACAACAGAGGATCAGATCTGAGTGTTAACTGTAACCCTAACACACATTAGCTTTAGCTGCTATGCTATTCTTTAGTTTTCAAGCTGGTTAGACTGGTTATCTCGTGATTATCTGGTGATTTAAACCCACAGATGTATCAGCTCAGACAGTTCAGTGGAACCTGCCTCTGCTTGATTTAATTCTCTTCCTCAGAATAAAATGTGAACCAAATGAAATGCTCAAGCTGCAACTTTCTGTTGATTTTATTCGTATTGTTTTTATGTTGGAGAAAAACTAGCCAGGAACAAACAGACATCTATTAAAACATCATGATTATTCCAGAAGCTATAATATTTGTCAGGGTTTCTGGAGTCTGAGGTTTGCTTAGTTACCTGATGCTCTGATGGTTTTATTCTCCGTCAGCTCGAACTTCTTCCTGTTTGAGGATCAAAATAATATAAGTTATGGAGGTAGCTGCACCTAAAGACCTGAGCCAAGTCATTCCTGTGAAAATATTTTAATGAGAACATAAACTCTGCAGACCTGATCAGATGTTTATGGAGCAGATAAAGGCCCAGAAGGTTGAGGTTGGTATTATTCGATCAGCAGCTCAATCTGTAAGGAGAAACTTCTGCTCTCAGCATGACTGATGGAGGTGAATTTAAAGAACTGAGAGTCCCTCCTCCTCATCATCAGTTCCAGGATACGGGTCAAGGTCAAACGTTGCTCTGATAATGTCGAAATTGTTGACAAGTCAACGTCCTCTCAGAGGTTGTGTTTGAATCAGAGCCAAGAAACTCAAACTTAGGCTACTTGACCTGTCCATAAAGTCTGTAACTCTGAGGCCATAGAAAAGTTTTCACATCCTGAATGCTTTTCCACACTTTGGTTCTTTCAAACCTCAGCCTGCATGTTTTATTGTGTTTTATGTGAGCTGGCAAACGGGAGGAAAACTGTTTTCTACATCCATCCATCCATCTTCTTAACCGCTTATCCAATTCAGGGTCACGGGGCAGCTGGAGCCTATCCCAGCAATTATCAGGCGTTAGGCAGGGTACACTCTGAACAGGACGCCAGTCTGTTGCAGGCCAACACAGAGAGACAGACAACCATTCACACTCACATTCATTCCTAGGGACAATTTAGAGTGATCAATTCACCTATCATGCATGTTTTTGACTGTGGGAGGAAGCTGGAGTACCTGGAGAGAACCCACGCATACACGGGGAGAACATGCAAAGTCCATGCAGAAAGACCCTGGGCCGGGATACGAAACCACGACCTTCTTGCTGCAAGGCAACAGCGCTAACCACTGCGCCACCGTGCAGCCCCTGTTTTCTACATTTTTCACATATTTGGGTTTAAAACAGGCTAAATTTTGCTGGAGACAAGCAGAGTAATAGGAATTTGGATTTACAGTATGACTTTCAGCTAATGAAGATGAGGTCAGAATGGGTAAGATGAGGATGAGAAGAACCAGGAGCTCAGAGAGCAACAGAGACAAGTAGGGATCCAATTCAATTCACTTTTATTTATATAGCGTCAGTTCACAACAAATGTCATCTCAAGGCACTTTACAACCAAAAGTCATTTCAATACAATTATACAAACATTCCAATCAGTTAAAAGTTTTCTATGTAAGGATCCATCCGTCCCTCCATCTGTCTTGCATCGGTTCTAGTATGAACGATGTTCAGACACCAGGCACGTGCAGGAGGGGGGGGCACCTGCCTCTTTTCTCCATGATGCTCCAAATGCCCTTTTTGGGGTACACTTTTCATTATTATTATATTAATAACACTTTAGCTAAATAAAATGATCAGGCTGCTGTTAGTCACATGATGGCTCATTATGCTCTGCTTCCATTCTTCAGCTGCGTAGCTTTGTGAGAGAGGCTTAGCTTATTAGTATGAAATATTTTTCTTTTTCAACAATTCAGCTGTACATTTTTTTTTCTAGCAATTTTAGTGTAGTTCTACTATTTTTTTTATTTAAAAACATATTTTTCACAAAGTTAGCTTTTATTTCATGGTGTGTTTCCCAATGAAATTTATTTTTCAGTTGAACAAGTACATCTGGCCATCAGAGTCAGAGGGTGGGACCTGAGATTAGTTTTTTTTTTTTCACAATTTCACTTTCACATTATATATCTGTTTGTTGTTAATGTAGAAATATTTCACAAGGTTTTATTTCTTTATTTAATTTTGAGCACTTTGTTGTTCCATAATGAAAAGCCAGACGCACCAAAAATAGGTAGTTTAAAACATCCCAAAATACATATTTATACATGTGAAAACGCTAATAAAACTCATCCAAATAAATATGCCTTATTTTTCTATCTAAAGTTTTTGTAGTTATTAATATTTCATCTCATTGCTATGTGCTGAAGATATCACATTTATTTGATCTGTTAAATAAAAAATCGAATTCCTCACAATAGCAAACATTACTATAGAAAAGTATACTTTGCCCCTCTGAGCTCTTTTGACCTCATATTCCACCCCTAATAAAAAGTTGCATGCTAGTACTTCCCATTCACTTACATTGGTTTATGCTAAGCTAAAGCAAACCGACTGCTGCCAGATCAGGGTAACTACTGGGCTGGTTACAACATGCTTTTTTATCACTTATGTAACTCTGATGAATATGGCAACAGACAGATTTTTTAAGTAGGGGTTCATTTAGTGAGACACAGCCTCAAGATTAATTATTTCATCATACACTTAATAAATCTTGTTTAATCAGCTAACAGCTATCATATGGTCTTTTTATTGTTTTTGTTTGATCAACACATCCCAACAGCAGCGTCTCAACAGCAATATTGAACCCCTTCAGATAAAAAAACACAGGGTACTTTGACTTTGCATTGGATTGATATATTATGTTGTGTTACTCTATTATTCTATTTATGGATATTGGTTGTTGCTATTACATACATTCAGTACTTTACATCCAAATCTAAATCGAGCTTTTTGGAGAAATCGGACTAAGGGCTTACGTGTCACTCAGTTAATTAAAATTATTAAAGGAGGTACGTCTGACTTCCTGACGATAGATGGCAATATGCGCCCCTACATGTTAGCTTTATAGCGGTTAGCTTTGAGCTGCACTCAGGCAGTAAAAAGAGGCTGGCAGGAGTGAATTAGAATGAGTCAAAGCAGGTTATTAACAATCACAATACATTGTCTCTTCATCAGTCCAAACATGCTCTGATCGGCAGCTTTTGTTTGTCTTAGCCGCCGTGTTCTATTTATAATAATACTGTTGTCGTTGCTGAGTTGCACTTCCGCGTTTCCTAACTTCCCCAAGGAGTGCGGGGGCGGTTTGGGGGTTGGTTGTAGAGTAGTCTGATTCTCAATTATCTGGGTAGTTTATTAGGGCTTCTGAAACTCCAGTTCGGTTCGATTCAAGCTGTACTAAAGAATATACATGTATTTTAAAAGTCTGATTTCAGTCGGACTAAGGTAATTATTCAACTTTCTCTTGCTGCATGTAAACATTCTGAGTAATTTATGTTGCTGTAAGTGGTTTTAAAATCTTGCTATATGTGCCCTTTGTTGAACTCTGATTACCTCTCCCTCTCAAGGTCTCTGCACAGCCCTGGCAGACACCTCTAATGTCTGAGGCTGCTGGGAAACCAAGAGAAGTTCTAAACTCCAGCAACAGCTCAAAAGATGTGATGCAGAGGAGTAGGAGGAACAAATGTGGGAGTTTTCCCCTTAAACAAATGGGAGATAGGAATGGTAAACTGATCACACTAGACCAGATCACTTTTTCCTCCATCCAGACGTCTCTTTATAGTAGAAAAGGATGTAAGTCCCACTAGTGATCCCTTCTTGTAATGTCGGTAGATTAACCTATCTTCCAAACAAGAAAAAAATAGAAATATTCTCAGTCTTTTGCACATTTTTAACCAAATGATGAAAAAACGCAAATCCAGATGTTGAAAATAATGGAAACCAATATTAATGAAATTGCATCATCAAGATTATACCTTCCAATTTGAACAGCAGGTTGTCATAAAGTAAATAATAAAAACCTTAGAGCTGCTCCAACATCCTGAGTTGGAAAACCTCAGGAGTAATCTGATTAATTACTCTTCCTGTCATTGCAACGCCGTTACCTTTACTGGGGATGTAAAGTAGCGCAGTGCTCTCGCTATCTGCATGCTGTGAGGAATACAGCGAGCCGAGGAAATGTGAACGTAGAGTTTTGGAACAGGAAGTAGCAGCACAGCTTGTCGCTACAGCCTGGGCAAGCTGATCTTCTCTCCAAGGAGGAAGACTATCTGACAAAACATTTGAAAAGCTTCTCCTACTATGTTACGTATATCCTCATAATCAGATCCAAGTATCGATATTGTATCAGTTTGAAAAAGTTGTATTTTTGCATTCCCAATAAATACAAAAGGCCCTAAAATACGGTGTGTTTTTCTCTTCATTCAGTTATTATAAAAATCTTTGATGTTTTAGATATTATAGAACATAACTGCATAATAGAAGATAAAATAATGTCACGGTTTCTTTGCTGAGTAATTATTTTACAGTGTGGTAACTGAGTTACTGATTTGGGGAAAGTAATTTGTAACTGTTACTAATTACTTTATGAATGTAAGATATCCGACCATGAGTAAGACACTTCACCCACCTGCCTACTAATGGTGGTCAGTGGGGCCAGCGCCCAATGCTCCAGATGTGGCTACACTGTAGCTCCCATCACCAGTATGTGAATGGCTGAATGACTGAATGTAGTGTCAAGCGCTTTGGGGTCCTCTGGACTTGGTAAAGCGCTATACAAGTACAGGCTGTTACCATGTAGGACCAGCTGAGCTCTTCATGTGAACACGAAACTGATTTTGCACATTGAGAAACTGATGATATGATCCCTACGTCATCAGATTGATCATTTTCGTATTTCTGCGTCGTCATCCTCAGACATCAGGCTTAAAAATCCATCTGTTTCTGATCGGACTATGGAGCGTAAGAAGGGCAGCGAGCAGGAAACCTTCAAGGATTTTTGTTTCTTGACAGCAAATGTTCACTTCAACAGAGCCAAGCTTCAGTCAACTGATTTAACTCTAACTTCTTTACAAAACCTTGCAGACCAACGCCATGACCCTCTATCCACTGAACACGGAGTCTGCTAAAGTTAATGAAAACAGCGAGTGTCTACTCCCCTGCTTTGCTGCCTCTTTACGGGAACAACTCCCCCCTCAACCACCTTTAACCGGGTCATCAACCGGTTAGCTGGGAAGAACACCTCCCTCCTTTATCTAGATAAATAAACTACAGCTAAATATTTGCTAGAAAGCAGCGGTATTATTTAGAATTCATTGACCAGGAGACAGGGATGGGCTGGTGTTGAAATTCAGTCTGGAGTCTCGGTTCACAGAGGCCATTTATCTGATCGCACAAAGAATGGACGTAGAACCATAACCTTAACAAATATACCTATATTAGTAGTATAACAGGATTTTGTGTTATTATGACCATATGTGAGTAGAAACTAGTTACATTTACTCAGTTATCCTACATTTACTTGAGTAATTTAACTGTATCATTAAACTCTTATGTGAGTAAAATAAATTATTAAAGTAATTATTATACCCATACTTGAGAAGAGGTTTCTGGATCATCTACCTACTGCAATTAACTTCACTGAATCAAAACAAGCATGTTTCACCCAAAACACACCAGATAAGGGCACAAACCCACAGTTAATGTTAAAGTGAAATATCATGTTTGTACATAAACTTTGTTGTTCTACTGTTAATTTTTAGCTGCTGAGCTTTGGATATGAATATATGGCAAAAACTATATGCTGTTGCTGGAAGCACTTTATGTTGTTCTGACATAGATACATTACTGGTCTTAGTTGTTTATGCTTCAAAGTTGTCATTTTTGTAACTATATTAAGGCAATATAATGAAATATTTCATTATACTATTTAAAATACTAGAATTTACATGACTTTGTATTTTTGACTGTCTAATGAAATCGATTTTTTTGTGCCTATATAGCTGATCTGATGTTCTCATCAGTTACTCAGTGGCTACTTTTGCAGAATTTTCTCATAGTACTGTTACTTGAGTCTTTTTTCTTTTTGTTTTGCATGGCTACTGTCTATTTATCAAACTGTTGTTGATAGTATCACTCAAAAAAAAATAAAATCATAAATTAAAATAGGTATTCATTTAAACTGGACCCGGCATGACATTTGTATTTTTTATGACCCAATAAGATAAGTTTTATGCAGAAATATACAAAAATATTCAAAAAGTAAATATTGTTCATACATAATCACACACTTTTCATTAAAGTGCAAAACTAAGGCACACAAATGTGTGTAAAAAGAAACAAAGGAAAAATTGTTTTTCAAATTTAAGCATCAGTAATATTGCACATTAAATAGAGCCCTACATAATTGGATGTAGTAGGACTGATTTGTTGCCATATGAACTGGAAGCTAATGAAGAAAAATCACATTTTACAGTAACATATTAATAAGAAATATTACATATGTGAATTTGTGTCTTAGTTAGTTAGTAGATCTCACCAGTTTTTTTTTGGGATGCATGGGGATCTATTGAAAACCAAACCTTAGGGCGCTTTCACATGGTACGGGAGTCCGTACTCGGGTACGGTATTTGGTCAAAATCCACTTATTTTGTACCATGTGAACACAGACTGTACCGTACCAGAATACGGCCAGAGAGACCTGCCTTGGAGGTAGTATCCGAGTCCAGGTACGAGCGGCCACGTACCATGTGAACACAACCCGTACTCTGGCCGTACTCAAGACAATAGACGCGCTCCATGCGGAAATGACGACACCGCCGGCCGAAATTACAGAATCACCTCGCGACCATACAAATACCAAAACAACGCGATTCAAGCATCCCACAGCAACACAGCAGATTACAAAACGGCGGGTTTACTACAACACTCACCCTGTAGATGGCTTCAGGTAGCAGCTGACCAGTAGACCAGTTTGTTTACATTCTAGGCTGTCGCTCGTTTTATGACGTCGGTACTTCTCACTCCCTTGTTTGTTGGAGAACTAAGACTTATTTGTATACCGCCACCTGCTGTTTATTTGTAGTAAAACACTGGATTCAAATACGGGCAGAGATCCGTGACATGTGAACAGAAAAAATTAGCATTTTCTCTGGCCGTTTTCTGGTACGGCCACACATGTGAAAACGGCCTTAATCAAAACCAGCGCATTCAGGTAAGAACCTTCAGAGGCGATGTATCCACTCTATCAGCGCAGTTCTGGAGCAAAAGGCTGCAGAGTGCGCAACGGTGCGGAGCGCAGGCACTGGAAATCAGGAGTGAAACATTGGAGCAGGTCTCCGCTTTACGGAAACTAAAGTCAATCGAATATGCAACTTAAAACATGCTCTTCTCTTGGTCTGGAAACCTGGTCTGCGCTCAGAACCGCCAGGGGGAAGTTTTCAGAGTGACCAGCCGGAATAAAATCAAAAAGATGGTCGCCAGCAGATATTCAAATTTGCTTCTTACTGACCAGAGAGACCATTGAAAGTTTACTGAGGTCATGCTGCGTTGACAAAACGCCCTGGTGCAAGGAATGCTGGGAGTCCATTTGGTATATTGTGAGCAAACTCGACGCTGTCAATCAGGCCCGGCCCTAAACAATTTGGTGCCCTAGGCAAGATTTCAAGTGCCCCCCTTGCATTGCAGTACAGTAGTTGCACTGCTAGTGTACATATACTCACAAGAAACTTTATAGCTTTGTTTTAGACATTCTTTCATTTAAATAAAACAATTGCACATTCAAAATACTAATTATAATAATAATAATTAAAGAAACAAATAAAAATATGAACTCAGCACATGAAAAACAATATAGATAGCTTACATTAAGTATTACATTTAAAGACTCCCGAAATGAAGTGTAAACAAGTGACATTAACTTAAATACAATAGAAATACGGCACTGACCAAAATAAGACATTAGTATCTATCTATCTATCTATCTATCTATCTATCTATCTATCTTATATATCTTATCTATTAGTATCTTTAAGTAGGCACAAAAATACAACAAGGATTTGAATAAAAAAATGAAAAGATTATCTTTAAAAGAGCTCTATTGGTGTTTTTGGTCCTGCCTTAAATTACTTCAGAAACTACACCAGCACCTCCTTAATCTTACATGACTTGCTACAGCTTGACTTTCCTGGATTTTCTTGAGGCAAAGTCATCTACCACATCATCATATGACAACCTCGGGTCCACAGTACAGTTCGGTACATGTTTTGTGCAGAAAGAGACTGCTTTTTTAAATCCCAAAACAAATATTTAATTTTTTTGGGAAGTGGGAACAAAAGCAGAATGTCCCAGCTAACTTAAACCGCCCACAGTTACAGGTGTGGGCAGATGAAAGCCGTGAGAATACAACTTGCTGTATGTCGCTCTGGGATTATGGTTCACACACAGGGCCGCAGTAACAGAATGGTCCGGTGTCGGGCGGCCGCTGTTTCGGGCCGACGTCCTCCTTGGATTGACTGGGGCACCTCTTATGGGGGTACCGGGGTTGTAGAGCAGGTTGGTGCCGTCCGGTGGATCAGTGGGGACCGTTCCTGGCACCCAGGCCTCCTGCCGGTTCCAGGACTTCTACTGGCTGTTCAGTTCATCTGGGGGGGGGGGCTGTCTGGCATTGGCTGGGCCCCTAATCTTGGCGCCCTGCGTGGGGCGGGATCTGGACCCAGGAGCTGGAAGATCTGGATGTCCAGGTGCTGGCTGGGCGCGGCCTGGGGAGGGCGCACATCCACTGTGGCTCTTGCTGTGGCTCCCTGGCGTGTGGGGGCGGGCCGGGTTGTTGGCGGTGGGTATTGGTCCGGGGTGGCGGCGGCGTGTGTTGTCCGTCGGTGGCCTCACGGGGCTCTTCACTGCGATCTCTCGGGCCCCAGCATTGCGGCTGCTTGGTGTTCCCCTGGGGCTTCCATCTGTTCCTCTCTTGGTGGGTGATCGGCCCTGCACTGGTCCGCCTGCGGCTCCTGCGCTCTGTGGGACTCTGGATGCATGCGTCTCCTGCCTCCTCCATGTCTGTGTCGATTCCTGTAGGACGGATTGACGGTTCCTTACACCAGCTATCAATCACTTGCATGGGGAAACCTTATTCAGACCTGCATGCTCGCACACACACATAGGTGTGGGGACATAGGTGTGGACGGACATATCTTAAGCTGAGGTTATCATCATTAGTTAGTTGTTCACAGGAGCTTACCAGAAACATTTGTATTATGTTCATTAATCCATGCTTGTGTGTAGTGAATGTGTAATTCTTAGTTTATTCTACTAGATCCGAACTATTGGTTTGGTTCTGTACAGTTTGTTGTTTTTGTTTTTTATTACTGTTTCTCTGCCGTCCGGCAGAGGTGGAGGACTGGGATGTTTTCTTGTGTTCTTTGTTTGCCTCCCTGTCTTGTGTCGTCGGTTCGCGCCTCTGCTGGTCCGGTTTCTTTTCTTCACCTTCTTCCTTTCTCCCTTCTTGTCTCAGTTTAATGTCCATGACGTCAGGAAATTGAACCCACAGTAATCACTAATAAAGATTTTTCATACATATACATCAAGTGGCGTACTACAGCGAAGCTGTAATACTCTGCTTGGGAAAGTAAATCTGTTGGGCTTGTACTTGGTACTCAGACACCAATTCTGAGTAGCATATTGCTAGACAGGAAATGCAAAAAAAAGAAAAAGAAAATAAAAAGAATGTTTTCTGTATTTTACCGGTTCTTTAAACGAGAGCGCATCTGACCACACTGACACAGGTGGCGAATATTCTTCGTGTTGTAATTAATTGGAACTAATTACCAGCACAAAATCAATGGCAGTACTGAAGTCCCACGGAACAGGAGGACGGATTGTCCGTGCTGGGTGCACCGAACGGTCCGGTACTTTACCCTGTCCTGTTGTATCCCTACTATTTATAGATTAGCTAACCATGTATGCTGATAGCAAATGGCATTATTGATCATCGTCGTTCTGTAACATCAAAATAATATCTCATCTTTACTGTAACATTACTTTTGTCTTTGTCACGTTTTTCCTCCTCGTCTTTTCTTTTCTTCCTCCCCTGGGCACCAGATCATTCGGGACGCTTTGACATATTAACTTTTTTGACGCAATAAAAACAAAAACCAAATGGCGGGTAAAAGAAGTCTGAGGAGGTGTTGGTTTCCCATCCTGCTTTTATGGCGCCTCATGCTTTGTTTTGCACCGTGAGCTAAGTGTATGTGTGATCCATTCAAGTCCCCACTGGTCATAATTTAGTAGTAATTAACAGTTAAAGTCAATTCCATGTAAAGCTGTAGACTGTAAACTGTAAATCCTACCTGTGGTAGACTTGTTGCAGTGTCAATACAATAAAAGCGGAAATTTCTTAATGCGTCTCTGGCGCCCCCTTGATGTTCGGCGCCCTTAGCATTTGCCTATATTGCCTATGCCTCGGGCCGGGCCTGCTGTCAATAAAAAGTAGGAAAACAATGTTGAAAACAATGAAGCAAAACGTGAAAACATCTAAAGGGAGGAAGTGGAAAATATGGAAAAAAGGCGCCTAAATCAAGTAAAACATAAAACACAAAGAAATATAGCTACTAAAATGATAATATAAACAGAAATAGGACAAGATCAAACTAAAACTCAAAACACAAACACCTTAACATCATGACACTGAGTGCATAGCCGATCGTTGATCATTGTGTTTTCCTGTGGTTCTTGTGGTGTGGCTTTTTGTGCTGTTCTATTGGATCAGGTTTCATGTTTTGTTAAATGTTCTATCAAAATTATTTCATTTGCGCCCTGTCTATTTACATGAGTTACATCATCAGAATCATTACTTTTCCTTTTCAGATAAACATCCCTGGCCTTCATGTCAGTTTTATTTAGACAGAAAATGGGTGTTTAGAAGCCGTATGTTACTTGTGGGCCCTGTGCATAAATAACTCCTGTGCCTTTATGGATACGCTTGGATACACGTTGGAACAAGCTGTAACTTAGACATGTCATTTATCTGCATTTAGAGCATTTCGTTGACCGTTCGATTTGCCAGTCATCAGAACTGCGCACTGCGATTGGTTTGGGTACTTACACGTTAAGTGGAAAAGTAACTGGCTGCATCTGAATACAGCTACTACACCTACTACGTAGCAGGCAAAAAGAAGTAAGCGAGCGATGTAGTAGATCCGAATCTCTAGTATGGATTGGCGTAGTAGGCATAAAGTTCCCGGATGTGTACTACCGTCACAGTAAAATCCCATGATGCAGCGGAAGCCCCAAAATCGTAGAAGAAGAGTGACGTTGGCTACCGAGGACGGGACCACAGGTGACGTAACGTAAACATTCCGGTAAAATGGTGGCGCAGTACGTCCGATTTCATGCCTACTACTCGCTCGTTTGCTACGCAGTATTTACTGCATCAACAGGCAAGTAGGAGCTTCTATGTGTAGCATGTAGTAAATACTAAGGATTCGGATGCAGGGGACATCTGGATGTTGTTGCTGTTTTGCTTTGTTTTTTTGTTTCTGGGCATTTGCAGTGACCCTTAAAGGCGAAAGTGACGTCACCAGAAATTGAGTTTTAGCCGTAAAGAACTACCCATATTGTACATTTTTTAGAGCTAGTTTTACCTGGGTTTTTACTGTTTTGTTGCATTTAGTTTACCTGGAATAATTACTTCATTAGACTTTAATCAAGCCCCTATGGATGTAAAAAGAAGTTTTGTTCTAGATGGATTGTTTTTGCCATGTTTTTGGACTACAAAGTGATAAACTGTACTTTTTTTCTCTTTGTCTGGGAGGGGGACAAGGGGTTGGTAAAAACACTCGCTGTGCCTAAAGTTAGGGTTTTATTCTTGATTGACCAACATAAATGTAGATTCCTAATAATATTAAATATGTATAAGTTCATATAAGAAGCAAAATTAAATAAAGGAATTAATAAAAAAATGAATTAAAAGTGAAAGATCAATCCTGTATGCGATCTAGTCCTCAGCCTGGGGCTAAACTCCAAAGTATAGGCCAAGAACTATAACATGTTAAACATTATTAGAATTTATTTTTCTTATGTTTTATGAAAATGCACATACCACTGGTCATTTGAAACCAATGAGAACACACAGAAACATTAATTTAGTTTATTTAACCTGAAAATGACCTGCAGTGTTACAACTTCACCGCTTGATGGCACTACTGGATCGTGTGTAACGTGATTGTAAAGTGGACCAATTTGAAAATTTTTCTTGTAGAAATCTCCGGTTTTCTTTTAGTTAAAGCAAAACTATAGGAATTATAAACTTATGCATACATTTTGGAGAAAAAAAAATGGTGCTAATCATAGATGTCTATATCATCAATTTGCTGGTTTTATTGTTGTAATTCAACTAATGGAAAAATAAATTATTTCTAGGTGTTTTTTCATATTAATAATGTTAACCGTTTCCTATTCTATTTTCATCTATTTTTCCCCTTATCCAAATAGATATGATCTTACTGCAATCACTGATGTTAAACAGGGTATTTAGGAACAAATATACATACACAGATGTCACTTGGATTATTCCTTCACACAAGACCATTTAATAACCTGATTTCCTCTCCATGACAGTCTGGATACTTTATGAAGACTTATTTAAGTCTTTCTTTAATAATGCTGTAATTGGTCCTCCAGGGGAAAATATCTTTTGTCATAGGTTGTTCTAATGTCAGCTCAATTTTTTCCTGGTACCACCTTGGATTTCATACTAAGTAGGAAATAAAAAAACCGAAACATGAGTTTGTCATCTATATATTTTTATTGCTGGGATACATGACTGCTCATGGACTGTTTCAGAACATCAGTGCATGATTCATAGACCAAGAGATGCTTCAGAGTTCTGGTCGTGTTCAGAAAATGATCATCATCCTGAACATTGAGACCAACAGCTAACCTTTGACCCTTTGGTCAGAAACAGCTTTCAGTCCACTGGACTGAGGAGAGAAGCTCAGGCTGCTGGATCAGGCATTAAAAGATCGAGACCCGTCACCAAAAACAGCCTTGAACATGTCGAACACTGGGGCGTATCTGATGGCGATCGTATCTGCTGGAACCGTCATGAAGGTGTTGTCCACAGTGTAGGCGTACTGCTGCTTCAGATACTCTTCCTGCATTACGACACCTTTGGGGGTCTTTTCCAGGCAGGCAGCCAGGTGGACGGTGGCTTCATGCCCCGAGAAAAAGAGCACCAGAGAGATGGCCAACGTGACGACAAAGAAGGGCACTCTGCCGATCAAAGGGGCGAGGTACGGGATTAGATACCTGTTGGCTGCCGGTGCACCAAACTGTGCTGCTAGAGCAACGAAATTTGCAAAAGCCTTATCTCCTAGAATAGCTACAGGGCTCACCATGATGGTCGGGACGAGGGGAAATCCAGTATTCCTCATAGAGTTCCAGCTAGAGGGCAAATTGAACGTTATATGGTCGTTGAAAGGAAAAGGGCACAGGTTTTGGTTGATGCACCCAAACAGCCGGTGCTGAGGCTGGATGTTTCCTATAGCGATGCTGTAGGCCGCTTCAGCAGACAGGAGGCAGTTCCAGGGAGAATACAGCAGGACGTCTGTGATGGACGTCAGAGGCAGCAGACACCTGGCAGGAATCATCCAGTTCTCAATGGATCCATGAGCCAAAAAGACCAGCTCAATCTTCTTCCTCTCCCACTCCTCCTTTTTCTTCTTCTCTGCCTCCTCATTCAGTTTTTGCTGGATGAAGCGCCCAAGATTCACCAGATGGAAGAAGACGTTGGAGTTTGCGTTGTCTTTCAACCACTCTTTAACCACCGGGTCTGGAGAGTGCTTAATGGCGTGTTCAATCAAGTCTTTCTTCTCATCCTGACTCCTGTTTTCCTTCTCAATGATGGATTTAATTCTCACCAACTTCTGAAGTGCTTCCCTACAAAAACACAAAAAACAAACAATAAGAAACCAGTGATCTATACAGTTTTCTCAGATGTTCACTCTTGTTCATTGTTACTTGTCAAAATATGTGCAGGGTGCAAGGAAGACTGGCATTTCCAGCTGTTGTCATTTAGTTCAGAAATTGGCAAAAAGCTGCCAGACATTCAAACCTCTTCAAGATGTTACCTTTTAAATTCCAGTTTGTTTCAATTATTTATTTACAATATGAAAATGATGAAAATTTCCTCCTAAACTGCAAGATGAAGGTTTAGATTCCTGAATATCTGAAAGACTAGCCATAGCATTAGGCTAGTTTAGGCTAACCCAGATACTGGGTTAGGTGATAAACTGCTCCACTGACTTTAAAGCCATTTATTTATCTCACTGTTATTCAAATATTCAATTCTTGTAGATCTTGGAGCCACTGGGAATTTGTTTTCCAACAGTAGAAGTAGATATCAGGTCAATGGCGGCCTGCAGGTCCACCATTATGACAGTTATTTCACACAAACCAGTCCTAAGTTGCTACATGACTCCATGATAGAGGTGAACAGTATTTCTTCATAAGACTCAGTTTGATTCAATTACAATTATAATGTCAACAATTTCAAACAGTATTATTTATTTTAGAGGATGGAAGAACAAAAAGGAAACTTTGCTCACTAAAGTCAATGACTTCTCAGGCTGTGGTTAAAACGTGATTTGCAGACGTTAGAATATTTAATTCTGGAAAATGATAATGATTAGCTGACATTTGGAAGACTGAAGGTTTTTGTGCAAGAACAATTGTTCAGTTGATTTACCTGCTCTGGTTTGATGCTCATGTTATATAAAAATAAAAAGCTATGTCTCGGTTGGAAAACAAATAATATATAAATTTTTTATGGTTTGCTTCTTCAGCAATGAAGAATCATTTATCCCTGCATCACGACACATCGATTATTATATATATATATATATATATATATGTATATTTTTTTTATTTTTTTTATTTATTTTACGTGCCCTGTCTAGCAGTTTGCCACTCAGAATTGGTGTTTGAGTACCAATTCTGAGGAAGAAGGTGAAGAAAAGAAACCGCACCAGCAGAGGCGTGAACTGACGACACAAGACAGGGAGGCAAACAAAGAACACAAGAAAACATCCCAGTCCTCCACCTCTGCTGGACCGCAGAGAAACAGTAATAAAAAACAAAAACAACAAACTGTACAGAACCAAACCAATAGTTCGGATCTAGTAGAATAAACTAAGAATTACACATTCACTACACACAAGAATGGATTAATGAACATAATACAAATGTTTCTGGTAAGCTCCTGGTAACAACTAACTAATGACAATAACCTCAGCTCAAGATATGTCCGTCCACACCAATGTCATGCAGGTCTGAATAAGGTTTCCCCATGCAAGTGATTGATAGCTGGTGTAAGGAACCGTCAATCCGTCCTACAGGAATCGACGCAGACATGAAGGAGGCAGGAGACGCATGCATCCAGAGTCCCACAGAGCGCAGGAGCTGCAGGCGGACCAGTGCAGGACCGATCACCCACCAAGAGAGGAACAGATGGAAGCCCCAGGGGAACACCAAGCAGCCGCAATGATGGGGCCCGAGAGATCGCAGGGAAGAGCCCCGTGAGGCCACGGGGATCAGGGCCACCGCCACCCTGGACCAATACCCACCGCCAACAACCCGGCACATCCGACACACCCACACGCCAGGGAGCCACAGTAAAAGCCACAGCGGATGTACGCCCTCCCCAGGCCGCGCCCAGCCGGCACCTGGATATCCAGATCTATCAGAGCTCCCGGGTCCAGATCCCGCCCCATGCAGAGGGCCAAGATCTGGGGCCCAGCCAATGCCGGACAGCCCCCCAAGATGAACCGACCAGGCAGTAGAACTCATGGAACTGGCAGGAGCTTGGGCGCCAGGCACGGTCCCACCGATCCACCGGACGGCACCAACCTACTTTACAACCCCGGCACCCCCATAAGAGGTGCCCCAGTCAATCCAAGGAGGACGTTGGCCCGAAACAGCGGCCGCCCGACACACCGGCCCACCCAGGCATGCACCAGGACTAGCCGGGCCGCCACATCGATTATAAGATTGATTTAATCACCTCTACTCCATTATATGGTAAAGATTGATTAATTTAACCATTCAAGCTGAAACTACAACTACTGAACCAGGTGAATAAAAGAAAAATGATTGTATGCAGTTTTCTATTTATATTTTTAATAAGGATCAGTAAATGTTTTACCAGTATTTCAAACTGTCCACTCTAGTTTAGATACAGCTACTTAATCTAAGTTTGATAAATTAAGACATGCTTTGCTTCATTATGTTTTTTTCTTCATTCTGTCCTTTTCGTACCTCATTCTTTGCAGTTCTTCCTCAGTTTCCTCAGCATTGGTCCTTACAGCACTGGCGTTTTTCCTCAGGGTCTTACTGGCTTCAGTCTCATTGTTGTCAAGGTTTTGGCAGTCACTAACCAGCTCAGGAACAGAAAACAAAAGCCCAACCGCTCCTCCTGCCATCTGAACACAACACAACCGCCTTAATGCATTTAATCAGTTATCAGTTTCAGCACTGCTGTCTGAAAAACCGGCTAACATAACTGTAGAAGTCGACTCTTTCTTTCAAAGATCGAAAACGAACCATCATAAAGCTCAAAAGACCCTTCCAGCATTTTTTGTTATTTCCTCAATCCAGGCTCTAAACTCCTTCAGACGCTTGTGATCATTTTACAACAATGACAAAGCAACTTTCAGACAAAGCTTACAGAAGTGATAAATTAAAAATAAGGACCCCCCCCCAATTAAATTATAGGGATAAGATGTTTCGCCAAACTGCCTGTTTCACATGGGGGGTACCCCGTTTGTTAAATACTAATAAGGTCAGTATCACGTAGGATTTGGAAATGACAAATTGATAGACTAAATATTGCCTTTAATCCCATTTTACATTGACTTTGTTTGACTGAGAACTTCACAGACAGACCTACCCACTTCTGTCTTCATACTCTGGTGCTTACAGGATTTAGTGTAAAAAAAAAAGCAGTATTTCCTCATAACACTGTCCTGTCAGATAGTTTTTAATAACTTTTGAGTTTAAGATGGGAGTCTACCATCTGGTGGGACGAAGTAAGACAGTCATTTTGATTTTTTTTTAATTTTTATTGGATTTTAGGTAGAGAGAGGTGCCTGTCTCCATCTCAAATAAAATACACTCTCATTAAGACTCACATGAACAAATTACAAGATTATATAATATAATGCACCACCTTACCGAATACCAGAATATAGGATAAGAAGCCTGTAAATCACCCCTGAAGACAACAAAGCATCTCTAAGATGCTCGAACTCACAGGGAAATAGTGACTGCGATTTATAACAAAACATTGGTGAAACGAAGCAGTTTTTTGGCAGATAATGCCCTATTCAGAGGCTCACCTCAGAACTCCTATCATATGGAAATATCTCCCGAAAGACTTCAAGTCACACCAAAACTATCTGGGTAAGTAAATGAATGCATTTAATAAATCAGGTCCAGGTTGCAGAAAAACCGTACTTCTCCTTTAATCCCTCATCCTAGTTTGGTGCTAAGGTCCCTGTTCAACATATTTCGCTCAGTCTGCATTAGATGGCTGTTTAAAAATGTACGGCCTCTTCTCTGTGTTCACAAAGTCGATCAGTGTTTCATGAAAACTACAAATCTTATTTTCTCTGCAGGAGAAAGAAAGTCAGACCAGATCAGACTGTGAGTTTTGTATCCCTGCTGTGCCAGAAACCAGCAGGAAATAGTATTATTAATTTTACTTACACATCCAGCTGCTGCTGAGGCGGCTTTTTTCCCCATAGAGGAAGCCACTTTCTTCCCTCCTTGTTTAGCTGCCAGGAGCAGACATTGTATGAGGATGGTTGCACTTGCTGCCAGCAGGATTTCATTCGCCCTGATCCTCCTGGACACGTTGATTTTTTGTAAGCCACAAACCTTTCTGATGCCAATACCGTGGGAGAGGTTCATCCCAAACTGTCTGGCCCCACATATCAGGAAAATCTCCATAATGTTGGCATCACCATCATCATCGTCATCATCATCATCCAAACTGGGCGATTTCTCTTTCAGTGACTTCATGAGGTTCTTTATTTCTTGTTCCAGATTCTGTAACTCATCCAGAACCTTCTGGGCTTCCTCCATGATGTCTTTGGACTTGCTGGCGCTGTAAGCTTCAGAACCGACACTGGTCAGTATACTGGTCCCCGAAGCCACGGCTCCGACTGCGCCCACAGTGGCCAGAACGGGCAGCGCTGCTCCTCCGGTCAGAACCGTTAGCACTCCTGCTGCGGTCATGGCAGCTGCTCCCCCTACTGACACAGAGCTGCCAACGACTTTGGTCACGTTTGCCGCCTTCACAATTTCTTCCAGCTCATCCGCCAGTTTGTTCAGCTTCCTCGCACATGTCTTCTGCAGATCCACCCATTTATTGACTTTGGTGATGAGAACATCAGCTTCATCCATGGTGTGATTGTAAGAAGATCTGCAACAAGAAAAGGAAACCGTTACAGAACAAGTTGGATGGAAGGAAACGTCTGAAACAAAGAGGTAAGATCGATCTTTACGTTTAACTTCCTGTGATCCATAGTTTCCTAAAAAATGTCCTGCATCAGCTCTCCAGGCATTTTCATTTCTACGCTACATAGTTTCTATAGATCTGAGCAGTTCTGGTCTTGGTTACGCTCAGTTACCTGGGTGCTAACACCATTAGAGTTCTAGATGGTTCAAGCTCAACATCTATCTCAGATACAGTTAAAAAGTTAGATCGGTTCTTCATAGACCTTCAAGCTTAGACTGAAACATAATCCATTTACCTGGTGGTGGTCAGAACTCTGACAGCAGCAGGATGTTAGACGACACATTTCACCAAAGGTTTATCATGAAAAATCAAAGCTAGTTTAAATGTAAAGAACGTTTCAGCAGCAAGGCAGCTCAAAGGGCTTTACCTGATTTAGGCCGTAACACAATAAAAAAGAAAACAAACACTACAGTGGCTAAATAAAGAGAAGTATTAAAAAGTTTTAATCCATAAATAGAGATAATGATGCCTCAAATATTAATGATTAAAGGCAGCTCTAAACAGACTTAACAGACTCTAAACAGGTTTTAGGCTCAACTAAAAGCGAAAGGGTTTTTTTTTTTTTTTTTTACAGCATGCATGACGTTCGCCCAGACAAGTTAGTAGAAACATGGAGTCCTTCACAAGAAGTTTATATCCAGTCGGGATCAGCATAAATCCATATACTGGGAGTCCTGAAGGCTGGCAAAGTACCGCCTGTAATAAGTCATTATCTGCCCCAAAACTTAATTTAACCAGGTATTGTTATGAATAGTTACCAATATTCCCTTGTGAGTTCGGAACGCCTCGGAGGTACTCCAGTGTATGTAGGCTTCTGGGGTGTTTTAGAGGGTTATAACCCAACTACACTAACACTCGATTACAATGACGTCCCTACCGAGCTCCATCCCAGCTGTAGTCTGAGCAGGACTTTCGTTAGACAGAACTTTTTACTGTAACACAAACCAATTACCATTTGGACCAAGTTCAGCTTCTACAGGCTCCCATTCTGCAACCTACACAGACTGCAGTTGCAATGGTTGACGGCTACGACGTGATATAAATCTCAGGTTTGTATGAGTTGGAATCGGTTGGATTAAAAACCTGTAAAAAAAAAAAAAAAGACCATTAAACCCCAACGTTCTAAACTCACAGGCGAATATTGTTAACTATTCATAACAAGATATGGTTCAATGAAGGAGTTTTGGGGCAGATAATGCCTTATTACAACAGGTGGCAAATCTCCTGCCCTGATTGACTCACATCATATGGATATACGCTGATCACAACTGGATATAAACTTCTCCTGAAGGACTCCAAATTGCTCCAAACTTGTCTGAGTGAGTAAAATAAAGTCCAGGTTGAAAAAAACAAACTTCCCCTTTAAAAGGAACTCAGAGTTTCAGCCGTTTGTTCCTTTCAAATTAGGGGAGCAAAAAGCTGGATGTTGCTTCTGCATGTTTGGTTCTGATTCTAAGGGTTCAGGGTAGATTTTAACAAAGGAGAGCAGAGGATATCTTTAATCTAAATTATGGGTCAGAACATTGAGGTTTTTACTTTTGAGTGATGAGAAACGTTTTGGGATTTTTGCATCTCTGCTCTTTTTTGATGAGAATTGTCTTCTCTACCTTTATTTTGCAACATTTTATTTGTCAACAAGACAAACTCCCACAGCACAATAGTTAGATAAAATAAACCTATTAGCAGCAAATCAAGACAGAAGCCTCATAAAGTAGTTTCAATAATGTCGCCTTATTTCTAAAGTTCTATTATAGGTAAGGAGGTTAACAGCTGCTCAGTTTGACATCCAACAAAGCAGGTTGGAAAAAAGCAACAGACTGACTCAGAACAGAACCTGCCGTGGGAAACTGAGAAATGGATGGAATAATAAGTAATACACCCAAACAAATAGTTCCATCACAGACTCTACACGCCTCGGTAACTGCGTTTAAGTTCACCCTGAGGTCAGACTGGTTTATTTTCGTCAGCTACGATAACTTACTCCAAAACCTGCTGCTGTGACTCATGTGAAACGCTCTGCTGTTTATCTGAACCAAACAGAACTGCAGACACTTCCCAGTGAGCTCAGCTCCTCCCCTCCTCATCTCTGTGGAAGAATGCAGAACTGAGCCAGAGTCGGGTCACAGCCGGGTCAATAAGACAAATGTTCAATCTGTACTTCCTTATCAGGGCGTGGACCGCCGGTACGACTCGGCCCAGGAGGGAAAGAAAGCATTAAAACAGGGCATATTTAATGTTCAATACAAAGCAAACAGGAAATTTAAGCTTCTGATTGGTTAGAAGTTTAAACAAAACAAAAATCTTATTTTGTGTAACCACCACTAGGGGCGCTATACATGCACACATTCACACGTTGATACCCTTTTTTTGCCCAGAAAAGTTATCAGAAGGTAAATTATAATCATATTTAATTGAAACATGGTTCAGAATTTATGTTTTTTTTATATAGTTTAACCTTTAAAATAAAACGATGGTTTAATGAACAGTATGGCATCACTATTTTTAATTTCTAAATAATTACAAACCAGGCAATTAGGACTAACATTTTTAAACTTTTTCCACACAAGAATAAAATTAATGATTGGGAACATCTTAGAGTCCCTTTCACAGCAGGGATGATGAACAGCAGGTGTGTTACAGATTTTCTCATTTGCTAAAGCACAATTCATGAAACCTTGCTCTATTTTCTTAAAACATTAAGCACAAAACCTCAGCTGCAAGCAAAACATCTGACTCCTTGCAAAATCAAACTTTCGCCTCAAAACATTTTGAGCTGTGCTCAAAATCAAACACTGCTCTCAAATATTTAAGAAATTGCTCAAAATGACATACACTAGCAAACAGTCAGTAAACAATGCACCAAGAAGAGAATAAGAAAATAATAATACAACATTATTATTTTTCCCTAACAAATTCTTCTATCCAGTCTCACACTTTCTCATTCCCACCTTCAGCCACCTGTTTGCTCTCTGAACTGGCTTATATTGGATGTCACATCATTTGAAAAAAGTGAAATCGATTTTGACTTATTGTGTTCAATCAATGACATTTGTGTAATGTGTTATGTGTAGTTGTTGCCACGTGTGTTTACCAGTATGGATGACATGTGCATTAGAGTGCAGAATGTGTTTTAAGACTGAGAATGTGTTTAGAGTTTTGTTAAACCATGTGAAATGGTTTAAGCTATTGACAGCAGACTGAACAGTTAGCTTAATGAGTTCAAGCAACTGAGAACTTTCTTCAGCCAATGGATTTTAATGTTTTAGGAACTGAGAAAAACTGTAAAGGAGTCCTGCAGAGTAAACGACTTAATGAGAGAGTTCAGACATGCAGGAACCAGGATGCATCTAAAAGTTGCAGGATGGTAGTTTTCATTTTGCACATATTCAGAATTGTTAGCACACCTGCACATCTCCCTGCTTGTGTAGGTCAGCTCAGCGTTCAGATCATAACGGTACCAGTGTCGCATTGGGGCGGAACAAGAACTCCTCTGTATCTAAAAACCATCAGACTGGAACCAGAACTCCCAGCTCAGTTTAATGGCTCACATCAGAACCAACAATCCTCTGAGTTTACTCACTGTCTGCAGTCTGGGCCAACGGGTTCTGGCTGGACCGGGTCGCTGTTCAAACAGCAGAGGACTATTTGCACACAGATCCTCGTCTCTAAGTTCTGACTGTACTAAAAAGTCCCATCAGATGCAACGGGGCTTCTCGCTCAGCTGCTTTATAAGGGATCATTGCAGCCGGGGGAGTGGGAGGAGCCGGGGAGGGGTCTCTGCTGAACACATGCAGTACCAGGCGGAGGGGAGATAATACACAACAGGCAGCATAGGGAGGCATTTTAAATCATCACATATTCTGTTATCTAACCTTGAGTCCTGCAGGAATCTGCTGCAGATTGTAAAGTTGGTCCAGTTTCTATCTGCTTTTTCTCCAACAATGGAAACATTGTTAACCTTATTCTCCTCCTCAGATTTCCTCAATGAATAAGTTGGAAGAGAGGGGGGTGGGTTGTATTTCTCAGGATCGGAGCATTTCCAGTAAAGTGAAAGTGAAAGTCCCAGCATCTCACTGAGCTCCTCTTTGTTTAACTGCACTCTGATGTTCTCACTAAATCAGATGATTTTCTGATTCCGAGGGATCTCTTCAGTCAGGTTTCTGAAGTGTTGCTCCTTTTGCTGTTTTCTTTATGCTGTTCAAAAAGAAAAAAAAATCTAAATGAATCAGAAACTGTAAATAGTTTTAAAGAAACTGGGTCATGAAGTGCGAAAAGCAACATTTATCGTTTCGGCTACAAAATATTGGAGTTAAAGCTTCTGCTGGATCTTCTACCTGAAGACAATGCCTGAGAAGCTGCTGTCCAATCACAGAGCTGCAGAGGTGGATCTTCTGCTTTAATTCCATCATCTGAGATGACCCCAGCCTGGGGTTAAGTTTGAATTAAGTTCACATGTTCTCCCGCTGCATGTGTCAGTTCTTTATGGGTACTCTGGCTTCTTCCAGTCTGAAAACATGACTCCTACAGTAGGTTTGTACTGTTCTCTCTAAATAACCCTTACAATACTTAAACACCAAACGTGATAGAGGCAACCAAAAAGCGGGACATACGCACCTTGAATCTGACGGATCTCTTCAGTCCAGAGTGAACTGG
The DNA here is from genome assembly GCA_028564705.1 of Apricaphanius iberus. NCBI lineage: Eukaryota > Metazoa > Chordata > Actinopteri > Cyprinodontiformes > Aphaniidae > Apricaphanius > Apricaphanius iberus. Next base: position 2,344,357 of record JAPXFQ010002877.1, read on the forward strand.
TTGCGCTTTAATATATGCCATTTTCACACACGTGAAGCTGAATTACGTAACTTGTGGAAGGACCGTGACCGGAACCGCTCCGCTGGCCTCCTCCTCCTCCCTCACTCCTTATCCCGAGCTGACGGAGGACTGCGTGTTCGGCCTGCCCTCCGCGAAGCAGCAGCCACTGTAATGGGGGTTTGTGGAGCTACCAGTAGAGCTGTGGTGGAGGGATCAATAAACACCCCGGCCCAGGTCCAAGCTTTGCCCGCCGACACACCAACCACAAAGCTGAGCGGCTGTCCATCTGTCTGCGGTTAGTAAAAGTTTATATGTGAGCGGTGTGGGACGTGCTGTGGTGGAGAAGTTACCAGGTCTGGGTGTCCGGGTGAGGAAGCTGTTCATGGCTCACTTCTCGGTGGAGAGAGCGGGGCCTTTTGTGGCCACAACGGCTCTTTTAAGAGCCACCCACCAACCTCTTAAGAGCATTCCTGTCTAAATAGTTTAACCTCTTTATAATGTTGATTTTTTTTTCTGTCTCTGTATAGAAAACAGCTGGTATCCTGTAACTTTAGGTGATTAGCTAGATAATTTCAGGAAATTTAAAGAGGGCCTGCCACGGTGTGCGTAATAATTCGTAACCCCACTAAGACCTTCTGTTGATAAGTTATGAGCAGCAGTTTTGGTTGCTCAAATAAGGCAGAAAATACTTTTCGCGACGCAAATCTACTTCTGATTTGTCGCGGGAGCCCCAGTCGTGCTTCATCGTGCTCCTCCATTGAATTAAACTGGAAAACCTGACTCTTGCGTTTATTGCGTTCGGTGTATAAGCACTTTTGGGTATTTATCAATTAAAAATTGATTAATTTAAGTTATGGTCTATCTGGTTTTGTTAAGAATATTAACTACTAATTGTAAATTAGTAGTTTAATTATTCTTTAAATCATTTAATCGGGGCACCACTTGCCTCTGGACTAGAAACAAGAGCTTGTCTCTATTCAAAGAAGATTATCAATCAATAATCTCACTTATAATTATTAATTATTAGTGATTACCAGAAAGACCTTATCTTAGGGAATGATTTCTTTGCAATAATTCACACACACACACACACAATTGTTTTATTGCAGATGAGGCGCCGAGTGGTTTTCTTTAACAAAGAAAGACCTTGTGGTCCTTATCAGTGGGGTAGCTTTCTGTCAGCAAAGGCTCTGGTTCAGAAACACGGGAAAAATACGAATTTTTGGTCTACCTTCGGCACCGCGCGTTTCTGAGGAACGCTCCGTGTGTGCGCTACAGAACGTCTGTGACGTTAAACACTCACTATGGCACATGAAATAGAACAAAGCGATTTCCTACAATCAGATAACTTTGCTTATTACTAAAGGACGAAAAGAACCACAGACATGAAACTTAGACAACAAGTAAGCTCACAGTTTACCCGTAAATACAAACAAACAGCACAGAAACTTCAATAGCGCTGATTAGAAACAAGAACATGCATGCATCAGAATACACAGGATTCCTGACTAATTCCACCCAGGTAGAGAAATAAAATCGAACAGTCTTACTGCATAGAAGTCCAAGATGCAGGAGAAAGGCACCGCGTCCTTGATTTGGACGGAAAAACGCGAAAGAAAAAAAGGGAACGTCCAACTCATCCGCCGTGCGGAAGAGAGGAAAAAAGGAGAATAAACGAAAAGGTAAAAACTTTTAAGGCCAGCCTCAAAGACAGGAGAGTTGTTTGCGCAAGGAAAAGGGGTCAGAACACGTGTTGAGAATGGAGTCTCTTCTTTGTAGCTTTGGAGCAAAATCACCGCTCATGGGGATGAGAATTTAAAGAGAGATGATCTCCTTTTAGTCCGGGAGTTGAACCAGAGAGGACGCGAAGTTCCATGATTCAGAGCTTCAAACAAGGCGCCCGTGCTGTTCCCTCCTACTTTGTGCGGATGGTCCACTCACACTACACGGAACTGCAGCAGGTCTGATGGACCGGAGCTCCTGCCAACCATGACATGTCCCCCAGCGCCCAGCGGCTTGGAGGGGAGAGAGAGAGGCGCACGGCCCTCCCATTGGCCCACTGGAATGCTGCCGTCATACGGCCCTTTGACATCGTATACATGGCTAAGACTCCAACATCGCCTCACACGGGGAACCATCTTTTGGGTATTTTTCAATTAAAAATGGATAAATTTAAGTTATGGTCTATCTGGTTATGTGAATATAACACGGCAACCCAAACTGTAAACCTATTCAAAAATTTGTTTTAACTAAACAATGTTTTTTATAAATTACAAGAAAAGTAAAAATATAATTAAACACCAGAATTTACTTAAATGATAATGAGAAATGAACTGTCTAAAAAGCTCCTGTCCATGTTTAGCATGAAGCTCAATATTCTACTAGCTACTAAAGGAACGTCACTAGACCATACAAAATTTACTCAACTTATTTAGAGAAATTAAATTGTAAAATTCCCACATCTTAGAATGCTATTGTTTTCATTTTGCTACTGAACAACTTCCTAGGGAAATTATCTAAGCATCTTAATACCACAAACACCAACAACAGTGCGACCCTTTTCAGGACGCTTTAAAGATTTGAACCAGTGTCTGAAGCACCCACCTACAAAATAAAGCGTTTTATTTTAACCATTGCCTACTGGTGTCAGTCTAAATCTTTGTTGCCTTTGAGTCCGATCACCTACAAACACGACATGCTTGCAAGCTACCTAGGCAGGCATATGGTTCCTAGCTGTAAGCTGGCAGGCAGCTGTTGAGAAAATATGCAGTGAATAATACACAAAGTTAGATTGTAAATTGATGTCAGTAATTCTCACATGGAAATAGTCTAAATTAGCATATAAGAAACATATATGAAGTTTAGAGTATATTCATATATATGCTGCCTATATACAGCAAAAATTCACATTTCATAATATCTATTGCAGCGAAAGAAAAAAAAATCATGCAACCAAACACCTTGTTCCACACCTCAATACCAATTGGGAGCTTAATGCTGCATTCCATTTGTCTCGGATACTCCGAGTTGCTGTACACGAGAACGTGACGTAATTCCCCACTTAAATCGTTCCAGTTTGTCTCATTACACTCCGAGTCGGAAAAAACATGGACGCTTTGAGGGCAACAGCTGTCGAGGGGCGGGTTAGTCATTGTTATTGTTGTCAGCGACGTAGCATCTTCAGCAGACCAGCATGAAAACAAAGCTGTATAGTGTATTGCACACACAGCAAGACCGTGCAATGTATGAATTGGTGACCGGATTAAAGCAGAAATGTAGTCAAGTGTGTAAGATCATTTAAAAATGACATTGAAATGACCAACATAGTACAAATAAAAAGAAAATACATCTCTACTACAGGCGCAGTCATCTTTGTTTCCGAGCTGCCCGTGCTACTCAGTCTACTATCCAGAGATCAGAGTTGGAGCTCAAAATTTCCAACCTAATGGGGGATTACACCATCAGAAGCAGGTGTTCCCCTTGGCTTATGTTTCAAAAATATCAGCATTTCAAGCTTTATGTATTACTATTCTGGATGACCTCCTCACTAAAAGAACCACACCTCCCCGCAAGCCTGACGGCTCGGCTCATGGTGAATAATGCCCTTTAGCCTAAATGTCCCTTACTTTAATTTATCAAATTTGGCAACCCTAGTGGCTATTCTCTTTTTGAATAGGCCTCAACCCTTACTCAATTGAATGGAACCTGTTGCGCAACAACATTGATTTGATTATGATTGTTGTACAGTTATTTGTGATGAAATAAGCCTTAGAGCTTATTACTAGAATTTGATTTAAGTGCATCTTACTTTTTGGAAATTGGCCTTTCGTATTTGTGATGAAGCTTCATATAGATTTTTGAATGGGGAGCCTAATGCTGCGTTGAGACTGCAGGCGTTGTTGGCGTCAGCAAAGTCAGGATTACATGTCAAGTCTATGGTTGAGTTCGCTGGAGGAGCGTCACAGGATCGGTGACAAAGGGCAACCTTAGCGGAGTCCAACTCTCACTAGAAACACATCCAACTTACTGCCGGCAATGCGAACCAAACTCTGACAGCGGTCATACAGGGATCTAACAGCCATTATCAAAGGGCCCGGTACCCCATACTCCCAGAGTACCCCCCACAGGATTCCACAGGGGACACGGTCGAACGCCTTCTCCAAGTCCACAAAACACATGTAGACCGGTTGGGCGAACTCCTACACACCCTCCAGGACCCTGCTGAGGGTATAGAGCTCGTCCAGTGTTCCATGGCCAGGACGAAAACCACATTGTTCGTCCTAAATCCGAAGTTCGACTATCCGTCGCACCCTCCTCTCCAGACCCCCTGAATAGACCTTACCAAGGAGGCTCAGGAGTGTGATTCCCCTGTAGTTGGAACACACCCTGTGGTCCCCCTTTTTAAGGGGGGGACCACCACCCCGGTGCCATTCCAAGGGAACTGCCCCCGATGTCCACGCAATATTACAGATCTGCGTTAACCAACACAGCCCTACAACATCCAAAGCCTTGAGGAACTCCGGGCGAATCTCATCCACCTCCGGATTCCTGCCACCAAGGAGCTTTTTAACAACCTCGGTGACCTCAGCACCAGAGATTGGAGAGCCCGTCCCAAAGTCCCCAAACCCTGCTTCCAAACAGGAAGGCGTGTCGTGGGAATGAGGAGGACGTCGAAGTATTCAACCCACCAACCCAAGATGTCCCGTGTTGAGGTCAGCAGCACACCAGCCCCACTGTAAACTGTGTTGGTGGCAGACCGCTTCACCCCCCGAGACGCTGGATGGTGGACCAGAATCGCTTCAAAGCCATACGGAAGTCATTCTCCATGGTCTCTCCATACACCTCCAAGCGACCATCCAAGCCGCACTCCGCTTGGCCTGCCGGTACCCATCAGCTGTTTCCGGAGTCCAACAGGCCAGAAGGGCCCAATAGGACTCCTTCAGCTTAACAGCATCCCTCACCGCCGGTGTCCACCAGCGGGTTCGAGGGTTGCCACCGCGACACGCACCAACCGCCTTCTAGCCAAAACTACAGTCAGCCGCCTCGACAATGGAGGCAAGTAACATGGCCCTCTTGGATTCAATGTCCCCCACCTCCCCCGGGACGTGTTTGGATGGATGGATGGATGGATGTATGATTGAATTATAAGATTTAAAATTCTAACATATTTTCTTTGAACTAAAGAAATTTGTGCTATTGTTTTTATTCACACGCTGTGGCTAGGTGGCCGAACCTAATTGCGAGAGAATAAGAACCACCTTATCTGCAGTCAGTCCTTCTAGCTCTATGTGGTTACAGATGCAGCAGAAAGACATATTCCACATTCTTCGTGTCCTTGACAGATTTCTGAATTATTTTTATGTTGTCCACAGTCTTGGAGGCTCCTTGGCAGAGGGTGGAATCCGAAAAAGGATGATCCATCTGAAAATCAGGAGAGTGGTGGAACTGACGCCACACCCTGGGACAGCTGAGCAGCGTCTCCAGACGGTGGAGTAGCAGCAGCTAGATGAGAGGGCGGTGTGAGACTACCAGACAGAAGAGTAGATGGAGAACTCCTGGAGGACAGAGAGGAAGCAGTGGCAGCAGGACCAGAGGACGAAGCAGATAGGTGAGACGTTTTCCTCAGACCAGAGCAGGATGGACGACGTTTGGTGTTATCTTCACCTAGGAAGGCAACCATGACATAACCCCTATGTCCTTTGCGGAGCCCCAGGTGCTGATTGCCAGGCGGTTGGTGTCATATGTGAAAGCATCCTCTTCTTCCTTACACCAAAACGACTCGCCCATATGAGCAGCGTAATAGTCTGTAATCTTTTGTTTGGCAACAAACTAACATGGTTTTAGACAAATCTGAGTGTCTGCCTTTACCAGAGGAAACACTGGACAGTCTTGTCCTGGTAGAAGCTGGGACTCTCAATAAAGTTTTCTCCTCAGTGAGGCCCACCACAAGCGCTTTGGACCCGATTCCCACACAGTTTAAGCCATTTTAAGGATCTTGTAAAGATGAAATTTTAGCCTTAATGAATTGCTGGCTTCAGATGGGGGTTTTTCTGCCACCTTTAAGACATTGCTAGCGAGGCCCCTGCTGAAAAAAAGCTGTGATGGACTGGCAACCTGTCCAGGGTGTACCCCGCCTCTCGCCCGTTGACAGCTGGAGGTAGGCACCAACCCCCCCGCGACCCATTAAGGATTAAGCGGTTAAGAAAATGGATGGATGGATAAACAATTACCGACCGGTATCTATCTTACTATTATTAGGCAAAGTTTTAGAAAACGTGTTTTTATTCAACGTAATGATTTTATTAATGCTCATAATGTCCTGGAGAAATTTCAGTCTGGTTTTAGGATGAACCACAGCACAGAGACGGCTCTTTTACAGATTTTAAATGATTTTAGAATAAACTATGATGCTAAAAAGGTGACAGTGTTGGTTCTACTGGATCTAAGAAAATTAACGGTTGTCATTTCTTGTTCAACACACACACATTGCAAGGTTTATGGTAAAGAGAAGAAAATCCATACGCACATCCGTTCCCCAAAAATATTGTGCAGGTTCTGAGTCGAAAGTAAGGATCATGTAGAAAAAGGCATAAAAATGTCTTGCACACTGTAGGGCTCCAATTTGCAGTCGATTTATTTCGACTCAGAGAGGTATCGTTTCGAGCAAACGCTCTTCGTCAGACGGGTTATGGTCAATAAACCGTAAAGAATTCATTCCTTCAGATTGAATTCTTCAGATTATGAGGCTGACAGACATTTGGCTATTAAAATAGTTCCTGATGAAGTTGGTTCCCGAATAATAATACATTTCCATAAATTATTAATTTTATTGATTGCCATGAGCAGTCCTTTGACTATTAATAGCCAAATAGTTATATTTTTGGTAATATCCCCAACAGGGTTATTATCATTATAATTATATTTTACATAAGGACCAGGATGCTGAGTGACATGGCTCTGAAATAAAGAAAAATATAACATTTTTAAAATGTTTATTTAAATTGTTCTTAGTCAGTAGGCAAGGGAACTTTGTGTTAAGCACACTTTCAAAATCACAGCAATTCAAGGAGCTTTACATGAATAGGGGAGAACAACGATAAAATACAACATTGTAGATGCAAAACATATGAGACATGAAAAGATATGACACTCCAGTTATTAATCAGTTACTCAAAGGCAGCTCTAAACAGATTACCTTTAAAGTTGATTTAAAGGAACTCAATGTAAATAGTCTATTCTCTGAACTACAGGGAGCCAGAGGAAGGATTTTAGAACTGGGGTGATGTGTTCTACTTTCCTGGTTCTAGTGAGAACACGGGCAGCAGTGTTCTTTTAAATCTCCACACAAAATCTTATAGCCATGCTGTGTTACAACTTTCTTAAGGGGCATGAAAAAAATGTTTTAAGCTAGTGTTACACTGCTGAAAATGATGGGCCAACTCATCTTCGGTGCAACATATTTATTTTTTGCAGAAACTCTGCAGAAACAGAAAACAGCAGTTCAGCCTGAGCTACTCGGTGCGCAATCTGCTCTCACCTGCTACGTACTGATTTCTTCTGCATTTACAAATAAAGTGTACAACTATACTGTAAAACAATATCTCTATGATACTGAAACAGTCTCTAGTATAACAAATAGCTTTACATTTTCTGTATTTAAACAATTCTATATACACAAGCATCACTTATGAATTGACTGATATCACAAAAATGTGTCACTAGAAACAAATAACATAATGAGCACCAACAGTTTAGTTTTAGAGTGCTTGCATTGGGTTTTTAAACCAGTTTTGAACTACTTTTTAATTATATTTATCTATTTATTTATCACACTTATGAACTGTATTTATCGATTTAAATCCGCCTCAACTAGATGCATTTTAATACATCCCTCATCTTTTACCTTTGTATATTAACACATTCTACACCTTTTTCAGATTATCCTGAACGTATTAAGTGCAGTTCTGACCAAGAAATAAACTGACTAATACAGACTCTCCACACCCTAACAACCTCATCAGCGCTGCTATAGGGTTAATCCATATGCTCACTAGCCTAGCCTGCTTAATCATTTAGCTTAGCCTATCAATTTACTTCAACATCTTATGATACTGCCAATTTACCTTTATCCGTACAGGCTCCGGCTACAAGCTAATGCTATAATGGCACTATATACAGTTCTCTGCGGACATGTTCCCTCATACAAACACATCTAACCGTACTTTGACTCACCACTACAACCGCCAAGGACTACTAGTCCGCCATCTTAGACGCACATGGCGGCAGAGCACCTTTACAGACGCCTAAACATATGTTTATACCTTATAACCTGTCATCCGTTACAACATAAAACACATTAGAACTATAACTACCATTGTCTATCGCATATTTAATATTTAAGACCCAGCTTACCTGCAGAAACAGAAAATAGCAGTTCAGCCTGAGCTACTCGGTGCACAATCTGCTCTCACCTGCTACGTACTGACTTCTTCTGCCAGGCAGTCAGCTACTGGTGAATAAAGGCACCAACGCCCTCTGCTGGCGGAACGTTTCCTGCATGCTTAAATGGCAAACTTGACTGAGAGTAGTTATTTTACACCAGAAAATGGCTTTTAATATAAAAATAAGATGGGGGGCTACTATTTCCATCTACTCATTTAAACGATAGTGCCACAATAGCTTGTTTTAAAGATTCAGTTTTAGCAGCTTTAATGACACATCTCCAAGAATTCATTCAAATCACCTGTTTTGTGATTTCAAATTCTAAAACTTCAAGACCAACTACACAGGCTGGGGAATCATTGTGTATGTCATGGTCCTAGATACATCATGAAAGTGTCCTTCTGACTTCATCTTTCCCACAGATCCTGAACACCCATGCTTTTTTATGAAATTTCAGCCATTTCTGGTGATTTCAGTGAAATATGCTTGGAGAGGGACTCTGGAGTTCTTCAAACTTCTAAATAACTCATAGTGTTGGAAGAGTAGCAGCTATGATGAAGATGGAAATCTAGTTTGGTTCAAATGTTTCATTAAATTTAAACCCAGAGGTCTGCTTGTATGATTAGATCCGATTGATCACATCTGATGTGTCTGATAGCAACTTCTGATTGTGGAAACATGAAGGTATCTACAGGCTCAAGAAGCTGCTTGGGATAAGTTCAAGTCTTTATGGATAATAGATGTAAATAATATTTTCTTCACACATTCCTTAGTTCTGGTGTTCCACGAGGTTTTGCACTGAGACCAATTCAGTTCTCTGTTTACATTATTCTGGGTAATAACAGGAAACATGCGATCACGTCTGATTCTATGCTGATGACATCCAAACTTTATTTAACCTCAAAACCAGAGAAAACTAACAGTACTGAGAATATTAGTTTGCCTTGAGGCCTTCATCACCTTTCCTTGATGAATTCTTTGCTTGATCCACAGATTCACCTTTGGTTCTCTCAGTCAATTTAACTCTTAGAAACCGATAATGCTGTAGTGATGAGACATGGTAAAACTTGATGTGGTGTTTAAACCTCATTTCATGGAACTCTGGCATTTCATCTGGACCTGACTGAACATCTCAGCGGTGCATGCCAGTCCAGTGCCGTCGATAGCACAGGCATACTGCTGCTCCAGGTAGCTTTTATCAAACTTCTCTCCAAAGGAACTGTCACCCAGACAGGCGTCCAGGTGGACGGTGGCTGTGAACCTGGACTCTAACAGAACCACAGACAGCGCCAAGGTGACCACAGAGAACGGGAAGCTCTCAGCTTCTCTACCAGGAAGGATGAACGGGATCACGATCCGGTTTCTTCCTACAGAACCGTGTTTCTTGGTGAGAGATTCAAAGTTTTTCCAAACACCATCGTCTGGTCGTAGAGGACTAACTGTGATGTTTGGGATATTATGATCTCCAGCCTTCTTCATGGAGTTCCAGTGGTCTGGTAGGTTCTTGGGTCGATGCAGTTGATCAGGAACTATACAACCATCCTTCTTGGTGCAGTAGAAGACCCTGTGCTGAGGCTTCATTCTTCCTGAGGCGATGCCGTATGCAAAAGCCCTGGTGACACAGTTCCAGGGCGCATAGAGAACCACATCCCTGATGGAGGCCAGAGGCAGCAGACAGCTGGCTGGGATCATAAAGTCTCTGATACATCCATGAGCTACGAAGGTGATGTCCACTGTGTCGCCATGGTCCTTCTTCTCCTCTGCAGCTATGTGTGTCTTTAGGAAATTAAACATGTCCACCAGCTTGATAAAGGATCTTGATTCAGAATTTTCTTTCAGCCACGTCAGGACGGTTGCATTGGTGCAGTTTTCCTCTGCAAGCTTCATCAATCTGCTCCTTTCATCGGGGATCTTGATGCCTTCAAAGTGCTGAAGTCCTCTGAGGCGTTTCCTCCTGAGAAGATTAACCAATAAACTGAACATCAGCTTTTTGACCAGTCAGGGGCCCTAACACTACTAATGCAAAGTTATTAAGAACAGCAGATCTGGATTTTTCCTACTGCTGGATGTTTTTTGGGCATGCTCACTGACCAGTAAAAAGGACAGTCTGAGATAGACCTAGACTAGAGACTAATCACAAATATGATCTTACCTGTGAACTCTTTGGGAATCTCCAACAGGACGTCCACTGCGTGTTCGGACAGCAGAAACCGGGACAATCCAGCAGAGGCGGTTGTTCCTAAAACGCGGCCACAAAGAAACACAAAGACAAAGATGAATTATTCTCTCAGAACAGTTTAAAGTTCATTTATATTGTTAATGGAGATCATTGGAGATCGTCTAAAGGTGCCGTTTTCTTCAGAAGTATTTATCAGGTGTCAAGTTAAACAGTTCATCAAGTGACTAGAAGCCCTAAAACAGGTTAGTTTATTCCTTTTACTTTAATGACAGACATTTACTGGTTTTAAATACTTTTTTGTGCATCAAATACTGTATGTTCTACAGTTTTAGAGAGGAGATTTCATCCCACAAGACAGCACATTCTTCTCAGGCATACATAGATATTCTCTGGTAAAGTACAGCTTTAATATTATTGTAAATTGATCTGTAAGTTCAATAAATGAGATATACTACCTATTTGAAATATTGCTATCATAACATGTCCAAACTTAATGCCTTTACAGACAGCATATTCAGTTTTACCAACGTTGGCAATTGGAGGGCACCAGCGGCAAAGTATCGGAAAAGTTGTTTTTTTCCCGGCACACTAATACAACTTTTCGGTTTAGGTGGGTAAACCATTTGCGGGATGAGTCTATGCAACTCCAACATGCATACGCACTCCGTAGATCGGCAGAGGAACTGTGAGGAACCATTTTGTCGATGCAGCTTTTTTTTTCTCGAAACTGCTGCTGTCTGTCATATCTACGAAACCATTGGTCCACATCAAGCGACAAGCCGGCTGTGTAAGGGCAAAGGTATGTTGAGCTTGTGTAAAATCCGTATGCCCCAATTTATATGATGATTTTTGATATTTGGTAGAATGCATAGACTAATCCGGTGTAGGTGACCTTTTTGGAGTTAGTAAGGTGTACGTTAACGGTTAGGGTTACACAAGATGTTTCACAAGCTATCTGGTTACATTAGCTGCTAAATTACATATTTTATATATATATATATATATATATATATATATATATATATATATATATGGTTAACTTAGAGGATAACACATAATAAACTCATTGTAGAAGTGTTTTAATCAGATATTTTTATATATACACACACAGACATATATACAGACGTGGACAAGTTGTTGGTACCCTTCAGTCAATAAAAGAAAAACTCATAATGGTCACAGAAATAACTTTAATCTGACAAAAGTAACAATAGGTCAAAACTCTATAAATGTTAACCAATGAAAGTCAGACATTGCTTTTCAACCATGCTTCAACAGAATTATTTAAAAATGAAATGCATGAAACAGGCCTGGACAAAAATGATGGTACCCAAGTTAATATTTTGTTGCACAACCCTTTGAGGCAATCACTGCAATCAAATGATTCCTGCAACTGTCAATGAGACTTCTGCACCTCTCAGCAGGTATTTTGGCCCACTCCTCATTTAAATATATATATATATATATATAAATGGTAAATGGACTGAACTTATATGGCTCTTTTCTAGTCATACTGACCACTCAAAGCACTTTACATTGAAGCCACATTCACCCATTCACACTCACATTGCCAACATAGCTTGGTAGGACGATGTAGAATTTTTGGGGTTAATTGCCTTGCCCAGGGCCACATCGACATGTGACTGGAGGAAGCTGGAATCAAACCTACAACCCTCTGGGTCCTACTAGAGCAGTGGAAACCATTCAGATGCTTCGCTCCCTTTGACTTAACTTTGGAAGGGCTGATTTTAAAGCATGCTGTGGTGTTGCAGCAATGCAGCCGGAAATATGCTGTTAAGTCAATGGGAGAGTAAGGTGACCGAATGCTTCCCTCGCTCTGGTGGGATTGTGTGGCACAGCCTGTAATTATCTCAGGTTTACATTGGCTCACGGTTGGTGATAATACTAATGCCAACATATTTCCAATATCTTACCTATTAGCTCCCGATCCATAAGACAAATTTGTTGTCTGGGTTGAAATTAGCTACATGTCCCTTTAAGAGACTCTGACATTCCCCCTTTTCTGTCTTCAACGTCATCACAACATTCTCGGAGCAGCAGCTCCAACAAGCCCAGCGTGTGGAGCGCGGTTGCAGCTGTACTCTAGTCTCTGATGTGATTGTGTTACGTGTTCAGTCTGCTGTCCGGCGGAGCTGGGACCGCAACAGCGGGGAATCAGAAGGATCCATAAACACTGGCCCCTCGCCGCTTCGGCCAGGCCAAGTTTGAGGAGCCGATGTCCCGCGTAGGTCCAAGCATCGCCCGCCAAGACACCAGCCACAATGCTGAGCGGCTGTCCATCTGTCTGCGGTTACTAAAAGTGTATAATATAATATGTGAGCGGTGCAGGACGTGCTGTAGTGTAGAAATTAACAGTCCTGGGTCGAGTTTACTCCTCCAGAGAGGCTGTCCGGGTGAGGAAACTGTTGATAAATGACCTTTCGGCAAAGAGAGCGGTGCATTTACAGCAGCTCTCTTTATATTATTTACATTATTCCTGTGTCTGTATAGAAAACAGCTGGTGTCATGTAGCTCAAGGTGATTAGCCACAGCATTACTCACATTACAGTACTGTAGCATCTTCTTTACACAAAGGCATTGCGCAATTGGGAAAAAATATCTCGGTATAAACTCATTTCAACAGGTGATAGCAGATTGCTGTTGATGATTTTCTGCTGTAATGCTTGGGGAGTCAGGGAAGGAGGGCTGTGGAGAGACGTGGGCGGTAATCAAAATGTAGGGGCGTAGCTAGGTGGAATCTGGCATTCAGAGCTCAACATGGCGGCTGCGAAAGTTTCAAAAGATTACTCTAACATACATTAATTAATCTAAGAAACACTTCAGGCATAAGAATGTGATGAAAAGCTTTAACCCCCCAAACACAGACACACACACACTTAAAAACACAACAGGCTTTCTTGTATGCAGTGCACAATATTTACACCCTGCTAGAGGAAAGAAGCTCAGTACCAATGAGAATCTCCAGTTTGCCCCCTTGTGGAACATTTTGGAAACACAGAACCAAAATCAAAGGCTAGTTTTAGAATAACATGAGATGAATATAATATTTAGTATGCAATCATATTCAAAACCAAATTGAATTGATAAAAATAAAATAAAAGGGACGGTTCACCCTCAAGAAACCTTTCATTGTGTACCATTAGTGGTACCGGTTTATTGCAATTATTGATCATCCACAGACATTATATTTATATCTACATTTTAAATAAACTCTGTAATCAAGATTTTTTATTTTATCTATGAATGTAATTTTGACCTCGATTTAAACCATTTTGTATCAGATTACAGATATTTATATAATATCTAATAAGAAATGCCTTATTTCCCTGAAAAGAGCAAAGGCAGAAAGGATATTTCTGGGAAACACTCAACAAGCTGAAGGGGAGGAGCTTGTGAGAGGTTCCACTTTTTCAGGAAAGTTTTATCAAGCCCTGTTTACATGAGGTAAGCATTGGGGATTCCCTGTCAGCTGGGCGAGGAGTGTCCTGAAGAAAACTTCAAAATTATCTTTCGGGACTTTAACAGGAAAATCCAAGCACTCTAAACTAGAACATTTAGGACCATCAAATAATTAAACTCTTATTGGCGATTTGTGTGATATATATCAGCACAGGGCCTTTAAATATTATATTTATTAAAGATTCTGATATTTAATCTGATAGATTAAGTATTTTATAAATGAAATGTGAACCTCTAATTTACGTCTTGACTACCACTGGTTTAGATGACATTAAAAGACTGTGATGAGTCATCAGAAGTAGCTCCTTCTCTGATTGGACAAAAACATGATTACATCACAGCTCTACTTCCTGTTTATTTCAGTCTCACTTTGAAGTTTTCTGAAATCTCCTCTTCAGAAAACATCTGTACACCAGAAGATTGAGCCTTTTTATTGGTTCCTGCTCTGAAGAGGAATCTACTTTTGAAGATCAGAGGGGTCAAGACCACCAGGATCATTTTAAAGGTTACTTCAAATATAAAGTTTCTATTTAAGTTAATATGAGGAGCTGATTTAACGTTTTTACATTATTTTGCAGCACTGAGGTGAACAGATAACGTTTAAAATGTCCTATAGAAAAACTGAAAGCTCTCTCTGCCTCAGATCACCTCCTTCCTGTTTAGTCAGAGTCGTGTCTTCTCTTGTAACTTCTGATTTGCAGCAGGCTATTCCTGCCTCTTGCAGCCAAAACATATTTTTTAATGTTTTTGGAAAACATTTCTCAGTAAAATTACTGTTTCTGTCCTTAATCTGCGTGATTAGATCCATCTCTGTCCTCAACGACACCCAGATTGTTTCATCTCGACTGTACGTTTCTGCCCCTAAATGTCCTACAGAGAAAGACAATGATCTGTTTTTATATTTAGGGATTTCTGATACCAAATAAAGCTGAACTTTAATTTACAGTAGGTGTGAAGGAATTATTTTCATGTAAAACATAATATATATGTAGAACCAGAAGGGAATCTTGATCATTTAGTTGCTCCTTTTACCAAGAGTTCACTATTCGTGGTCTACCTGCAGTACCAGACCAAGTCATGAAGAGTTTTACAGCAACATGTTAGCATCAAGCTGAGAAGAAGTTTGCAGGAACTCACGGATCATCCAGCAGCCTCTCCAGCTCCTCCATGGCAGCACACAGCTGCATCAGGCTGTGGAAACGCAGATCACTCATGGCTGGTTTATCCTCAGGAAGCACAAGGAAAAAACTCTTTCAAATAGATTATAATACACATGTATATAAGTTCATATATATGTAGATATGTAAATAACAGCTCAGCTCAGAAACATCTAATGTTTTTAATATCAACATCCATCCATCCATCCATCCATCTTCTTAACCGCTTATCCAATTCAGGGTCACGGGGCAGCTGGAGCCTATCCCAGCAATTATCAGGCGTTAGGCAGGGTACACTCTGAACAGGACGCCAGTCTGTTGCAGGGCCAACACAGAGAGACAGACAACCATTCACACTCACATTCATTCCTAGGGACAATTTAGAATGATCAATTCACCTATCATGCATGTTTTTTGGACTGTGGGAGGAAGCCGGAGTACCCGGAGAGAACCCACGCATGCACGGGGAGAACATGCAAACTAATATCAACATCCAGCAGACATGAAAAAATATCAAACTGACTATTAAAATTATTGTCTCAAAATAAGTCAGTATACATCAATATATCCAAAGGGTGATGAAAATGTAAGAATAAAGAGAAGCCAAAGTTTTCTTCATACCTCTCAGATGAGTTTGATGAGTAAAGGTGTAGTTAGTGCTCCATCAGAGCTCGATGGGATCCCTTCACTTCTGCAGCTCTTCGTCACACTGAAAGTAAAACTTTTTATCGGATTTTAACAGGAGAGAGTCCAGTGGGCGTGAACAAACATGTATTTATTCCTCTGATTATTAATACATCATATCAAAACGAGATGGTAAATCATGTGTTAAACTCAGAATAAACTGATCCAGGTTTTCTTTATTAAGAGAAGATAATCCTAACAGTAATGTATTATTCATTAAAAGGTCTGATAGAAGCTAAGATGCTACAGTAAGAAGCAGCAGAACAGAACAGGTTTGGCAATAAATACAGTCTGGATCTAAAGAATTCCCCCAGCCTTGTAGACAATTTCTCATAAGTCAGGTGATTTATTATAACGGAGAGTTTTGGTTTGTCATTTGATAGGACAAAACAGTGTAGGGTATGATGCGGTACAGTATGATAAAGTAGGATATGGTAGAGAATGGAATGGGGCGAGAAAGCAGCTCTACCAAACCACCATCCTTCCATCCAGCTCCAGTGTTAGATGTTTCTCCTCTCAGCTCATCAAAGTTCTGCTAATTAAACAGCATATGTATAGTTTATAGTCAGAGAAAAATCAGGAACTTCAGTTATGGTATGTTTAATAAACAACATTTCCTG
Source organism: Apricaphanius iberus (assembly GCA_028564705.1). Lineage (NCBI taxonomy): Eukaryota > Metazoa > Chordata > Actinopteri > Cyprinodontiformes > Aphaniidae > Apricaphanius > Apricaphanius iberus. The sequence continues at coordinate 2,360,919 of JAPXFQ010002877.1, forward strand.
AACCATTCAGGAGAAATCGGTGTATTTGTTTGTTGCATTGCGGCTGATATGAGGTTTAACTCTAAGCTAAATGTGTTCTGTTCTGTAGAAGATAAAGTCCATCTTTGATATGAACCTTCAGCTGAAACAGAACACGTCAAGCGTCCTGCAGACTGGGAGGGAACAGGAGAAGCAGGAAGGCTCCGTGTGTGATGGAGATAACAGACTGTTATCCTAAAACTGCTCAGCTGGTCTCACACAGACACAGACATAAAACAGAAGGTGGGTTCTTCATGCTGGGACTCTCCCTGGTTTCCTCTAACCAGAACCTATCAGGATCAAAGCTGTCCTCTTGATCATCAAACACAACGTCCATTTCTTCATCCTGGTCGCTGGGTGTGAATACTGGTAGGGTTGATGTTGCTGTGATATTCTGACACGGGACTCTATGTGTGATTAATGCAGAACTTATGTAACAAACTGTCCTAAAAGATAACTAGAAAGAGAGCTCAGATTTCCACCAAGGCAGCACAGTCCTTCCCCGACCGAGGGTGATCCAATCACCCCCAAAATCGAGTCCCTCTATCTGTTCCCACTGCAGACATTTCCTGAAAAACTGAGTCTGAGTCTTAGCCACAAAATCCTCCCGTTTTATAATCACTCATTATAATTTGTTTAGTATCATCCATTTATATAACATAGATGCACTGAAGGATTGTGGCTCTTTCCCTGTGATTTTTAATAAACTCATTGAGTCTAATGAAAGTTTTTGTCCAACCAAACTGTATCATGTTTCAAAGACAAAGAAATGAATTTCTCCTTCAGTGCTTGATTTTTTATTTTGTAGTGATGTCGTTTGCACACAAGAGGGCAGTGTATCACCAGAAGCAGCAGGTGTGTTCACCTTGCCTTCAGGTAGAAACAGAGAGATGTGACTAATGTGAGTCAGACAGCTGTTTGCTCAGTGTCTGGAAACCACAGAGAGTTTTTATTGTTTTTATAACGTTTTGTAAATTATCAAACAAAATGTGAATTTATTTGTTTCATTTTTTTTCTTCTTTTACAAGATTGTGTTTATAAATTTTACATTAAGATGGATTTAGGAAATATTCAATTAGAATATTTAGTTGATATAAGCAATAACTTTTATTCAGGTGGCTGAAGCATTGATTTGGATTTAATTTCTGTAGTTTTGTTTATTTAACATTATCAGCCTAAAATTCATGGAGCAACCAGAGAAAATGAAACGATAAAATGAGTGGAGGTGTTGGGTGCCATGCCTGCTCCAGTTCTGCGAAGTTTCTTCTCTCTTCTAATTTAAACTATAAGCAGAGGCTTTAAACACTGGCGTCCATCTGGGGTCAGCAGGCAGGGGGCGGGGCAACCTGCAAACAGGACACACCTCCACCTGTGTATGATAGAAGCCAGTTTAAATCCATGAGTGTCCTTCTTTATTCATCTGAAATGTTATTGTTTAGAATCAATCGAATAAATACCTCCCAATATTTTTTTAAGTTTTACTTATTAGAATATTAATGCCATTTTTATATTTTCCAGAATTATTAATGTTATATTATAGGTATTTATCTAACATATACAGTGAGTTGGATAAATGCCTGCTGTCGTTGGGTGTACGGATTCTTCCACTGAATTGTATTTACTGCACATCAGCTTATTTGCCTGTAGATTTGTATTTGTATTTATCTTCTTGAGTAACTTCAAATATGTAATTCTATATTCTGATCTTCCTACCGACTGCAGTTTTCCCTGAGAAGGTGAATTATTCATGTGGATTAAAGCTTCAGATACTGAAAACATGAGGAAGAACACAGCTGAGTGAATAAAAGCCTCTGGTACAAGCGGCCGCTCCACCAGCAGCTCCGACTTGCTGGTCATCATCACTTGTGGTCGCATCACAAATAAAGAAAAGCAGAACAGCAACAATGCAGCCGCTGCGTCAGTAGGTGGCCACTTATGCGGCTGCACCAACAAACAACTTGCCCACTTCTCATCACCACAATAAAAAGTCTAAATAAGTAAATGAAACAGAGCGAAGTGGCTGGAAAACTGGGCTAAAATGGCGCATAGCAGAGCGGCTGTCTGGAGGCAGGCGCAAAACTAATACGAATAAATATAATAATAGGAGTTTCATACCTGTCAACCATCAACCATGACTGCCCTCACTAACAATTTAAATTTCCCTTACTCAGTGACCAAAAACTGTATTCGCGCCGTAAATGCCGTGTTTACCAAAGAACAACATGGAAAACTGCACCATCAATTTGCATTATTCAATTCTTTATTCAATACATCACTACCATATAGCAAGACGCTTTTTGGTGCTCCGATCATTGCTCTCGTCGATCATCAATGTGAACGGTTGAGTCCTGCAGCGTGCTATGATAGGATCTGTGTAGGCTGGTGCGAGAGACTCCTTGATAATCATGGTTGCCTTTGTCCTTCTGCATGCAAAATCCTGCAACATAGAGATTATATTCGTTACATGTGGATGTTTGAAGAATCGATGTTCAGAGTATAATTTCATAGCATTAAAAACTTCAACGCATGTAAACATCTCTGAATATTTTTCATCAAACACACTTTGAATCATAATCTGTTGATGATATTATCAGTTTGCATTGAAGATTACAGTCTTTAATATAAATCATCTCGATCTACATTGTTTGCATTATTTTCAAAAAGATTAATTGCTTGAGTGACAAAGAAAATTTTAATCTGTCTTACATACCTTTGCAACTTGTGAATCGATGAACATTTCTGGTACCAACTTGGTGAATGTATCTGCAGCGGCGAGTGGAATGTTGTGCTCGGCAAAAAACTGGCACATGAGGATTTCTGCTTTGAGCACCTTGTTGCTTTGTGACGATGCAGGGTTCGCACTGGCAAACTGTTGACTCAAAGGAACGTATGTCTTACTTCTTGCGACACTATCCACGTGTGACGATGTTTTGAAATGGCTTTTCAAGTCATAAAAACCACTGGCAGCAACTTTCACGTCTTTCCTACACGGTACACAAAACGAATATTCCGGGCCTTTGGACGAAGATTTTATCCATCCACTATACTCTCCTTGCAGATGTTCCCACACTTTCTGATGCTTTCCAGTTGACTTAACTTTCCACTTCTTTTTCAAGGGTTCAGACATCTTCACTGGTGAGAGTTTCGTGTTTAAATGATATCGATTTCCTCGTGTTGTATTGCAATCAAGAAGGAAGCGGAAGTTATAAAGCGACGCATGCGTGATGGAGCTTAATTCGGCAAAAATACCCCGTTTCGGTCTGGGTGTTTTCCCGTATTATATGTTGTACATACCTGTCAACTGATACGGTTTGCCCGTATTTAATACGTTTTTTGCTATCTTTTAAATGGATACGGCGTACTACAACATATAATACGGGAAAACACCCAGACCGAAACGGGGTATTTTTGCCGAATTAAGCTCCATCAGCGTTGCGTCGCTTTATAACTTCCGCTTTTTATTCACTACTGGACCAAATATTCCATTCTGTCTTCTTCTGGTTTTCATCAATCTTTGCGTTCAGATCATCAAATTTTAACTTCAGAAAATCAAGAATTTGTTGTTCTGGATTAGTTTCAGCAATACCATTTGCAACATCTATAAGATGATTCAGATATTCTCCAGCGCTTGGTATAAGACCAATGAAAGGTTTAAGTGCAGTCACCATCTTCAGAAGGTATTTTCCTGCAGTCTTCGCTTCCTCTAATTTCTTGCCTCTCTTCTGCAGAGCGTGGTTCTCCTGCAGGTCGGAGGTCTGAGGGACGCTCAGGCTGCAGATCAGGAATGAAGACAACAGCAGCAGCAGCAGGCCAGAGGACGCCATGACTGAGAACAAACATAGGGATATTATCTGACTCCATCAAATTATAGGCTGTAGATTATTATTCACTACCAATGTATAATATGAAGGTATAAGAATACTGTAGTTTGGAGCACAATCACAACATTATCCTCCTTTCTTTACAGCTTACCATTATGCAAAAGTATCTTTCTTTCTTCAGAAAACTAATTGTCAACAGGATGAATCAGATTCTCTGAAGTTGTACAGAAATGAAAAATGACTTTGGGATAAAAGTAATAACAATATTTATCTCTGTTAAACAATGAAGGTATCAAAATTTAGGAGAAAAGCTCAAGATTGAAAAACTGTAAGAAACAAGAAATGTTTTGTTAAAAGACAGAATTGTTTCCTCTTGTAGCAGATTACAAAGACTTTGTTAAATCTGACATAAAGCAGCTTTTCAATAACTGATTTTCTAGCAGTCGGAACATAATTCCCATCCTTTTTTTAATCTTTAGAGTAACTTCAGTAAATTAAGTTCTGGTGTCTGACCTTGTGGAGGATTTGTAGGGTTCTGCTGTCTGATCCGGTTTCTGTAGAAGTCGGCTGTAGACTGATGGAGTTCACCTAAATTGCCGTCTTTAAGGGTTGGTGATTTGCACACACCCCCTCAGCAGGTAGGTTACTCTCATCCATCATTGGGCAACAAAGCAGATACAAGCTGATAGGAGCTTAGCCGTTTTAGAAATATCTGTAATTATGTAAATGTCTCAATTTCAGTTGGAATATTAGCGACGCACCAACCAGGAGAACAATTAGGATGTTTTTCAACACTTCATCTAAAATGCTCCTTTTTTCTTTTTTTTTTTTACGTGTCCTGTCTAGCAGTTTGCCACTCAGAATTGGTGTCTGAGTACCAAGCACAAGCCCAACAGATTTAGGGCCGATCACCCACCAAGAGAGGAACAGATGGAAGCCCCAGGGGGAACACCAAGCAGCCGCAATGCTGGGGCCCCGAGACATCGCGGGGACAAGCCCACGGGCTCCGCCAGAAACCGGCTACGCCAGGCGGGCCCGGAACAGGACCCGGAGGCCACAGGGATCAGGGGCACCCCGCCCCACAGCAGGGCCCCGACCAGGGACCCGCCGAGAGGGGTCCCCCGCCGCCGGGCAGGAGGCGCCTGCAGCCGATCGACGGACAATACACGCCGCCGCCCCCCTGGACCAATACGCCAGGGAGCCACAGTAAAGCCACAGCGGATGTACACCCTCCCCAGGTCGCGCCCAGCCAGCACCTGGACATCCAGATCTACCAGCTCCCGGGTCCAGATCCCGCCCCATGCAGAGCGCCAAGATCTGGGGCCCAGCCAATAACGGACAGCCCCCCCAGATGAACCGACCAGGCCGTAGAACTCATGGAACTGGCAGGAGCTTGGGCGCCGGGCACGGTCCCCACCGATCCACCGGACGGCACCAACCTACTTACAACCCCGGCACCCCCATAAGAGGTGCCCCAGTCAATCCAAAGAGGATGTCGGCCCGAAACAGCGGCCGCCCGACACACCGGCCCACCCAGGACCAGCTAAGCATTCACCAGGACCGAGCCGGGCCGCAACCGGGACCCCCGGCCCCAGGCGTCGAGAGCCATCATCGACCAGCAGGCAGGACCATCCATCACCGACGGGGAGTGACGGAGGGGAAGAAGATGCACCACGCCAGAGGGCAGCCAAACACCCAACCTGACAAGTAGACATAGACAGACAGAGACACTCATACGTACCCTCCCTCTCATGCACACACATTCTTAGAAATACAGGACACACGAAAAAAGGACGCTATACACTCATTCATACCCCCCATACATACTCTATACTCCCAGCCCCAGGGACAGACGCCCCGATAGAGCACCCTGCCCCTGCACCCGGGAGACGGACCCCTTGCCCATCAGGACGGGGACAAGCAGACCACCAAGGCCCCCACCCCAGCAAGAGTAGCCCACTAGCCTAGGTCCCCGACCAGACGACCTGATAATCTACCCGGGCTCCAACCTCTGATCGTCCAACGAACAGGGGTGTGGAAAGACCCCCAGGCTCTCTCTCCCTGCTCAATTGTGGTGTTGTTGCGTGTTGTTCTAATGTGCACTTAAAACAGAGGGGTGGGACATGGGAATACTCCGAGGTACCCCCATCTCCCTCCCCGGGCCCTCAGTGTCTAGATACATTTAAACAGTGGGTACCGGCACCACAGACGAGGCCCCGTATAAGGGGCCCCGCCGCCAGATACCTACATGTGAGTGTGTCATGTAAATGTTGCAAGTGTAAGTGTCTAAGTTGCTCAATAAAATTGGGACCCAGGCCGCCACCGGGTAGCGAAGACGGAAACTCCATCCCGCACCCCAGTGACGTGCCCACGTCTCAATTCCTTGTGAATGGTAGAATGAAGGAGCAGGTGGACAGAGGCATGGGGATGGGGAGAAAATAACTGGGGTGACACGATGCCAACCCCAGGGAGCCAGCTCCCCTGCTGGCCCCAATAGGCACCCCTGTTCCAAGAGTGCTTGGACCAAGACCCAGGAGCCATGTCCAGTCCCAATTTGACTGATCGGGCCCAGAGATGCCGGCCACCCGCCGCGGCCACCCGCTGACACCCCGACGCGCAGGCGTGGCAAGGGGCCATCGGGGAGCCAGCGACAAGAACTAGCCCAGGGAAATGGAAAAGGCATCTAAAATGCTCCTAATAGAAAACATGGTACAAGATGGCATCACAGAACTTCAACAACTGCAACCCCCCCCATGCGTGATAATCGCACCTGACTGGTTGACAACACGAGAAGCTGATCTGAGTCAGACAGTGCTGACCATAAACGATGGCCATGAATACCCCACTCTAACCAGTTCTACCGCAGCTTATTAGCTAATTACAGATGGTCTAATACTCAGAATCTTTGATGGGCCTGCTGAGGGCCAGCATCCCCGGACCATGAAACCTCCATCTCCATGCTTCACAGCAGGTGTGGGGATCTTTTTCTAGAATGCTGTATTTGATTTATGCCAAACATTTTATTTAACATAAAAAGTACCCCTGAATCAGTCAAAAGCTGCAGTGAGTCACAGCAGATGGCCAATAACATCTAGCTATTCACATCTAGCCAAGGTTCGCTGCCGATACGCCCAGTGACCAACCTTAACCGTGTCAGGTGAGGAATGTATCCCAGAGGAGTTTAACTGACAGCTAACATTAGCTAAGTTAGCTAGTGAGTTAGCTTACCGATCCAGGAGGAAAGTCGCCCTTTCCACGTGTGTTTGATGCTGTAGAAATGTTTTTTGTGGGTCCATCTAGTGTAGGCTTCAATAAAAATACTCTAGTTTCTGTTCTTCTTGGGCCACTCCTCTCCTGAGATGGATAATGATGTCACTCTGAAGCAGCTTCTGGACTTGCTGACTCTGCCATTTTTCCCAGTGCCAGCCAAGGTAAGCAGATCATAAAGTTGGATCATAGAAACTGCATTTGACAACGTGCAACCCGTGGCTGCTAGTGGCTGGTAGATGTAACCATAACGTCATTTTCGTGCCCATTTTAAATTAGATTTTTTAGTAGATTTTCTAATTCAAATATCATTTTTTAAACAAATGTTGTACTTTCATTTTGCATCCCTCTAAACACTCTGTGGAGGTATCATTTTTTAATGTAGCTTTTTATTATCCATCCATCCATCGATCTTCTTAACCGCTTATCCAATTCAGGGTCACGGGGCAGCTGGAGCCTATCCCAGCAATTATCAGGCGTTAGGCAGGGTACACTCTGAACAGGACGCCAGTCTGTTGCAGAGCTTTTTATTAAATTTTTCAAAATTTTAACCTTTAATACAATGAGTTTTTTAAAATGTTTTTTTTGAATGTGTAGGGAGGTTGCATGATCTCCCTGTACATCCCTAAGTTCTCTCCAGGTACTCCCACTTCCTCCCACAGTCCAAACATGTGACTGTTAACTGGTTACTCTGAAATTACCCTTAGGGATGGGTTTGTGCATGGTTGTTTTGATGGTGTGTCTGTATGTTGTCTTGTGATGACATGAAGTAGCTGCAGCAGCCAGGAATGGTGGACCCGAATCTTGGGCTCGCACACTTGTGAACACGGTGTTTGAACTTGCACTTATTCCCGTACTCAGATGTAAAATTGTCTTTGTTTAAATCAGCATGTAGCTGATGCTAATTATGCTTGTGATATTAGGTGAGATTAGTAAAAACAATCTAATAACTTCCCAAAACCTTTGTAAGTGTACGAGTGACATGTTGATAATTAATTGTTTTATTGGTTTGCACATGTTACTGTCTTAGCTTGGTGCTAGCACAGGGGCAGTGGATACAGTTCATTTTAAAATAAGGCAACACAGTTTTATTTATATAGCACAATATCAAGACAAGGCAATTCAAGGTGCTTTAAGTGATTCAGTGGTAAAGAAACCAAATATATGATAAAAGTATGAAAATTAAAACAGATTAATTTAAAGAAAATATTTAGTAATTGAGGCATAACAAAAATTTATATGAAAATATAAAAAATTAAAAACTGATAAAAATAATGAAATATTTAGCATTTGATTCGAAGCAATAACTTATTAAAAAGAATAAAAAGCAAAATCATATCAGTTACTCATAGAAAAGTCTAAATAGATACGTTTATATTTTAGATTTAAAATAATTCAGTGTCTCTGCATCTTTGAATTCTCCTGGTAGTTTGTTCCAGATGTGAGGAACATAGAAACTGAAAGCTGCTTCCCCATGTTTGGTTCTGGTTCAGGGGACGGTCAGTAAACTAGAGCTGGAGGACCTGAGTAATTTGGATGGTTTTTAGCGTGATAGCAGATCTCTAATGTACTCTGGTGCTAACCCATTCAATGATTTATAAACTAATAAAAGTCTATTCTCTGTTGTCGTCGCTTTCCCTGTCCCTGTCGCATATGCCTTCTGTTTTGGGTTTTTGGACTTTTGAATAAATGGGTCACAAATGCTCAAAGAGACGTTTTGCGTCTGGGTCCTCATTCAACCCGAACCTGAAAGAAAAACCCGACCTCCAAATGGATCCAGTAGAGCGATCTAAGGAGCCAGACAGGATGACTCTTTTTGAATGGTTTGTTTGGCAGACCAAAAACTCTTCACCAGTGGTCAACTCACTTCTTGCGGGCATCCATTAATCCAGCTCTTCTCCCATTGTTGGACCTTAAAGGCACGAAGAGGTTCACCCTACTGCTCAGTACTGCTCCAGCCACCATCGACGTCGTCGTCAGGCCACTTCACAAATTTCCAGAAGGACCTGGACGAGTTCAGCTTGGAACCCTCATGGACAGAAGATAATAGAACCCAGGATGACTAGGGGAGTCTGGTTGAGTGGAGCTGCAGCCAAGGCCTGGTGTCAGGCTCACCATACGCAGGTTCCCGTTTGGCCATCTGCCCTCCCGACGCTGGACTGGGGGGATAGGATGAGGACCATCCTTCCACGCCGTTGTTCTCCAGCCGTCGCCGTGTCGCTCCTCAGTCCTTCCTTGGAGGGTACGGATGGTGTGTCTCTGGCGTTCTTCCTCGCTCACCTGGATGATGATTTGCTGCATGACGAGCCCAGCCTCAACCCGGATCTCCCACTGACGATCTCCGCCACGGTGACACGGATTTATCTGTGAGAAACCCTTCTCTTGCTTCCTGACGTCACCGCTGGAGACGGCGTGGCTTGGCTCTTGTTTCTGGCTGTGAAGGCCCAGCTGCTGCCTCCATGGTGTCCGAGTCTGCTGCGACCTTTCGGCTACAGCTTCCTCCAAAGACCGGGCTCCAGCTCCTAGGTCTTTCCCGCCTCTTTCTCAGAGCTGCAGCTCTTTGGCTCCAGCTCTTGCAGGCCCGGTCTACTTCCTGCTCCAGTTTCCCTGTTGTTTCACTCCACTTCCGGGGTTTCTCAGTTTCTGCTGGCTTCGTCTGTGGCTGCCGCCACTCCTATGGTCGACAGCGCCCTCTGCAGCTCCCTAACAGAAGAAGACTTTGAGGAACTCTTTATTATTTGTAAAAATGACCCCACTATGTTGGAGATCATTTTTGAAAAATATGATGAGTTTATTCAGAAGAAAAAGCAATTGTACTCTGGATTATCTTCTGACAATAATCAGACTTTATCCAGTTCCCAGACTAAAAACTTAATTGTAAGGTCTGAACCCCAGACTACGCCTGTGACAGTTGCAAAGCCCAAGACCTTCTATTGAATGTTTTTAAGCCAGAGACTTTAATATGCTCTCCAGAACTCAGGTTCCCAGAGTTCCCACATTTTCCAGTGACTGTTCCTGAAAACTGAAGACTGTCTTTGAGCCTGAGTTCCGTGAGTCTATTTTAGGACCCAGCACACCAAGCTTAGATTCCCAGGATTTTTTCTTTGGGGGGGGGGGGCAGTCCACTGCTCCCCACAGCTGTTTCAGCGGGTCCCAGCCAGTGGACTCTTCCTGCGGGTCCCAGCCAGTGGACTCTCCAGGGAATATTCCAGAGTCTGAGTCTCCAGTGGATGTTCCAGAGTGCAGTCCAGAACCTGGGATTCTAGTATCTGTTTCACCCGTTCTTGTGACAGGTTCAGAGACGACTCACCTGATGATTCCTGAGATTAATTCTGGATCCGAGCCAGCGGACCTCTCCTTTAGATCCAAACCAGCTGGTTGTTGTCACTTTCCCTGTCTTTGTCACATCTGCCTTCTGTTTTGGATTTTTGGACTTTTGAATAAAAGGGTCACAAATGCTCAAAGAGACGTTTTGCATTTGGGTCCTCATTCGACCCAAACCTGACACTTCTGGGGTTTTTTTGTTCAGTTGGAGGAAATTATGGGGCATTCAGCTGTTAATTTCCTCAATGCATTAGTTAAGGATTTAGACAAGTTCAACATCACCTGGGGACATTGAGATATAAAGTTGAGTGTCGTCCACATATTTGTGATAGTTGATATTTGTTGTTATGATCTGGCTTAATGGGAGCATGTAAATGCTAAATAGTAGGGGACCTAGGATGGAGCCCTGGGGAACCCCACATGTGATTTCTGTTTCTTGAGATCATAATTTGCTTATTGGCACAAATAAGTTCCTGTTCTTGATGTAGGATTTTAACCAGTTAGCCACGAGACCAGCATGAGAGGATGAGAAATGTCTGAATGAATTTAGTCAGACAACTGAATTCTATTTTAGTTGCTGGGTGGCTTTTCTGCTGGTGGCTGGTGAAGGCTCTAGGCTGCTGGAAGTCTGGGGGGCTGGTACTCTGGATCTTAGCCCAGCTGCTTTACTGTTTGGGTGTAGCTTCAAAACTGCAACTGCAGGGTAGACCTTTTATACATATGTTGGTTTCCAAAATAAATTCAGAAACACATACCCTTATTTAACATTCCCATACTTTTACCACTTTCTTATCCATTCTGCGTGTGACTGAGATCTGAAGGTAACCGAGCTCATTTGGGAACCAGGTAAAGTTTTAACAATGCCATGAAGCTCTTGTTAGAGGCTCCTGTAGTGTTTTTGTACTCAAAGATTATTTATTAACAGAAACTGGTAGTAGTTTATTTTTTAGGCACAGGTGCAAAACATGAAATGATGAGAGTAAAGGGTAACTGGTGGGTAGCGTAGCTCCACTGTCAGGCTGCCAGTCAACAAAGTGAGGTCACACAAAGGTTCAATCTATATGTAAAACAGAAGTACATAAATGACCACTCTATCGAGGTTGAAAGCAGTTTGACGATTATTTGAATTAGGCATACCAAGCTGTCGGTTCAGTGGAGCCATTTCTACATTTGAGTAAAGAGCTGGAACTTACTTTTATCTTGAAACTGCCGTATGAAACCTTATCTGGGTCATTTACCTAACAATATGCTGCACAAAGAGCATCGTTGTTCTTTACGATGTCCCAAAACGCTATGACACGGGATTAGCTGTACGTTTATCACCGAGCCCTGCCTGAACTGACAAGAGCTGGACCCAGACACCGTTATGAAAAACACCTCACCACACTATCAGCTAGATGTACCGAACACAAACTATGGATTGGTTTAGTCTAAACCTTTCCACAATCCTTAATTTCTATTTTTTTGCCGAGAATGTTTCCTTTCTCTGTAATAGAACCTCGGAAATTTAAAGAGAATAAAAGAATTCAGAATATAGTTTGATATAATACTAACTGCCCAGCAGCAGAGCTGGACCATTTAGAATGGAGATATAACTTTATTAAACATGTCCTGTAATATACAGTAATTTACAACTTCCACAAAACTTTACAGGATGGTGGAGATATTTAACAGCAGAGAAAAACTAAACCGAAGCTTGTACTGCTGTGATACGCTAGCTCTACTTTGCAGTTTTTACACTGTACTTTGTTCTCTTCTTTTTATTAGAATCTAACGATCCCAAAATGTACACGTTTTCTGCCGTTTATGGGCATCTTTACTCTCCGCCACCGCGCCAACTAAATTCAAAATGTATCAAGTTTTAGTGGTGTATAGGGCGCATCATAGGAATTTAACGAAGCTTCGAGGCAGAGTTTTCACCTCGAGCAATTTTTGGAATCGATTAAATCGAGTTACTGGACGAATCGCTGCAGCCCTATCCACGTTTATTTCTGGGTTCTCTCCAAGTACTCTGACTTCTACCCACTGTCCAAAAAAGAACTGTCAGGTCAATTAGTTTGAATTATTCTTCTAAATTCTTGAATTATTCTTAAGTATGACTGTGTGCATGTCTCTCTTCAACTAGACTGGACACCTGGGTCTACCCTGCCTTCCTTTCCAACTTGTCCTCAGTGTGTGAGGGTGGTGGTGGCCGAGGGTTCATGCTGATGCTGGGCTTATCTCACCACATTCCTGATGCGCATTAGACCGTCTGTCTGGGGTTTGTTAATTATTAAACTCAGGAAAATTTCCCGTCATTGTGTTCAGCTTGTGCACAAAACCCACCTACTTCTGTTCTAACAGCACAAAGGTTTAACAAGAGATAAAACACAACAGCTCAAATATCCTGAATGGTCAAGTTGGTTCAGCTACAGTCGGTGATGCTGAGTAGTTTATGCTAAAAACACAACAAGAACGTTCCAAAAACAAACAAACAAAAATAACTTTATTAACAGTGCAGCCCATAAGAAATGAGACATTACCTCATGCTGTGAGTCAAATAATTAAAACAAACAGCAAAGACTTTAATTATGTTCGAATACTGACACCACTTCCAAAATCAGGTTAGAAATTATTGATAAATAACATATGGATGAACCTATTTAACATCCAGATTTAGATAATCACTTCAGAGATGTTATGAAAAAGGCTCAGTTTTAACAAAACAAAGAAACATTTCCCTTTAGTTTAATAACAGTGATTAAGGCTTTTATGACTCATATTGATTTGCTATCTAAATACAGTAACTATATTCCTTCATACTCAGCTGAATTTTGCAACAAGGGGAAAGAAAATTCCCCTTTAACAGTGTGGAAGTCAAGTTAATATGGTTCATAAATGCAGTATTTGCTGTTTAAACTTATTTTATTAAATTAATTACTTTATGTGGAAATTCATGGTTAAGATGAAGCTATAATTATTTTATTGGCATTTATCTTTATTTCGGAACGGTGATAGTAAATAGGTTTGCTTCAGAAGTCAGTTTGACCGTTTAAAAGTATGCACTATAATTTATGCAAATAAGGGCATGCAGCAGGATCAGAGGAGAGTGAGTAAACGTTCGTGGAGCACGGGGAACACGCTGCAGCAGCAGAGTACAGAATCCCACAGTTTTTCTACTCTAGTGTGTTTATTGTTAATGTAGACCTGATTTCTCCTGCTAGATTACAAGCTTTTATTTTGTATACTTTTACATCAGAGGCTTGTGGAAGTTTTTCCTCTTCAATAAAACACAGGAGTGAAAATCTTGCTGTGTTCATTTTTCTCTCTTTTATCTTTAATTCCCTCTCTTCCTTTGAACTTTGTCCCAACTCTCTTCTTTTTTCTTTCTTCCCTTTTATTTTCCATCTGTTTCCATTCAAGTTGAAATAAACTCAGTAGTTTTAATAATGATTTCATACATATATATCAAGTGGATAATAATAGCAAAAGCCATAATGCTCCACTTGTGAAGGTAAACCTAATGGACTTCTACATGGCACCATTCTGAGAGCCATTCTGTCAGACAGGACAGTGTAAAAAAGGATAATTAAATAAAGAGTTAACTTTAGAGCCATCCAGGTTTTATGTTTGGAGCTTTCCAAGACGGATCTTCATGGTTCTCTCAAATGACTAAATCAGGTCTGATTGCACCTAAAATTACCCTCTGCTCCCTCCTACAGGAGAGTTAAGGCAACAGCAGGGATTAAAAGAACAAGTTTTTAGTCAAATTCTTGATATGCCGGAATGTGGAACACAATGCCCATATAAGACGTAAAATGTGCTAAATGCCGTATGATAAGGCTCCATCTTGTAGAACTGATCCTGACTGTTGAGTCCAGATGTGACACTGAGACTCCCTGTTGATGTCATTGTTTCATAGTTGTCTTCATCAATGTCATCATATCTTTGGGTCGTGTGGTTTTCCTCCGATTCACTTCAGATTCATTTCAGGTGAATCAGAATAAAATGATGATAAACGTATATTGTGTTCGGGTATCATCTCAGTTCATGAAGATGACTGCTCGTCAGAAAGCTCTCTGGTCAGATATTTGTCTGGTTCCTCTGATGCCAAACATGCTTTATGTTAAAACTGCTGATAAAGCTTTATAATTATCTCTGCTGCCATCTGTAGGAAACTGCTGTGAATAGCAACTTCTCTATGCAATCGCTTTTTATTGCTGCCAGAGGTGGGGAGTCAAAAAATATCCTAAAGTATCACTACTTCAACATATCTTTGCTCAAAATTTAAAAGTAGCCGTCATTAATCTAGTAGGATTAAAACGTTTTAGGTAAGAAGTGTACTTGAGTTCTGAGTAACATCAGATTTAATATTCTTAAAATAATGTCAGACAAAAGTGGTATTTTAAAGACTAAAATGAAAAATGTAGACAAAATTTACATTACAAATTACATTTTTAACAGAATAAACACTGCAATTTGCAGTATTAAAATGTATTGTGTTTCAGTAGAGAAAAGTGTCTTGTTGCTTTTACACTAGTTGAACTGTGATAAAGTTCAATAATAATGTCTTTCTCTTTTAACTATCCTCTAACTGTGTGATGGGAACAATTCTACATGATGTGAATTAACTGATTAGTAACATGTTAGTAAACACATCTGGAATATGTCATGTAGAGATCATCAGAATAATTAAACAGTTGTTAGTATGGAGCAGATTTGATTAGGAGGCCATCTGACTTTGTTCCCCTTTTATCCTGCAGTGTGAAGTCTTTTTTTTTTTACCTTGGGAGACTAGACATCAAAACGGTGCAGGAGGAGATGAGGAGAATAATATTACTTTATAACATAAGCTAGGAGGAATGAAAAGACTGTACAGTACATCCAGCTGCAATAGGTGTTGCAGGTAATCTATTAAATGTAACTAATTACTACTGTTCTGAAACAATAGGTAGGTTCTGGCTATGGATATTTATGAACAATTGCTTAGGTTAATTATGTATAAGATTAAATTTCTTTTTTTTCCAACCTGCCTATTATTTTTAGCAAATATCACGTTCATTTACTCACCCAGACAAGTTTGGAGCCACTTGGAGTTGTTCAACAGGAGTTTGTATTGATTCGCAATCAGCGTATGTCCATATAATAGGATGTCAGTGGAGGCAGTTGATTTGCTACCTGTAATAAGGCCTTATCTACCCCAAAACGGCATCATTTAACCATGTTTTGTGTTTAAAATATTAACAGGACTCCCATCAGAGGTCAGAACGTCTCAGAAGTGTTTATTTGTTCTGTTCCAGGGTGATTTATATTACACCACTCCAGGACAACTTGGTTTAGAAAAAACGAGTTTATTCGGGCACCTAAAAACTATGGCTTCTTCACACAGAACCAAGCATGTCATCACCTTTTTTTCCTCCCTTCTTTTTTTCCAACATCAATTTCTGAGCCGTGACGGCCCTCTACTGGTGAAAACATAGAACAGCGTACAAAGAAACAAAAGTAGCTGCCTAACTTAAACCCTCTCAACAGGTTTACGCAATTTTTCAGACATATTTTATCTGTACACTTTACCAAGTGCTACACCCACAGTCAAAAAAACAACAAAATGGCCCAAGTGGAAATGACATTGACACCACTGCCCTAAATACTTATCATGAGTGAAGAGCTGTGTTCTTTAATACATTCTATGCGTTACTGTTCCAATCCCTCCTCTCTGAACAGTTGTGTAATGCTTTCCTGCTGAACTTGTATCTGGGAAGTATATCTGTGACTGATCTACCGTGATTTAATTAGAGATAGCGGGTTTTGTTGTGTTTTGATTGTGTCTGATCACTTGGATTACTGACTACTACCTGAGAAGGTGGCCACGGTTTGTGAGGCTGAAGGGTCATGATATTAATCTGATGTACAGGAGCACTAGAGGATGGTGGATTGCAATGAGGTATATTGGACATATCCGCGACAGCCTCGACTATCGACACCTCAAAATATTGAATAATTTATCATTGTATGAGTAATTAGTTTACAGGTGTAAGACAACTTCCTTTAAATCACTTTGTGACTTATGTTGTCTGATGTTTTTCCCTGTGACTAATGTCTTGTGTTTTTCCAGGGGAGTTTAGCGGTCTCATTCCAGGGATGACAGTAACAGAAAAAAGGGATTTGATTTGATTTTTTATTTCATTTCATTTATTTTTTCAAGATTTTACATTTCTCTTCCATTTTTCAGTGTTTTTATTTTTATTTTATTATTCCATTTCAATTATTCAAATCAAGTTCATTTGCAGTGATTTTTTTAAAATTATTTTTCATTTAGATACATTTTGATTGTTTTTTCTTTTTTCTTCTTTTTATTATTTGGGTGATTAAGAATGGAAAAAAAGGGGATTACATATTTTTAGATTATAGAGTTTTAGTGATTTATGAAAAATCCATAATCATTATTGAAGTTAGATATTTTATTAGAAATATTTTTTTGTTTATTCTTTTTTTGTTTATTTTTTGAATGTTTCATTGTTATGGTTGATTACTATTTATTTGTTTTCTTTGTGTAACCTCTCTAAAGGGTCACTGTGGTGCTGAGTAAAGAGTGACTGACAATCTTGATT
This sequence comes from Apricaphanius iberus, assembly GCA_028564705.1. Classification (NCBI taxonomy): domain Eukaryota; kingdom Metazoa; phylum Chordata; class Actinopteri; order Cyprinodontiformes; family Aphaniidae; genus Apricaphanius; species Apricaphanius iberus. The sequence continues at coordinate 2,377,939 of JAPXFQ010002877.1, forward strand.
TTGATGTTCACACTGTGGATGCCTGACTCATTTAAGGGAAGTGTACATGTTTCAATTTATATTTAGAATTTTTGATTTTTATTGTATACTGGATTGATTCTGCTTAACATTGTGCCGTTTTTCTTTGTTTTGCAGTAACGTTTAGACATCCTGACTAATGAGGAACTGAACATTAGCGGCACCTAAGGGGCTAAGGGCTGTCTCAAACTTTTTGCCTGCTAGGTCGTGAAGAGATTCAAATACCATGACCCATAGTTTGGAGGTTGCTTATCTTAGGCCGCCGCAGGATTTTTTTGTCTGGGACGCTGTTCGAAGTTCAGATAGAGTGCATTAGAAAGAATGTTTAGATTAGATAATTTCTGTTAGAAGATGATTCAATGTGATATGTAATGATGGAGATCATTTAAATCACTGTTTATTGTCTTTCTTTTTGAATACTGCCTGTCTCTTATATTAGTTATTGATTGTTATTGATTATTGTTTTTCCTTGTATTTTGATTTATCATTGAGATTGATAAAAAGGGGGGAGATTGTGGTAGAAATTGTAATATTAAGATTTGTCTGCTGGACATGGGAACCAAGGTCAGATGTTACTTAATTGGCAGAGAAATTGTGAGACTTCTTGTATACTTAGTTTTAAATTTTGTCCTATTGTGTGATGCTTTCACCCAAGTTATTGCCATAGTTTTTTTGATATTCAAGGATCCACATCTGCGTCTCCATGGAGATGGTTCGTCTGAATGGTCTCTCTTTATATATGCCAAAGTTCACTGTCTCCTTATCAAGGAGCCAGGCGCCTTCAAGTCTCATATTTTCACCCTGTTTGCAAGGTTGCTGAACACATTAAATACTTCTTTTCATAGAGCTGAGACAGGTCAGTATTCTGCACTTTACTGTGACGTGTTACTGTCCTGTATGATCAATTCAAATCATATTAAAACCTCCAAACGTTTAAAGGAATCTCTCTCATTTTTAGTCTAAATCTGATCACAGATGTAATTTTTTCTATTAACATTTTTATTATTGGTACACCACCAGCAAATTGATGATTCGCATCCCATAGAGATTTGATTAATGATCTTATATTGGTGAACACCGATTGCACCAGTGTAAGTTGGGTCAGATTCTCCAAGGACTATTGATCTTTTAGCTCTGTGATGATTACCATCTTGGTCTGGAGTGTCAAAATCAGTAAGCACAGTTACAAAATTAAGGTTACACGAGTACATAAACCTGCAGTAAGAGCATTAACAGCATTAACAAAACCTACAAACATTTTACCTTTTTTTGCATTGGTAAAACAGATGAAGTTGTTTCGGGCTACAGCAGAATTGTTTCGGGCTACAGCAGAATTTAAGTCTATCTATTACAGGGAAAGGATTTTCCCAAAAGGAGCACTCGTGGTGTGTATTAGGGCTGGTTAACAGAGGATTATGGATGTTTTTGTAGTTGTCATTTACAGCAGGGGTCGAAGGTGATCCTTCTGAGAGACACATCATAACATTAGCTCCTTGTTTGTTCCGACACAAGCAATTAGCAGATGGAAGGCTAGCATGTCTTTTCTTTCTCAGCAGGGGAGGGCTAGATGGTATGGATGGCAGAGCTGGAGTTGTGACATCAGGAGCAGGAGTTGAGATCCTGTTATAATTCTGCTGGACATCAGGGATAGTTTCTCTCCATGATGAGATGTGATGGTAGAGATGATTTTGCTTGAGTGTGCTGGGGTTTAGCAGAGAGGGCCGGAACCTTCACTGCAATTTGGCATTTGGCTAAATTAGACTACAAAATAAACCACTGACAGACTGAAGGGACAGAAAGGAATATTTGATCTCTCCCTGCCATCCAAATAATTTATATTTTGGCTCCCATGAAGACCTTCAACCTGGTCTTAATCAAACGTCCCTGAGAAGAATGTCAACAGAGTCTCCTCTCCCCCGTACACCTGCACCTACTGACGCACACACTGACATGGTTACAAACACTCACATTCACACACAACGTCTTGCTGTATCCTCAATTCTCTCTCCTGCAACAGGAAGCTGGATAACAGCGCGCCTCGATGGCAGCGCGTTAACCTGTGGACTGGAGCTCATACCTGCCCATCCTTCCTGATGTGTCATTGTTATTGTCTGAATATGTGCTTAAATGTTTGTTCGTTTGTTTTTTTCTATTACCTGCGTTGTGAGTGCTGTAGAGACCCACAACACAGTTGAGCGTTTTTTCCCCTCACCGTGGAACTATCCCCTACACAGATGTGTATTTCTCTATGTTTCATAAACGGGAGCGCCGCTCAGTGGCTGCATGCCCAACAGTGACCTGGATCTGTTTGTTGTTGTTGTTGTTGTTTGTAATGGTCTTGGACAGGTTGTACTGTATCTGTAAATTCCTTGTATGCGTCATATTTGTATGTGTCATACTTGGCCATTAAAGCTGATTCTGATTCTGCAATGTGAAGCTTGGATCCAGGTGGCACGTTCAGCAACCCTCGGCAACCTACCTGGTGGGGAAGATTTGCTTCAACCTGAGAACGAATACCTGACAAATGTTTGGTAAAAAAACTATTTTTGAGCCCTAATTTTGAGCCCATAATGAACTTAGTAACTTATGTAGTGACTTATTCCTTCCTCTTGACACATCCATGTATCAATTCTACATAAGAAAAGGTGTGGGCAAGTACTGCAGTACTGGGGGGAAGGAGCTGATATTTCAGAGGCACCTCTGTCAAAGGTATAAGGTTGGCTGCTAATTTATTGCAGCTCCAGGGGTTATAAATCATGGGCCTAAAACACAACGCTAGTCAGTGTAATTTTAGCCAGAGAAATGTACAGCGGACCAAAAGACAGTATGTAGTAAGTGCACTGATTTTTAGATGGAAGAAGTGAACTGCAATAATAATTCCTACAACAGGACAATCAGTAAACTAGAGCTGGAGGAGCTGTGTAATCTAGATGGTTTGTACCACAATAGTAGATCTCTACTGTACTCTGGCGCTATCCCATTCACTGATTTATAAACTAATAAAAGCCTTTTGAAGTCTATTCTCTGAGCTACAGGGAGCCAGTGGAAGGACTTTAGAACTGAATTCAATTCAAAAATACTTTATTGATCCCAGGGGGAAATTAAGTCTTGTTGTAGCTCATTTCTAATTCCTTTTTCAAAGAGTTGTTGTAGACCATGATGGCTGTGGGGAAAAATGATTTCCTGTAGCGGTCTGTGTTGCAGTGAAACTGAAGAAGCCTCCGACAGAAGATACTCTGTTGCTGTAGGATAGTCTGATGAAAAGGATGCTCAGGGTTGTCCATAATCTTTTTCATGTTATTAAGAATCCTTCTTTGTATCATAATATCGAGTTGTTCCACAGGTGTCCCCAGAACAGAACCAGCCTTCTTTATCAGGTTGTTGAGCCGTTTTAAGTCCCTGGCTCTGACGCTGCTACCCCAACAGATCATGGACGAAGAGATGACACTCTCCACCACAGACTTGTAGAAGATATTGCTGCAAACATTGCACCTCAGCTTCCTCAAAAAGTACAACTACTCTGTCCCTTTTTGTAGACGATTTCACTTTTGATTCTCCCGTCCAGTCTGTTGTCCAGGTGAAGATGAAGCTTCATATAGATTTTTGAATGGGGAGCTTAAGTCTCCTCCCCTTCCGGACAGCCCTTTGGTCCCCTGTCCGAAAAAATAATCAGTCAATAGGGCAATGAAAGTTATTTTCTAGTCCACTTTTTCTTACGTCCTGAATCGCACATATGGTGCAGCTCAGTTTAAATGATAACTAATGATGTACATTTTAACTGTTTGTCAAGGGATTTGGAATTTATTGGATTGCAAAATTTCGCAATTAAATGGCTTCAAATCAGAAGTCAGAATTTGCATTTATGACGTCATGCAGCTAATGCGAGCTAGCACTAGCTATAGCACGTTAAACACTCACCAAGAGCTTTTAGGGCTTCTCCTCCATGCTGGCTCCCGCTCAATTGACTGCTTTACCCCCAGCATAGATGCTGCTTTCCATATGGTCAGATTTATAGAGGTTTTCTCCACGTTTAATAATTATTTCTTCGTCCTGGAGGCTACGACCCTCGCTCTCCTTTTCTGCAGTTGTAAACGTTTTTACACAAAACCTAAAGTCACTTTTTCTGCCGGTCACAGATCAAATTTTTCTGTGCATAAAATTTTGTCTTTAAGATTCAAAGACATCGTATGTTCGATCCACCTCACATTTCAAACGCAATAAGAAAAAAACTTTAATCGCTCGATTGTATCATTCATTTTTTTGGCAGTAGGGGACTCATGGATTGGAAGTAGAAGGGCGTGACTTAGGCTCCCCATAGCTTATCATTTAGATGTACTCATTGCAATTGTCAATTGATATTTAACTATTTTATTTACTGCTAAGGTTGTCATTTATTTGTGTTGTATTATTTGATAAATTTGAGTTTTTGGCCTCTTTTTTGGTCAGTTTTTTTTATCTGTCAGACTTTTTAATGATGGCGAGCTACCCAGCCTCCACTATGAGGCAGTAAGAAAAATGAACAAAACTTTAATACTTGAGTCCTTTTTTTTTTTTTGATACTATGAAAATTTTCTCTATGAACTATGAGACCTTTTTTAACTGAAACACAACAAAGGAACTGAACTGAACTGGAACATCTCCATTTTTGTTTTATTTTGATATTTATATGCTGTTGTGATTATTTATACCTGACTATTAAAATAATATACAGTTTTGTGCTGAATAAAATATAGATATATAATACTCTTTTTATCATACATAACTATATTAAACTGAGTATTAATCTATACCTTATATTTAAATATGACATTATACAAATTCATATTATTGTATACTTCATTATCATATACCATGATCGAATTATAACATTTCAAATTCCAACATATTTTCTTTGAACCAAAGAAATTTGTGCTATTTTTTTTATTCACACACTTTGGCTCAGTGGCCGAACCTACTTCTGAGAGCATAAGAACCACCTTAGCTGCAGTCAGTCCTTCTAGCTCTATGTGGTTACAGACACAGCAGAATTCCACACTCTTCGTGTCGTTGACAGATTTCAGAATTATTTTTATCTTGTCCACAATCTTTAAGGCAGAGGGTCAAATCCAAAAAAGGATGATCCATCTGGAAATCAGGAGAGAGTGGTGGAACCGATGTCAGATCCTGGGAAAGCTGAGCAGAGTCTCCAGACAGTGGAGCAGCAGCAGCTAAATGAGAGGGCAGTGTGAGACTACCAGACAGAAGAGTAGATGGAGAACTCCTGGAGGACAGAGAGGAAGCAGTGGCAGCAGGACCAGAGGACGAAGCAGAACCCAGATCAGACAGAGGTAGAAAGTAGGCAGGTGCATGCAAAGTGATTAAAAAAGACAATTGGCAACAAAATCTACAGGCACTGGATATAGGTAGGTGAACTACCTCTGGACAGAACTGGCAACACGACAGGCAACACTTGGGGGAAAAAATAGTCCAGCCATGAACTGCTCTTCTTCTTCTTCTTTTTTAGTTTATTGGCGGTTGGCCAACAATTTTTGGTGCGCATTACCGTCACCTTCTGGAATGGAGTGTGGATCGGGAAGGCCCCAGCAGTCCTGTGCTTAAATCCTAAAACATAATCCTGTGGATCTTAAAAATAACATCTACTGCAGCAATTAATAAAATTTCCTCAACTAAAAAAGGAATATTTTGTTCCAAAACCCTTGCTTTCAATAATATTCTCTGTTGTCTATACTTCTAACAGTAAATAATAACATGCTCTATTGTTTCTGATTCTCCACAATAGCTGCGATTTCCAGTTTCATGTTTACCAATTATATTTAGAGTGCTATTTAGACCAGTGTGTCCAAGTCTCATATGGGACATGACATCTTCTTCTTTCCGATTTTTAAAATTCCATGATCTTGTCTCCCCCACTTTATTTTGTAAACTATGATAAAATGGCCCTTTAACTTCCCTATCCCAACTTTCTTGCCACTTTCTTTTAATTTTTTTCTTTAATTTTGCACTTTGCCTCAAACTTAGTAATTTTAACCGAAAAATCTGTGTTTTACAAGCTCCCTTCTTTGCATATTTATCTGCATATTCATTCCCCACAGTCCAATTTCTGTCTAGAGTCTGATTTTATATTTTGAATACTCATTAATGCACTACTAGAATCTGAAACTAGTAAAACTTTTCTTAAATCTTTGTCCTTTATCCAGTTTAAAGCAAAGAGAATAGCTAAAAGCTCCCCAGTAAAAACTGACAAATTATTATTAATTCTTTTATTTAAAATAATTCTAAAGTCTAATACTATAAAAGCAATGCCGACTTTACCATCCAACATTTTAGATGCATCTGTGTATATATCCACATACTCAGAATAAAATCTTCTAATATGACCATCAAAAATACCACTGCTTTACCTTTTCAACCTTAACAATTCTAAGTCAACCTTTGTCTTTTTTAAAAAGCCAAGGAGCTATAGCACGAATAGGAACTAAAGGGCTCAATTCAATGTCCTTTAAATCAGCTTCTTCTATATGTCTTCCTATCACCCACCCATAACTAGAAAACTTTCTTAAAACTCGCTCCTGGCAAGGCTGCAACAGTTTTTGTCCAGGATGATTTGCCGTCTGCCGTTGTAAATTTAACCAGCACAGCAGAGTTAATTGACTTCTCCTTAATTCCAAAGGCATTTATCCAACTTCTACCTGGAGAGTAGCCACAGAAGTGGACCTCATTGCCCCACTGCAAATACGCAAAGCTTTATACTGAATAATGTCTAATTTTTTTAATTAATCAATAACAGATCTAATAAGAGCTACATAGATTTTCCTTAAACAAGATTGACTTGCTCCCCAGTCACGACCTCTAAGACATCTCACTACATTAATTACCTTCTGAAATCTTTCTACAACTTTATTAATATACAAACCGAATGTAAGTCTAGAATTGAACCAGAGTCGCAGATATTTAAACTCATTTACACTTTCTACATTTTTATTAAACAATGTAACATTTATATCGTCATCAATCTTTTTCCTAGTGAAAAACATTACTTTTTCTTATTTACTGAAAATCTAAATCCCCACGTTAAAGCCCAAGACTCAAGTTTATTTATAGCTTGTATCTTTTTTATAATAAACTCAGTATTTTTACCATAATTTAGGGGTGTGAAACTCAAGTCCTCGGGGGCCACTGTCCTGCATGTTTGAGAAATCTTCCATCTCCAAAACACCTGACTCAAATGATTTAATGACCTCGTCAGGATCAACAAGTTCTGTACAGACCTGTTAATGGCCTGTTCATTTGAATCAGGTGTATTGAAGCAGAGTAGCATCTAAAACATGCAGGACAGTGGCCTTCGTGGACTGGACTTTGACACATGTACATGCACTTTGACTTCAAGTATTTGAGAAAGAATTATGTAAAAGAAATCTCTGAAATAAAATAATTTGGTAAATCTTCAGAAGCAGGTTCTTCTACTGGTGATTCAGTAAGTCCAAAAGGTTTAGTTCAGGAGCTGACAAGAACAAGGACCCAACCCAGACCATGTTAAATGATCCCTCATACCACAAAATGAGCCGCTGACAATCAGTGTGGAGACATTTATTTTCTGCTTAAACGTGATTTATTTAAGGTACTACAGATAATCAGTCATCATGGATAATTGAGTATGAAGGTACAACATTTATCTCTTTTACAGTTCTGAGTATAGAAAAAAAACACAAAAATAATTTTGTCTAATAAAGCCATCTAATAGAAAAATGATAATCTGTTATTAAGAAAAATAAACACAGCTGTTGATTACAATTATCCAGTAAAATCCTTTTCCTTGATCAAAAGACTTTCCTTGTTAGATTTCCATAGAAGAAATCTGTCCAGTAGAGGAAGACAAAGTCAGCTGGTGTCTTTCAGTTTGGGATTGACTGAACACTCATGATCCAGACTGTGTTAAGTGTAGTAGTGCTTATCATCATGTTAACAGTCAAATTAAGTTACTTTGTCGGGTTGGATGATCTAAAAGTTTAAAAATCAGTAAATACATTAATATGATGATTAAAGAGGAAGTAGTAACAGGCAAAATAAAAATATAATACCGACTCAGTGGTAAAATATAAAATAACCTGTCAGATAATAACATCTCAGGTAACCCAAAAAGGTTTCAGTGATTTTAAATAAAAAAGCTATTTTAAAAATTCTAAAATCAGCAAAAAGATAAGTTTGAAGTAAAGGTAAATTAATTGTGATATTCCTAAGAGATATTTCATTCAGAAATAAGCATCGATTGAAACCTTGGTGATAAATGACATTTATGCAGCTGTTTTCTTATGTTCAACAGCTTGCCCACATTTTGTTATCCAACAGAGAATATGCTAAAAGAAGTGATGAAATATTGCTGAAGATGGAAAGAGGAAACTGGCACAAGTAATATGATTTATCTTCAGAGTTGAGAGCTTTGGTAAGGGACTCATTTCTCTGTCACCATCATTTTTGATTTGGTGTAGGTGACGCCTTTGTAGATACCACTGGTGTTAACCTGGAAGACTTTTCCATTGTGGCAGGTGATTTTCACCTTTCCAGTGTAGGGAAGATCCACAGTAGCTCTGCCGATGGTGATTTTAACATCCACAGATTTTCTGGGAGGGACGTTTACTTTATACTGTAAGGTCTCTTTTCTCTCTTCAGTATTCTCTAAGGAATAAGAACTTTCTTCACCAATCGTGAGGCCAAAGCCAGCTGAAGCTTCCACAACCTCTGGGATTCCTGCCTTCACCTCAAAATTGAAGGTTGCTTCCATTTTGTTGCTCACAGACCAGGTTGACTTTTTGGTTATAGTTTTACTCGTTTCCACTACGTTTGACTGGGCAACATTAGTGTTGTTTGTGTAAGTGAGAGACTTGATTTCTTCTGTAGCGACCTGTGGAATGACCCGATGAAGGGTCGGGTAGTAAAGATCGGTCAGGACAGTCGACTGGATGGTGTTGATAAATACAAACCCAAAACTATCAATGTCTGCACCTGACCAACCCTAAAACTCCCAAACAAATTCCAGATCCTACATCTATGGGATACTCTTTTTTCAGTCCCCAGTCTGTCATTTTTGGAAAGAACTCTCGTGAGCGATCGGTCTTGAATTTGATGGCACCAAGACGGGTTCCAGCTCCATTGCCCCACAGTGAAAGGGATTTAATCTGCTCACCATCTTGGAACTCAAACTGTGTAAGTGCACCATCAGGATTTCCAAACTGCTCAACTCGACCATCAGTCAGCCACACCTTTATGGCCTTTATCTGCCACCCTCCAGCCCACGCCCATATCTTCTTCAGTGTGGCTCCGTTGCTTTCACCAGTAAAATTAAAGGAACCGCCTCCTTGTCCACCAATAACCATCACAGGTGCCAGGAATGACATGTTGTTTTTGGTTAGAACCTTCACCTGAAAAAACAAAAACAGCAAGCACAGCAGTTTCATGAATACCTATGGTTTGTAGTCAAACAGTTTATCAATCTAAACATTATTGTACATTTCTGAATTTTCATTTTAAAGTTAACATACATTTTTATTTTTTACTTTGGCTCTTGGTTTTTTTGTTTTGTGAGGGATTTTAATGGATTCTGTTTCCATAGCGTCCACTTTGTCTGTCTGATACATTTACATTTCTTTAGAGGTTAGTGATGTAGCATTTATTGTCACACTAATTTAATCAGGGTGATTAATTGGTCTGGGTTGTGAATAACAATGCAAAAACAAGACTTCTGGATAGATTAATCTTAAACTAAAGATTAATTATAACAAAAATACTTCTTCCACTAGAAGAACAGTCTGAAGAAAATGTTTAAACAACAATAGAACCATATGTTGAATCAAAGACTCACTTTACATTCTCAGATTTGTACCAAGGATACAGGAGATACTCACAGAGAAGTTGTAACTTGACGTCCCAGCAGGATAGTGTGGCTCCCCTCGAACCAGTAGTTCAGCTGAAGCTGTTTTCTCCCTTAAATAACCCTGGAGGTGGGCACAGAGTGGGTGTGGTTTCCTGACTGCATCAGAACTTTGGCTTTTTTTTGGACATACATAATTATAAATAATAACCATATATATAGATAAAAAAATTAATATAATATAAAATTCAATAAATTATAAAAAATAAAACAATAAATTAAAAATAATATAATGAATATTTAAAATTATTATAATGTAAAATATAATAATATTCAAAACTTTCTTAAAAGTTACTAATAATAATAAATAAAATAAATAAAAAATGTAAAATATTTATTTAAAATTTTATAAATAAACAAAATAAACATTTAAATTTAAAATATTATAAAAATAATATTAAATAAAAAATAATAACAAATAACTCACACCTAAAGTTTGGACACAAAGGAATTCTTGGCTAAATTTCATGGACTAAAAATGAACATAAAAACTGTAGAAAAGGGTCTGGAGGACATGTTATGACAGGAGAGAATAAATGTGAACTGTTCAGAAAGGTACACATTTAGGACTACTGCTCATTAAAAAAACAATACAGCATATTCAAAGTTGAGGAATTACTCAGAAATGTGGAATTTCTGTTTTTTGGCCATTTCTTGTGCTTCAACATATGGTTCTATTGTTGTTTAAACATTTTCTTCAGACTGTTCTTCTAGTGGAAGAAGTGTTTTTGTTATATTTAATCTCTAGTTTAAGATTAATCTGTCCAGAATTCTTATTCTTCCAGAATTCTTCTTAAATCTTAAAAATGCAGAACTTTTTAAATCCGCTCTTTATGCTGGACCACCAGTGTAAAAAGCAACATGAACCAGTTTAAGCATTTAACCTTATTACTTTATGGTGTGTGGTAGCAAACATGGACAGCTGAAGAATGTTGCATCTTTTTAACACCAAGAAATCAGAATTATATATAATATATGCAAATATTCAATATATTCAATATATATATATACTATATATATATATACTATATTTACTACTTATATACAGTATGCAGTAAGTGGGCTTCAGATTACAACTGTATTTACTGTAACATGATCCCTTTAAGAAAAGTTATGTTAGTTTTAGACCCTCTTTAAGATTATTTCAGAATAATTTGTGTTCATTACACAAAGTATTAAAGTATCAAAGGAAAACCAGATAAAAAAACAGGCAGAATGAACAAACTCCATCCAGAAACAACAGGTTGATTAAAACAAGGGATTTTTTCATTGTTATTCACAACCCAGACCAATTAATCACCCTGATTAAATTAGTGTGACAGTAAATGCTACATCACTAACCTCTAAAGAAATGTAAATGTATCAGACAGACAAAGTGGACGCTCTGGAAACAGAATCCATTAAAATCCCTCACAAAACAAAAAAACCAAGAGCCAAAGTAAAAAATAAAAATGTATGTTAACTGTGATGGAAAACTTTAAAATGAAAATTCAGAAATGTACAATAATGTTTAGATTGATAAACTGTTTGACTACAAACCATAGGTATTCATGAAACTGCTGTGCTGTTTTTGTTTTTTCAGGTGAAGGTTCTAACCAAAAACAACATGTCATTCCTGGCACCTGTGATGGTTATTGGTGGACAAGGAGGCGGTTCCTTTAATTTTACTGGTGAAAGCAACGGAGCCACACTGAAGAAGATATGGGCGTGGGCTGGAGGGTGGCAGATAAAGGCCATAAAGGTGTGGCTGACTGATGGTCGAGTTGAGCAGTTTGGAAATCCTGATGGTGCACTTACACAGTTTGAGTTCCAAGATGGAGAGCAGATTAAATCCCTTTCACTGTGGGGCAATGGAGCTGGAACCCGTCTTGGTGCCATCAAATTCAAGACCGATCGCTCACGAGAGTTCTTTCCAAAAATGACAGACTGGGGACTGAAAAAAGAGTATCCCATAGATGTAGGATCTGGAATTTGTTTGGGAGTTTTAGGGTGGTCAGGTGCAGACATTGATAGTTTTGGGTTTGTATTTATCAACACCATCCAGTCGACTGTCCTGACCGATCTTTACTACCCGACCCTTCATCGGGTCATTCCACAGGTCGCTACAGAAGAAATCAAGTCTCTCACTTACACAAACAACACTAATGTTGCCCAGTCAAACGTAGTGGAAACGAGTAAAACTATAACCAAAAAGTCAACCTGGTCTGTGAGCAACAAAATGGAAGCAACCTTCAATTTTGAGGTCAAGGCAGGAATCCCAGAGGTTGTGGAAGCTTCAGCTGGCTTTGGCCTCACGATTGGTGAACAAAGTTCTTATTCCTTAGAGAATACTGAAGAGAGAAAAGAGACCTTACAGTATAAAGTAAACGTCCCTCCCAGAAAATCTGTGGATGTTAAAATCACCATCGGCAGAGCTACTGTGGATCTTCCCTACACTGGAAAGGTGAAAATCACCTGCCACAATGGAAAAGTCTTCCAGGTTAACACCAGTGGTATCTACAAAGGCGTCACCTACACCAAATCAAAAATGATGGTGACAGAGAAATGAGTCCCTTACCAAAGCTATCAACTCTGAAGATAAATCATATTACTTGTGCCAGTTTCCTCTTTCCATCTTCAGCAATATTTCATCACTTCTTTTAGCACATTCTCTGTTGGATGATAACAAAATGTGGGAAAGCTGTTGAACATAAGAAAACAGCTGCATAAATGTCATTTATCACCAAGGTTTCAATCAATGTTTTTTTTTTCTGAATGAAATATCTCTTAATAATTTCACAATTAATTTACCTTTACTTCAAACTTATCTTTTTGCTGATTTTAGAATTTTTAAAATAGCTTTTTTATTTAAAATCACTGAATCATTTTTTGGTTACCTGAGATGTTATTATCTGACAGGTAATTTTATATTTTACCACTGAGTCTGTATTATCTTTTTATTTTGCCTGTTACTACTTTTTTAATCATCTATTTAATGTGAATTTACATGATTTTACCTTTTTAGACAATCCAACCAGTCAAAGTTAACTTTAATTTGACTGTTAACATGATGATAAGTACTACTACACTTAACACAGTCTGGATCATGAGTGTTCAGTCAATCCCAAACTGAAAGACACCAGCTGACTTTGTCTTCCTCTACTGGACAGATTTCTTCTATGGAAATCTAACAAGGAAAGTCTTTTGATCAAGGACAAGGATTTCACTGGATAATTGTAATCAACAGCTGTGTTTATTTTTCTTAATAACAGATAATAATTTTTCTATTAGATGGCTTTATTAGACAAAATTATTTTTGTGTTTTTTTTTCTATCCTCAGAACTCTAAAAGAGATAAATGTTGTGCCTTCATACTCAATTATCCATGATGACTGATTATCTGTAGTACCTTAAATAAATCATGTTTAAGCAGAAAATAAATGTCTCCACACTGATTGTCAGCGGCTCATTGTGTGGTATGAGGGATCATTTAACATGGTCTGGGTTGGGTCCTTGTTCTTGTCAGCTCCTGAACTAAACCTTTTGGACTTACTGAATCACCTGTAGAAGAACCTGCTTCTCAAGACTTCTGCCCGATTTACCAAACTATTTTATTTCAGAGATTTCTTTTACATAATTCTTTATCAAATACTTGAAGTCAAAGTGCATGTACATGTGTCAAAGTCCAGTCCACGGAGGCCACTGTCCTGCATGTTTTAGATGCTACTCTGCTTCAATACACCTGATTCAAATGAACAGACCATTAACAGGTATGTACAGAACTTGTTGATCCTGAGGAGGTCACTAAATCATTTGAATCAGGTGTTTTGGAGAGGGAAGATTTCTCAAACATGCAGGACAGTGGCCCCTGAGGACTTGAGTTTCACACCCCTAAATTACGGACTACAGCTTTAACAAAACTGCACATCATCATAATATTTCTAATCTAACTTAAAAAAGCAAAATAAGTCAAATGTCCATTATGTGTTTCTCTATGATCGTAATACTTGTTTGGGGAACAGAACCATAAATTCTTACTTTTGACAAATCCCAGTGTCCACTAAAGACAATACTCGTCATGTTTATTGCTCTCAGGAGCACAAAGTATCACGATCCACCTGGATCATGATATTTTTCGATTGGCTGCAGTGAAAGTCTTGTTTTTTCTTTGTTTCTCTGTTCCTGATTGTGTGTAGGTGTGATCAGACCCACCTTCACCTGTCACTGCTGAACAGACAGCTGATTGTTCATTACACCTGCTTAGCAGAGTACTTAAGTTGAAGTTTTGTCACAGTTCATGGCTGGGCTATCTTTGGTCCCAAGTGTTGCCTGTCGTGTTCCCAGTTCTGTCCAGAGATGTTTCACCTACCTATGTCCAGTACCTGTAAATATTGTTGACCATTGTCTTTTTTAATCACTTTGCATGTACCTGCCTACTTTCTACCTCTGTCTGATCTAGGTTCTGCTTCGTCCTCTGGTCCTGCTGCCATTGCTTCCTCTCTGTCTGGGTTCTGCTTCGTCCTCTGGTCCTGCTGCCATTGCTTCCTCTCTGTCCTCCAGGAGTTCTCCATCTACTCTTCTGTCTGGTAGTCCCACACTGCCCTCTGATTTAGCCACTGCTGTTCCACCGTCTGGAGACCCTGATCAGCTTTCCCAGGGTCTGACGTCGGTTCCACCACTCTCTCCTGATTTCCAGATAGATCATCCTTTTTCAGATTCCACACTCTGCCAATGAGCCTCCAAGATTGTGGACAAGATAAAAATAATTCTGAAATCTGTCAATGAGACGAAGAGTGTGGAATTCTGCTGGGTCTGTAACCACATAGAGCTAGAAGGACTGACTGCAGCTAAGGTGGTTCTTATGCTCTCACAATTAGGTTCGGCCACTGAGCCAAAGTGTATAAAAACAATAGCACAACTTTCTTTAGTTCAAAGAAAATATGTTAGAATTTGAAATTTTATAATTCAATCATGGTATATCATAATGAAGTATACAATAATATGAATATGCATAATATGAAATGCTTAAAAATAAGGTATACATTAATACTCAGTAATATAACAATTTATTATATTTATATATGATATAAAAAGTATTATATATATTTTATTTAATTAAAAACTTTATATTATTTTAATAGTCAGGTATAAATAATCACAACAGCATATAAATATCAAAATAAAACAAAAACTGAAAGGTTCTAGTTCAGTTCTTACAGAGTTCCTCTGTAGTGTTTCTGTTTAAAAAATTGTCATAGTTCATAGAGAAAATTTTCATAGTATCAAAAAATAGAAAGAATCAAGAATTAAAGGTTCGTTTGTTTTTCTACCACCTCACATCGGTGGCTGGGTAGGTCTTCATCACAAAAACAAGTCTGAAGAATCCAGCACTAAAATAACCCGACCTAAAAGAGGCAAAAAACTCAAATTAGTCAAATAATACAACAAATAGATAAATGACAACCTTAGAGGTAAATAAAATAATGAAATATTGTAGTCAAAAACATTTTAAATATAGAGATGAGAAAAGATTCCTTCATTTCTTGGAGGTTTAACTTGAACTTTTTTGCACTAACAAGGAGGCACAGGTTACAGAGTTTTCACAACAGCTGAATCCTGCCTTCCACTAACTGACTGACCACTGTACAGATTTAGATAACCTCGCTATTGTCTCTACCGTATCAGTAAACATTTCTCCATGGTGAAGTTTCCAGACTTCTCAATATAAATTTTCCATAACAGTCCCCTCTTTTTATCACAACACAGTGATAAACAAACAAAATTAAAAAATCTTATATTTAAGAATGACACAATTAGAAACTACCACTATTGGGAAAGTAGGAAGCAGAAAAAACAACAATAATAAATCAAGATCCACCAAACTTTTGCATTACAAGTCACAGTAAATCTTCTGAGCAAAATGGTCTAATCAATACATCCTTCTTGATGGCGTTATCTGATCCGATACAGAACCACATTCAAAAACCCACGGAGCGTAAGATAAACAACGTCCGAGCCTATGGTCGTATCATTGCATCTCTCAAGACTGTTGGAGAATGCGGCAGCCCATATGCCTCCTAGGTGGTACTTCTAGGTAGCGCTAGGTAGCGCTTGGGTGGAGGTGGGGGTACCAGCCCTCCCTCTTCTGGGCGCCCTGGGTCGGAGCCTTGGCTGCTGCTGTTGATCTGCTGCTGCTGATGCAGATGGCTCCCATGATGGCATTTCCTGGCTCATCTGTACTCAACCCACTTTTTGTAGCTTCTAAGTGTGTGTTTGAGTGAGTATGGCTGATGGGTTGGGTTGGGAGGGGGTTGTATTTGCATTGATGATTTTATTTTTGAAGGGGGAGGTTGTGGGGTTATTTTAAATCTGTAAAGCACTTTGAGTAACCTTTGTTTGAAAAGCGCTTTATAAATAAAGTTTGATTTTGATTTATTTATTTTTTTTCTGTATGGCTCCTCATCAGTCAGGATGCCTTAAAATAACTGTAATCAGAGAGAGGGCACAATGTTAGGCAGTATCAGTCAAGTACACAATCAAAAGTCAAAAATTATTAGCACAAGTTGAAAAATGTACTCTTCCCTTTAAGTGAGGCGTGCATCCATAGTGTGAACCCAACAGTGACCCTTAAAGAGGTTATACAAAAAACACAGATCAGTAGTAATCACAAAATAATAATAATCCATCACAACAAAACCTAGAAAATAAACACTTATAAATTACCATAATAAAACTCCAACATCAGTCATAATCAGGTAAAATTATGCTATGAAAACAAATCTCACTAGAATCAAACATTTTATGATCTCCCCCCTTTTCATGAAGTAATATGAATAAATTGAATAAAATTGAAGAACAATGCTATCTAAATAAACAAAACAGGGATCGAGCAAGAAAGAAAAATTAAATTTCATCAAACAAGTGAATTTCTGCAAAATAAAATGAAAAACCGAAAGTAATAAAAACTGAAATAAAGCTACAAAAATAATAATATAAAAACAAAATACAATAAACCTAAAACAATTTTAAAAATGAAAAAAATGGAAACTCTCCGTGCTCCACCTTGATGCGAGACCCTGCTGAATTTCAGTGAAAAGCCAGAATCACACAAAGGAACACAAGGCATTAGTCACAGAAGAAGAAAAAAACATCAGAAAAAGCAAATTCACAAAGTCAATTCAAGTTAATCATCAATTAATCAAAGGTAGGTCATCATACACCTGTAGTCCAATCAGTCATCCAGCACGAGGGAGGTCCAGACTGTCCATGCCACATCCTTCTCCTTCATCTCCTCCTGGACGTCCACGTCAGGTACGTCATCACCTGTAGGCTCAGCCAGAGATTTCTCCATGATCTGGTGTGTAAAAGTTCTGCCAGACACTCTGACCATTAGTTCCCAAATACAAGGAATGACACAACAGCAATCCCCTCTTTCATGACCCTCAGGCCTTCTAGAGGTGTCGATACCTCAACCACAGACAGCGTCCAGTGCCTCAATACCGTCGATCCATCACTCCTTGGACGGCTCCCTCCAGAGAGCCTCTACTGCAATCCTTAGAAGGATCAGGGCACCAGAAGAGTGGGTTCACACCCCTTCACGCCCCTATCACTCCACAGCATGCAAGGTCAACCTCAGCCAACCCACACAGCTTGGCTAATGAGTCCACCCTCATCAATTGAGAGAGCAGATCAGCATCAACGGAAATCAATCACTTAATAGTCTCCAGCTCCATCAACACAAGAGCCATGTTATCAGTGCTTCACCGCATATGAGCAGGTTAATTACCCACAGATAGATAAACAGCAATGACTTTGTGTTTTTCCTTTGCCGAACCAAGCGTTTTACAATTTCAAAGGCATCCTGATACAGAATAAGCTTCAGATAACCTGGATTTTCAGTAAAGAACTGGTTGCACTTATAGTTTTGACCATCGGTTATGTCACAGAACACATCTGGGTATGTTTCATTGGACTGTTGTAACACTACAGCCGTCCATAATTCTGATTCTAACAATGCATTCGGTGTCTGTTTAATGGGTATTTAGTAATTAAATCTCTCAGTCATGTTTTCATCATTTCCCACGAATATTTGTTTTGGTTCTGTATATTTGAACATTGTTTGGAAAGTCTGAGTTCTTCAATATGTTGTTCTCAGTGGTCCTCGGTGACAAACAGAAAATAGATCTGAATCTCTCACACAATCACAGACTTTAGCAACAACATCATCTGCTAGACACGTCTTATCTTTCAACAGAGACTTGAGCTTTCTCAAGCTGTATTCCATTCCAAGTTCATTAATCTTTTGCATCTCTTCAACAATTGTCTCTATTGAGGAAGCGGGGAAAAGAAGCTGTCCTTGAAGTTTAGGCAGAACAGACATAAATTTCTGAGGAAATTCTCGCTGAAATTTGGGACAATTCCTGACTTTCATTTCTTAGTGGATCATTTGGGCTCACAAAAGGGCCGTGGTTTCCTGCTTCAGTAGAAATGTGACATGCATTTTCCTTGTACAAACCGTCAATATTCTGGACAGAAAAACTTGTTTACAGCGTGTCACCACACATGCTATGGGCTGCCCCTCCTTTATATGCTCATTTAAATGAGCAACAAGCTCCCTCACGGTTTGAGTTTGGAGCCCACACAACGAAATGGCACACTTCAAATTTCTAACAACGGCTTTGACAGACTCAGGATGTGATTCTGCACTGTGAACTCAATAAAAATGAGTCTTAAATGCTGAATATGAATAAAATGTCTGTGTTCATTCAGTGCCGAGGAATTTGAATAAACTAGGTTTGTTTCTGTGTACTCTGCAATGCAACACATAGCCCAGTAATGTTTTACCACAAAACGTAAATGTAATCATGTTTACACAATGCCAAGCTACGGCTAAAACTGGTGCTGCTAACTGTTGCCAACAAGCTAGCCCTTTCCAAGCGGCAGTCTGACTCCACGAAGTAAAAGACAAAGACTCCCCTGAATAACAAACTATAGCGCTTTGTATGGATGAGAACTTAAGAGTTAACTTACAGATGCAAATTCGATGTGGTCCACGTAGTTTCCTCTCCTCCGGAGATGTAGTTTGAGTGGAGTTCAGTCGTGGCGTCATTGATTCAAACCTCGTCAGAACCCCAGTCACGTGACAACTGGGTAGACCTCCTGGAAGCCAGAAAAGCCTGCGCTGCTTTAGTTACAGGCTATAAAAAGCTTTGACTTGTGCTAAATAATTTGCAATTTTTTTTATTTTACAATAATTTTATGTTTGACGTTATACAGCATCGTGCTGTGAAATACACACCATATTACTATATTTGGCTGTATTTGTGTTTCCCCTCTGAAGTTGTCTTATAGCTGTTGTTTGGACTTAAGAGGTTAGCATGTTGGGTAGCCGTGTTCAATTATCACTGTAGATTGCCGCATCAATAATCTCTTTGTTCCAGTCGTTACTCCAGAACACTCACAGCCAAAACGTCCATGTATTTCCTTTTGAACGAAGTCAGCTGAAAATACCTCATCTTTCATGCTGCTTTATTCACACAAATGATGCAACTAACAACATAAACTTAATTGCTGCCAATAATAATAATAATAAT